>CM055730.1:10061740-10066740 GCA_029465975.1 Dallia pectoralis | reverse complement strand
TGTGTGTGTGGGCCGTGTGTGTGTGTGTTGGAGTGTGTGTGTGTGTGTGTGTGAGTCTACTAAAAGGGAATGTGTTGAACTGGAAACAATAGGTTTTACCTATAATGGACACTGATAATGGGGAAGATGAGAGAGGAAGTTAGAGAGAGAGAGGTGTTGCTGCACTGCTAATCTCACCTGAAAGCACAGAAGGTCAAATGTAGCAGTGCTTTCAACTCTGGCCTTCATAAGCCAATAGGAAAGTTGGGAGAAATCCCTGCGCAGTACGGATCCGCTCGATTGGCTTAGGTGTGCCGGTCCCCACCCACTACACCTCACCACCATGTTAAGGCACATCACTCTGTTGTAATGTTGTTGTTGGACAACTGAACACCCGGTGCAGCAGAACTGTTTCCACATTTACTTCACCCATTCTATATAATATTCAATGTGAACTTGGTGTAGATTCTGTTTATTCGGATGCTGCATGTTGTTCAGGTGCTTCGTCTGTGTGTAAGTTAGGAGGTCTTTTGATGACCTTTAAACCCTGAAGTGGCTGGCTCAGGCTAGACTGGATGTGAGTAACGTGTGCATTTACCTGATCAGACATCAGAAATAGAGCTTTATTTGGATGGCTCCTGACAGTGTTTATAAATCAGAGCTAAAATCTAAAGATGACTCAATTTTCTCAGCCGGGTCGATCCAAAAGAACGATACTGTCAATCACATTTAGGGCAGTTTTGTTTATTGGGCCCGGGTTCTGGGGATGAGGGCTCTGTACTGCACACTGTCTCCGTTGTGAGGAACTGGGGTGAGGTCTCTCTACTGCACGCTGTCTCCGTTGTGAGGAACTGGGGTGAGGTCTCTCTACTGCACGCTGTCTCCGTTGTAACGAATTGGGGATGAGGTCTCTCTACTGCACCCTGTCTCCGTTGTGAGGAACACTGCTGTTCGTTATGTCAATGCTAATTATACCGCTGTCATCTCTGGACATGATTCTTTGAGTTGCAGCGCAATAGAAATACATCAAATGAGGTTTTTATCTTTTGAGGGAGAGAGCGTACAGAATGTACAGTCGTTTCATTAGGAGTTAGTTATCTCAAGTACAGCTGTTTCTGTTGCCAAGACCGTCAAATGTAATTTGAGTAAAAACATGTTCTGGTTGTGCACGCTTCACACGTATCACATGATCCACTGTACATTGTATATTTGAGGCTGGCCTCTTGTGATCAGGGTGGGCAGTAAGTTCTCCCATGGCTTTAAGGAGAAACAGCAGACTAAATTTACAACATCACAGGGTCAGTACTATTTAAATGAAGGGGTTCCCCCTTCTGGTCGACCTGAGACACTGCAGCACAAGAGTACTTTTAATGTGTAGTAAATGTCAACATACACATAGGTGACACATTAATGGAAAGACCTAAGGGGTTTATGCCTGCAACATAACTGTAAAATCCCTCTCTAGTTCTTAACAGGCTGTTTTTGCTGTCACAATCTGATCATGTCCTGCCTTGACAATCTCTATCACGTGGGAAAGAGTTGCTCTTCTGGTTTTCATCAAATATCATCAAATGTTTGTCCACAATTTCCAACCCTATTTACTGATGTATTTCCCATTGTTCTAAATGCAGATGTTACTTCAGTCACTGTTCCTACTGCAACCCAAGTCAGTTGAGCAGTGTTTGTGACTGAAGCTCCTGCCATCCCCAATAATGACAGGTTGTAGAAGTCTCTTAGATCCTTTACTCTGGCCATCTTGATCCATAACATGCCACAGAGGATGTTATAATGTTCATTGCGTAACGCGGTTCCTCATGTTACTCGCTCATTTATTCTGTTTTTATTCCCTTTAACTTGTCAGCCATCTGTATGTCTATACATGATTTATTCAGCGGCTATCAACTACAAGTTGCCCAACCCTGTTCTGTACTAATAACGTGTTTTCCTGTCTCCGTGTCGCCTCCAGGTGGACAATGCCAAGGTCCTCCACTATGTGGGGGCAGGTGTGGCCTTCCCCACCAGCATGCTGTTTGTGTGTCTGCAGTCAGCTCTGACCTACAGGCTAGCTAAGACTCAAGGAGAATACTACGTCGCACATCTTCGACTGGCCATGTCGCTGCTGGCTTTCTTCGCCTTGGTGCTTAGTATCCTTCATTGCTGAATTAATAGCCACCATAGTTAAGATATTGGTTATCTTTACAACCGAGGCACCCGCTCTTTTGGTTACTTCTGAACCTTTGTAATATTATTATTATTATTATTATTGTTAATAACCTTTAAGTGAATTGTTTGTGTATATTTTTTTATTTGGTTCAAAATGTTAATTCATCTCTGCGATGTATTTCACATTTGAACTAAGCCAGGTTTGGTCAGTCAGTCTGTTAGTCGGTTTGTCTCTGGGGTATCTGTCTCTGGGGTATCTGTCTCTGGGGTATCTGTCTCTGGGGTATCTGTCTCTGGGGTATCTGTCTCTGGGGTATCTGTCTCTGGGGTATCTGTCTCTGGGGTATCTGTCTCTGGGGTATCTGTCTCTGGGGTATTCATCCTTGACCTCCATGCCTCTAGGTGGTGCGTTCTTTGTCCAGGAGAGCTTCGTTCTGCAGCATGCATCTGCCATCTTTGAGTGGGTGTTCTGCGTCATCATCATGCTCTTTTATGGAACTTTTAGCTTCGAGTTTGCCGGCGTCACAGGAGATACCGTGATGGTGCTCGCCAGAGGGGGTGCTTTAGGACCAGATGGGAGGGGCCACAAAGTAGAGTCACTAGGGGGCCCCATTTCACATACCCCTGAGGGCATATCGATGCTGTAGTCCCCGGGAGAATGGCCACAGATATGGCCTGTAACATAATCATTTACTGCGTAAACATCAAAATCCCTATTCCAGGACGTGAAGTTGTCTATGCCAATACCACTTGAACTTATTGTCAGCAAGTCTGGGGGTTTGGAGTGGGGGGAACTGGGATGTCTCTAAACCCCGTCCGAAGACCTTGATTCGCATCGCAGATCATTAAGGAACCAAATCTGTTTTCCTTTTTCTTCATACTTCCTGTTTCCTGGTTGAATGGGTAGTTCTGCTCCATCACTTGTTGCAGGGTGTAATCCCACAGTAGCTGTGCTTGAGCCTGCTGCTGTCTGAGGACATCACTGTCATCTCTGGTGACATCACTGTCTTCTCTGGTGACATCACTGCCATCTCTGGTGACATCACTGTCTTCTCTGGTGACAACACTGCCATGTCGAATAAGGCTGAGAGATGTGCTGGCCACCAGAATGTCCAGAATGCTGGGTCAGTGAGCTAGGACTGTGTGATATAGCACATAGTCCAACAGAGATCTAGGAATGTAATACAGGCCAGTATACCAAAGCCCTTAAATTGGCCAAATACACATAATTTACAAAAACATTACCTCTAAGCCCTATCTGTGCCAAAGTTGTGTTACAATAGGATGTTGTTATGTTATTTTATCAACAGCATGTCTGTTTTCCAAGGGCAATTAAGATAACATTCAATTGAACAAAAGTCCCCTTTAAATTAATGTGATTCATTATAGACCCGTATGATGACACGTATTATCTATCTAGAGATCACCTAGTTTTGGCTCAGAGAATATAATACGCTTCAAGTTCAGAGTATTCAGTCCAAATAAAACAGTGTATTTCAGATATGGTGTTTAATGCTTGTGCACATTACTCCATTACCTGACCTTCACCAGTTAAACAAATACCGTGCAATTAGGGTTCTGTTCTTTCCCTCTGTGTCACAGTCCAAACGAGACAGAGACCTGATGTCCACATCATGAGAGCACGGCCTCATTGGCCAGCTCCCCGCACGACACATGGGCTAATTTGAATATATTACATTTTTTTCAATGGTTCAAACTAGTGTGGACATGTGTCCATGGCAACGAGGCTCCTCTGGGAAATTGTATACTAATTGTTGAACCCCAGTATTTAAAATTGGGTACACCTGGTTACCAGCAGTCACTTTATATTTCTACTGATGCTATGGAACTATTGTTTTTCAAAGCTGGACAATGTAATACATTCTTTTGCAGACTGTAAAAATATATACTTTTTGGTTTTGAAGTCTTTACATATACTTGCCAAACCTCCAATAGTATTTTATAATGTCTAAATAACTTAGTTTTTTACATGTTGACAGTACTGTTAAGCCAAAATGTCTGAATGTTTGGAGATGGAGGAAAAATCCCAAAGTAAGTCAGCTAAAACAAGCTGCATTTGTGCTTTTGGCTGATGAAGTTAAATCACAGGAAATCACCCTACGCCAGAAGAAACCGAGGACCAAAATAGACAATCTATTTATAATGTCAGAGGATTGGACACGCCTTCTACCCTTCTCATTCCCTTCCAGTTGGCCTTTTTTTTGTCAGTCTGGATTTCTATATGCTTCAGTCAGCTTGTGGTTGTCTCCGAGAACTTGACAATGTAGTGCACTTGGCTGCTCTGGTCCTCTTTCTGACTTGTCTTTCTGTCATAAAGCATATTCTGGTATCGGTTATAAAGGGAACAGGATTGGTGCCTGCTGCTGTACTCTTGTAGAGATGTAAACCTTCCGTATCCTGTCTCCTAACACTGTGCCATGCCATTCATCAGCCTTTCACATCTGCGTGGCCTTATTATGGATTTTTATTATGCAACAATGGTTAGTTATCATAGTGGGGAACGGTTGTTCCTAATCGCCTCCTGGTGGTGACGCTGATTACTGCACCAAGCTGTTCTGTTACTGGCCTGACATAATATGTATATTTTTCTACATAATTGTATCTATGGCTTTTGTATTCTGACATAACTGTGTGCCAACCAATCCACAACTGAAGCTATTCAATTGTCTGTTTTGAATGATTTATGCCAAGAGAAGAGGAATCAAAGAAAGTGAATGTATCTCTTAACTTCTCATTTCACATCCGCCTCTGTTTCTAAGTGACCTTAAAGAGCTGATTTCACCGTCAGAATGAATCACACTGATCTGGTAATGTCTGCCAAACATAAGCATAGTTTA
>CM055730.1:9983799-10061240 GCA_029465975.1 Dallia pectoralis | reverse complement strand
GAGTACAGCCACCCATAGGAAGACATGTCTCATAAAACACAACACTGCAATATTGATTTCCTCCAAACTAAGAGAGACAAGCAGATGATTCGTGTTTTTCAAGTAAGAGTTTAGTGACGTATTGTTTGAGAAAGAAAATGAAGTACAGAAAGAATTCACAAGAGGGAAAACTCTAAGAAGACGGACATTAACATCAAGAAACATCTTGTATTTTTGTTTGGCAAGCTCAACATTATTGTCCTCAGAAAGCACCACCTCAAACATATACAATTATATAAATACAGAAATGTTCAGATGTTAGTGGTCCAGAAGAAATATACCTTCAGTAAGCAGCAAGTCGGCTTGGTTGACAATCTATTAATAAACTATTCAATGCAAAATAATCACAACAATTAAGTCAAAATACTTAATAAATTAAACCGTATTGTCTGTCTACCAGCCATAGTTCAAATGGTCACCATTCATAGCAGGAAACATTGTTCAAAGTGAGACACATACCAGCAGATCTGCAGATGTCAGTAGAACACGTAAATGGTTGTAAAACGTTATTCTGAAATGCATTTACTGCTAGATTTGGTCAATTGCAAATGCAAACTGATAAGAGGTATAGTATGTTTCCCAATACCTCCCTGGGATAAGGGACCTGTGTTTTGGTATTGGTAATGCGCTGTAAAAAAAAGAATATCATCAAGTAATGTAGACATTTTCTAAAGAAAAACGTTGTGTGGATTTAGTCTTCAAAAGTTACAAATGATGAAAAAATCAAAGCACCATAAAGAGTGATCTCTCATTTAACATTAGCTTGGATTTATAAACCCTCCTAAAAAGTTTTTTTGATACTGTGGTTGATTAAAATTATTTGTTTAAACTTACTGATACGTACATATTCCCCTTTTATGGATGATGACATTTGATTTAAAGCACTATCTTGGGGTAAAATGGACATATATTATACACAGTTTATTCACAGTTCTGTGGCTAAAAGCTCTGTCTTACAATTTCATAGAAATGATTAATTTAATTGATTACTATCTGCTTCGAATTGTTTGGTTGCTTCAATTGTATTTTTCTGTTTGATTCAGAACAGACAAACAGACAATGTGTCTTTCAGAAACTGAATCATTTAAAACACATTCATCAAACCCACGATGTTTGCAGTCATGCTGCTTACAGATCCATCTAAACATGATGACAGTCATTGTCCATAATAACTTGATTATGTCACGTAGCTGTCCGAACCACGTATTGTATGCAACCACAAGTTTTATTATAGTAGCTACTGTAGTGTTGATCTAAGCATTACTCGTCACTGTTTTATGTCATGAAAGCAAGAAGTCATGCGAGACAGTATCATGAATACAGTCACAGGTAAATGGGTTGACGGATGGTCATTCCGAGGCTCTTCTAGTGTATTATTTTACACGAGAGTCTGCTAATTTCACTCCCAAACGACAATTTTGTTATAGCATAAACTGCACGTTCAAATTAGATCGCCTGATATTTTGCATTATCTGACGTTGGCAAGCAGATAAATGCGCTTAGAACACAACAAGGCTGTGTTTCTAGAATTCATTGTTTTTTAACTGAATAAACTTGCACTTTCTAGTGCGTCTTTAATGAATACCAGCACATAATCTTTGTTCAAGCAAATACATGAAATTAACTTTCAACCAACATGATTCAGAACTAACAGATTACATACGTACATTCTTTTTGTGATTTCACCTAATCTAGTTGGGTATATGCAGAAAATGTGACATCAAATATACGTTCACTGTTCCGTTTTATATTATGCTATATTATAGTACTAGAATTATTCAAGTCATCAAGTGATTTTTTTCATTCAATAACTACTTTTCTAGTAGGCCTCATTGCCTAGACATGAATATAGTAAAAAAAAAAGTTAGCTAAGCTAAGCACATAAGCGTGTATTTTACAGTAATTTAACCCAAAATAGGCAGTGGAGAAATCTCTGCTACAGCGTAATTGTTGTTTACCCCTATTACAGATGGGTACATTTCAGTGTAGTCTTGCGTGAAGTGTGGTTTGTACATCTTTTTGTATTTGGACACTCTGCCATGGCGCTAAAGACACTAGCCTGAACTGATACTGATTTATGAACTGGGGAGAGGCCGACTGTAAAGCCCGCCTACCGAAAAAAGTGATCATCTTAGTGGTTAGAGGTTAGTTAGCACTAAGAGAGACCAATCAGGATGTGCGCTGTGACACTATCACCATGTCTGTCACTGCTCTCCCAGCCTCTCCGTATTGCATTGAAATTGACCGGTGAACTGTATCTGGATATTGTATGTAATTAGCGGGCGTCAGGGAGTCGCTATGAAAAATGCAGGAGACTCCCGGACCTCCTGGGAGAGTTGGGATGTCTGAGACAGCCGTTCCAAAGGTGTAACTTTGTCTGGCCGGGGGTCATTTATCTGTGACTGTATTCATAATACAACACAACCTCTGGTGCCGTATTGCTTTTATATTTGACTCTGGCCCATGTTTAGTAGTTTCTATTGTCGTAGTGCTGAATTATTGTTATCCGACTAACATGGTCCGTTTAGTATTCAAGCACCTTGGGGACCTCCCAGGTGAATTCACTTCGGCCAAAGTGTCCATAACAAGCTGTGTTCTGGTATATTGGTCTCTTCAGGTTTAGTTCCCTGTGGAAAGACAATGACACATCTGCCACAGCGTATGAACACACACTTTGTTTTTAGATAAACATATTTGATTTTTAAACACAAAATGTTAATAAGTAGATTAGATGCACTGCGACCCCGAGCAATTCACACAAAGCAGGTGGCATTAACAAACCCGGATACGATAATCAATGTGTCAAAGTTTCATGATTGTTGGGTTAGAAGCATTGTCCTTAGATGACAACAAGTTGGAGATGAAGGTGAGGCATTTACCTGACAATGACGCCGGGTCTTAGGTCAAAGTTCTTGTTGACGATCTGCAGCAGCTCCTTCTCCGACCTCTGTGATGAGCCATAGGTGAACAAGGAGATGGACAGGGGGTGGGCCACTCCAATGGCATAGGACACCTACTCAGTCACACAGACAAAATGGCGGCTGTCAGAAAGCTACAAAAGTGTGACAACATGAAGTCAACAGTGATAAGCGGATCTGCTCAGTCTGAAACGAAAATCACATTTGGTTTGTAATTTATCATAATTTATCATCAAATCCTATCAAGTGGAGTACAAGGAGACCAGGAGAACAATGTAGAGATACCTGAACCAACACCCTCCGGCACAGTTTAGCCTTGACCAAAGACATGGCGACCCAGCGTGCGGCGTAGGCAGCCGAGCGGTCCACCTTGGAGAAGTCCTTCCCGGAGAAAGCTCCCCCGCCGTGGGCCCCCCAGCCTCCATACGTATCAACAATGATCTTCCTGCCCGTCACTCCAGCATCCCCCTGGGAGAAGAGGAATCGCTCATATTATGTGTTGGGGCTTTCTAATGTCCTGTTGCGGTGTGTTTCTGCACGTGAGGAGGTGAGAGAACTTATTTCTGCACTTCTGACACTCACTTGGGGTCCTCCGATGACAAATCGGCCACTCGGCTGCAGATGGTAGATGGTCTTATCGTCCAGGTATTTAGCCGGAACCACGGCTTTGATCACCTAACAGGAGACAGGTTTACATCCCGTTTGTATGGAACCTTTTTGATAATGTGTGATAATATCAGCAGAACCTCTGATATAGCATAATGGATTCAGTGAAACCCGAAACCTCTAAATGAGGACCAGCTCCGGGGATGGTTTTTCTAACTGTTGAAAACATCCAAGCTTACTGCCAGGTGCACCTTACCTTCTCCTTGAGGACCTGCTTCTGCTCCTCCAGGCTGATGAAGTCATCGTGTTGGACAGAAACGACCACGGTGTGAACCCTCTGAGGAATCACTGCTCCGCCCTCCTGCCTGTAGTGCACTGTCACCTGCGGAAGGAGAGGTGAGGAGATAGGGAGCAACAGGGGGAGACAGGAGAGAAGAGAGAGGGAGGAGCGGGAGATATGGAGGAGAAGAGAGAGGGAGGAGCGGGGGAGAAAAGAAGAGAAGAGAGAGGGAGGAGCGGGAGATATGGAGGAGAAGAGAGAGGGAGGAGCGGGGGAGAAAAGAAGAGAAGAGAGAGGGAGGAGCGGGAGATATGGAGGAGAAGAGAGAGGGAGGAGCGGGGGAGAAAAGAAGAGAAGAGAGAGGGAGGAGCGGGAGATATGGAGGAGAAGAGAGAGGGAGGAGCGGGGGAGAAAAGAAGAGAAGAGAGAGGGAGGAGCAGGGGATATGGAGGAGAAGAGAGAGGGAGGAGCGGGGGATATGGAAGAGAAGAGAGAGGGAGGAGCGTGGGAGAAAAGTGGAGAACATGAAATATGTTGTCTTTGTTTTCTTTCTTTTGCTCCTGAAGTTGAGAAACCTGCCTGTAATATTGGAAATCAATACTGTTTTAAGGGCCTCTGTTCAGATAGACGTCTTTTATATTACTTTATTGCTGTTATGACCAAACAATTTATCAATCAATGAATGGGTGGTTCCAAGCTAGGAAATTGATCACCTCAAAGAGAGACACATATATGGAGTTCAACTTCGACAACCCTAATGTCTGAATGTAACCCCCCGCTTACAAGTAACCTATTTTGAGCCATGCCTCTGCCCTTAAAACAGGAGGCTTCACTTCCACTTTAGAAGAATCTCAAGAACGTACAAATTGCAGATAAGGTTACAGCGGCCTATGAAAGGAATACATTGGATTTTGGTCCCATTGCAGCTCCATTCCTCTTCTCCCAACGTAATTCCATTTTTAGGGAACTGGGAGTCAGGAACCTAGGTCCCAAATTACTGCTGATCTTTATTCTGTTGCACCTTATTTCTCCCAATTTCCAACTGTAGAAGTTCTAACCATAGTAATAATATCAACACATTTCTGTTTGTTGATATTTTACAAGTATCTGCTGGGCTTGGTTTAGAAAAAAAGATTTAGGTTAAGGGTGAAGATTAGGTTTTGGATAAAGATTAAGTTTAGGGTTTGTAGTTAGTTTAGTATAGAGCATCTACAGCAACAGTCAAAATTAAATGTTACTTTTATTCTAGTCTTTTAGAACATATTTTGTCCAGGAACAGCAGTTTTTTCTTTATTTTTAACCAGGTAGGTGCATATGCAACAGCGACCTGGGGAGAAGCTTGGGATTTAACCCAGGACATCATACATACAAAGCATGTACTTAACCACTGAGACACACCAACTCCTCCAATAGGAACCCAGGACATCATACATACAAAGCATGTACTCAACCACTGAGACACACCAACTCCTCCAATAGGAACCCAGGACATCATACATACAAAGCATGTACTCAACCACTGAGACACACCAACTCCTCCAATAGGAACCCAGGACATCATACATACAAAGCATGTACTCAACCACTGAGACACACCAACTCCTCCAATAGGAACCCAGGACATCATACATACAAAGCATGTACTCAACCACTGAGACACACCAACTCCTCCAATAGGAACCCAGGACATCATACATACACACATGCACTCTACCACTGAGCCACCAACTCTTCCAATAGGAACCCAGGACATCATACATACAAAGCATGTACTCAACCACTGAGACACACCAACTCCTCTGGGTTAATACAATTACATCCCATTTAGACAAGAAAACTAGCAGTATTTGGTGTCCCTAGACTCAGAGTTGAAAACCTTTATTAAGGTTTGTTAGGTCCACCTTCTGCCACATTAGTGAAATCATCTACTCCTTACATCATGGTATACAGTCCAGTGAGAGTAGATAAAAGCTCATATAAGGGATTAGGAGTTATTGTAAAACCAGATTCTTTGCTGTGATTGACAAGACCACTGGTGGTCGTCTTTGCTCCTGACTAGTTTCACTACAGCGGGTCAGTAGGGGTTAACACATTCCCACCCTGGGATAAAAACAGATCCATGGACTCATAGGATACTGCAGCTTCCCAATGGGATCGTTGTTCAGGGGAGTCCTGGATCAAGTTTAAGTGTGTGTGTGTGTGTGTGTGTGTGTGCGTGTGTGTTAAGGACCAGGTCCGTCCTGCACTGATTCAGTTATCAGAATCCAACATGCCCACCGACACTATGCATCATCTCACACATTGGATGGAGAAAAACATAGAGAATGTTAATTGGTCAATTCCCTCGGTCTAACCTGCGTTTTAGAATCGGGGCGGAGCCATGGGATTGTTCCGTCGCGCCTGAGTTCGGCCATTTTGGAGTTGAGTTTGTGAGCCAGGACGATGGTGAGGGGCATACACTCCTCTGTCTCATCTGTGGCATATCCAAACATCAGGCCCTGGTCTCCTGCTCCCATGTCCTCCTCCTTTCTGTCTACGTGGACACCCTGAGCAATGTCCGGACTCTGTTGCTCCAGAGCCACCAACACATTACATGTCTTATAGTCAAAACCTGGATGGAGAGAGGGAGGAGGGTGCGAGGGAAAGGGAGAGGGAGAGAGAGGAGAGGGAGAGAGAGAGAGGATGGAGGATGAAGAAGAAAGAGAGAAGAATGTTGGAAGGTTGGAGAGGGAAATTATAGAATGTTTTTGACATAAAAACATTTTTCTAACTCTAAAGCTTGGTAGGTTTCTGACCTTTCTCTGAGTTGTCATAGCCGATGTGTTTTATTGTATCCCTAACAACCTTCTGGTAGTCAACGTTGGCCCGAGACGTGATCTCTCCACACAGCAGCACCATGCCTGTCTTACACACCGTCTCTACACAGAGGAAACATGAGACATGACCTTTACAACTATAGAACTATATTAACATATTAATAACCTACAATGCTTTACATCTACAATACCCTTCAATACTTTATAACTACAATCCAATAGCCTACAATACTTTATAATTACAAATTACAATACAATACCCTGCAATACTTACTTAATAACAATAACATACAATACTTTGTAAATACAGGGCTTATATTAACTTCATTACACGCTCTTCTTCACGTCAAGTGAATGACTCAGAATAGGCCTTCCTTACACTGTACTCCACACTTTCAAGGGATTTTTATTTTTTACCAGAATTGGATCGGCCTCCCTTGTTGTGAGTTAATACTTGTTAAAAAGGACCTTTGGCAAGTAATTTGTAATTTCTAGATTTGTCAATATTTGACCACGTTTTTTACAAAACATTTCACGCTCTGTCAAGTTCATTGGATAGCAGTGTTTAAGTTAAGGCACAACGTTTTATTGGACAACGGTCAGTACTCTGGCTGGGCTATTCGACAACAGTTACTATTTGATTCCTTGGACACTTCACTGGACATTCGACTGTGTGCTTTGGGTTGTTGTCATGCTGAAAGGTGAACTTTCATCCCAGTTTTATGGCACAAAACTACTGTTTTTCCCTCTAGGTCTTTTCTGTAATTTTTTCTGTTTATTTCCACTTGTATGAGAGTCTGAGAGACATTATCTCTATGAGTTGCTAGCTGTGCTAGATAACGCTTCGTGTTGATAACAAAAAGTTCAATTTGTCCGAGCATAAAAGACTTTGTCACATGCCCACAGAATCTCCTGGGTGTTTTTAGGCGTAGTTTGAAGCAGATTTAATTACAGATGGCATTATTAACTAATGACCTTCTCATCACCCTGTCTTCTGTTCTTTGTCATATTGTATGTTTGTAATGGAAGCCGAATCTAGGCTTTATTAAGCATTTTGATAAGGCTCTTGAAATATTTTATAGCCATACCCTGTTCACTGAAGTTTAAGGTCCGTTATCTCAGTATGGGACTCTTTATACCCAAGTTCATTTAGAATTGCCATTACAAAGACTAGTATTCCAATACTGAAATATGAGATGGGTTTTTACAAGTATAATTTCACTTTACAATAATATACAATTCCAGGGGCTCCTGGTTTAATGATTACAATGAATACAAATTATCATATTACAAATGCCTGAACCTCACTAGGCTAACTAGAATATTTGCAGTATATTACAATAACCTATGACATAATAGTTAAGTCAAATGGCAAGAGAGACTTCATCTCTTCAAGTGAACCTGTACTCTGTCTGAGAGTGTTTAAAACGTTTAGAACTGTACCTAAGAATGGGCAGAAACAACAAGAACAGAGTTGTGAATTCATAGTGTTAGTAGACAAACAGTACATTAGAGTAGGGTGTACACGTGTGCCATTGGGCCAGCATCCCATTCTGGGTTCAATGGGTTTATCCCAGATGGGTTTAAGCCGGGGACCACTGTTGGGAAATGATTTGAGAGAATATCAACGGGTTTGAGATGAAACAAAGGACAGAAATCCTTAGCAGTAACAAAATGGTGTTATGCTTGTGATGTTAGCAATTTATTTTCGGTGTGCTTCCCTTGACCGCATTCTGTTTTAGTGTCTGTCCCAGTCACTGTACATTATAGTGTCCTGTGTGCGTTATTTAACTGTACCCCAACCCACACACCCTTACTCACCACAGGCGACCTTGGCATCTGGGTCCTGTTTCAGGTGAGCATCCAGAACGGCGTCACTAATCTGGTCACATATCTTGTCTGGTAGAGAATAAAAGATGGAAAGAACGGCAGAATGAGTCTTCAGGAAGGACTGCCATCTGGCTAATGGCTTTGACCAAGACTGTAAAACAAAGTTCAATTCATAATTTCCTCATGAACAGGATTGTACCCATTGAACTTGTCAAATCTTTAAAAGTGAAACATTCCTTTTGCAGGGATAATCCCAGACTACAAAAGAAAAAGCCATATTTTTAGAATTTTCTCAACACACCACGCAAAGTCAAATAGCACTCACTGTCTGAAAGTATTTGAGTAGAATTCAGAATAAAGGTTAGAGTGATATTGGGTGCACTGGTGTTTATGGTTCATTTCTGTTCCCAGAGGGATTTCAGTCTGACACACTGTCACAGTGCTCTAGAACAATGCCAGTGTACCCACCACTCATCTACTCACTATAGAGCCAATAGGTCTGTCGACCACTCTGAAGCAACATGCAGTGTGAGTTACATCAGAAACAACACACATTGTAACAACATTGTAACATCGCAACATTGCGACAAAAAAAAATAAGCATGAAAAACACCACACATGCATCAAAGCTAAAATTATCTCACAAATAATATAACCTTGTTTGAAGATTGCTGTAGAAAGTTGTACGTGGACCCAGAAAATGTCAAAGATCTTGCTGACTTTATTTCACATCCTGAATTTAGAGAATAGCAGCATGCTAGTCCCATAAAAATAGTTAAATATATCTTTAAAGCTAGAAAGGTGACACTGAAGATAGGCCCATTAAATAGACATGGTGGCAGCAACAGAGGCCGAATTGCCATCCTGAAACGGTATTTCACCCTAGTATGCAAGAAAATAAAAATGTAATAATTCCAGGCAAACTGTTCTGGTCCGTTTCTAATATGAAAAGAACCCAGCAGAACCATCATCATTGCACACATCTGTCACAAACTAAAGGCAAGGTAACTAGAAGATTAAACAATGTTCAATACTTTTATATCACTATTGTCACCTGGAACCAAAGCTTTCCACTGTATTTCAAGGCCTAGTATTTAAAGGCAGTTGATTTTGAACAGTTTAAATCTTTGAACTAACATGGAAATCTTTCTGAGAGGATTAACGGATATTGACAGTAGCCCTGTTCTCCAATGGTCCAACTTAACACACAGACTGGTCTGGGTACTGTATAAAAACCCACAACTACCACCAGACTAGTCTTGGGTACTGTGTAGAACTCCACCACTACTAGCAGGGCCACCTCTTCACAGGTATGCTGTTCATTTACAGAATAAAAGTGTACTTGACGCAAGTAGAACATTGTAAATAAAGCCACTGTGAAGACGTTGTTATGGTGGGTTTGAAGGAATCCCAGCTAAAGACAGTATAGGTGCCAGTAAAACTGCTTAGTCCAACTATCACACGTTCTCATGAATAATTTACGCAATGGACAAGGCTACTTGAAATAACAATTATTAACTTTTATCAGCCACTTCCCTCAGGATTTATCATAAGTCACAGTTGCCCACTGTTCATCGTGTCCCCCTCCTAGTGAAGAGAACATATGTCACAAACTGTTTGGGTGAAGTGCAGCAGGGAAAGCCGGCGGAGAGCTTGATGAACACGTTTGTTCTGTTTATTTTTATACAAAGAAAGCAAACACGAACGGATAAAACGCTAGACACTGAAATGCAAAAAAAAAGTGCGTAAATAGGGTCATGCCGCTAACATAAAACAGCGATCTATAATAGTGCACCATTCACCGAAATACACAGTGACTTCGAAATACAAATTATAAGAAGCACTGTAAAGACCAACCTAGCAACTAAAATACCCCACCTGATCAGCCAACTCAAACCTCATGTGCACAATCAAAACTACCCAACCAGAACTAACGTGTGCACCCCACTTAAAACCACGGAGTGGGGACCTATAGTGTTCACCACTCGTGACAACATCTGTGTGACCCTGGACAACATCTGTCGCTTTCTCCTAACATAACGTGTTCTGCAACTGCAGGTACAACATCCATAGAGTATGTTTCACTTGTCCTCACACAGGAAGCAGAGCAGGTCCCAATCCAGGCACATGAGTCATCTCTGGTCTGGACCACTTCAAAAGTTGGCTGGGGGACCTGCTTGTTTGATTCAACCCCAGCAACTTATTTAGAAAGATGGAGTCTGGAGTTCAGTCGTCCCAAGTTCGCATCATCGCCTCTCTGCTCTGCGCCAATCCACTGGATTTCAGTAAAAGCCTTGTTTCTTGCCTAAGGTGCAGAAGAAGAAACTATTTTTGTCCAACAGTGCGTCCCAAGGCAGGCAGCACTCTGCCACCTCTGGTCTCTTAACCCTGCAACCCTATACACTAATGAGAGTTAGGTCCTGTTTAACCCAGTAAAAGCTCTTCTCTGTCCTGGTACACAGTGGTGAAACTATGTAGTAACAGTGGAGTCCCTGCTCATCTACCCAAAACATACCTTTTTAAATATATACATTTTAATTAATTAAATTTAATGAATTTGACTCTGATATTTGCTTTGTCTATGATATACTGCTGTCTCTTATATTTAGATGAATGCAGTAATCGTACATTGCTCTGAGTACAAGTAAACGTGTCTGTTGAAAGCCTACCATTTATGTGACTGTTAATTCCATGTAACACTCTAAATCTGCTGGGTCTTCCACTTTGGAAGGAAGGATCCCTAACTAGTTCACACCATGTGTGGGAACGGACCAGACCTGGTGGTTGTTATCAGGTGGAAGAGTATGTGTACTGATGCAGATCTCCAAGGCCAAGCCAACAGTAAACTGTCACAGTGAAACGCCGGCTTGAAATGCAAAAAGTGAGAAAGACAAAAACGAGACCCTTCCTTTGATGATATTTCCTAATTGAATACAGTTGATGTTGACTCAGACAT
This sequence comes from Dallia pectoralis, assembly GCA_029465975.1. Taxonomy (NCBI): domain Eukaryota; kingdom Metazoa; phylum Chordata; class Actinopteri; order Esociformes; family Umbridae; genus Dallia; species Dallia pectoralis. The sequence goes on along the minus strand of CM055730.1, from coordinate 10,049,795 downwards.
ATTGGATATGAAATCGGAGAATATGCATCTGAGAAGGCACTTATAGAAATACTAATTATAGAAATACTAAGTAAAGGCCTAGACTTTGCTATAGTGGTAAAATAACTAACCTCTCTTGTATTTGTCAATGACTTGGCCCTGATGTGTTCATATCGCAGTTTGGTCTCAGTGATGTATTGTTCACATTTGGGAAAATAGAGTGGATATAATAAGACATAATAATGAAGAATGATTTTTAATTGGCTTTCATTTTACAATTTGTTTTACAAATAGCATATTTTGCTTCGGCGAGGGTGAGCATTTGTCCATATGTAGAGTAGATAAAGAATATTCATGTTCATGTTTCTGGAGATATTTTCACTACCCGGCTCAACACAGTTTTAGTTTAGCTACCTCAAAGTGGGCAGTGTTTGTTTCATCGATTCTGATTGGATGTTCAGTAAAAAAATGTTGGAAAGGGGCAGGATGTACAGAACGTCGAAGTGGTAAGATCAGAATGAATGCATGACAGTAAGAGCCGAATCAAACAGAAACATTATGCGTCTACACACACATGCAAACAAAATGCACGCAACCAAACTGAATCACTGATGTCACTGGGACAAAGTGTATAATTCATTGTGCAAAACCACTCATGATATTGTATACAATGTGATGTAGAAACATGATTATTTTTATACAAAAAAACTGTATTGGTGGAGTTAGCCTCAGGTAGTACCTACAAAAAGACACCATCAGTATTGGTGGAGTTAGCCTCAGGTAGTACCTACAAAAAGACACCATCAGTATTGGTGGAGTCAGCCTCAGGTAGTACCTACAAAAAGACACCATCAGTATTGGTGGAGTTAGCCTCAGGTAGTACCTACAAAAAGACACCATCAGTATTGTTGGAGTTAGCCTCAGGTAGTACCTACAAAAATGTAATTCAAAAATGTTCTGGTATCACTTTAACAGACACTAAAGTTATGGGTGATGCAATGCAGTTGAGCACAAGCATTGGTGTAAGTCTACACCAGACCTCTACTCTATAAGAGAATGAGAGCTGGGATGGGCATGTGTGTGTGTGTGTGTGTGTGGGGGTGGGGGGGGGTAAGGGCATGCCACATGTCTCTGGAGGCAGTCTATCAATGGAATACCATCCCAAAACCCTCATAGTAAATGTGTACCTGTGTTTGCCAGGACCACAGATAAATTAACTGCTATAACTTCCCCCAGTGCCTGGTTAGACACGCTGCCTTAGTGACATATGTTGTGTTCACATGCTAGTCTGATGAAGTACCTGGTTGCAGCACATGATTTTAAAGCCAGTTAGCAAGACAAACATTTCAGAGTTAAATGCGGAAATAGAGATCATCATTTGTTCGTATCTACACTTTGGTTCGTTATGTGTTGTCATAATAAAAATGAAAGTTAAAATCAGTCTCTGATTAGAGGAGTGGTATGAAAAGAAAGGGGGCTTGGAGATCCAGACTGTAATTTGTCTGCAATAATATAAATTTGAACAGTCATTGTGTCAAACAGTGCCAGGCACATAGTAACTATTCACAATCATATTTCAGGTGGAGGTACAGGTTTTTATTGAGCTGTACAAAGCCTGTGGACTCACAGTAGGAGATAAGTGGGAGTTATGCATAAGAACAGGTCAAATACAACCAGGTGAACTCACCTGGGTGTCCCTCTCCTACAGACTCTGAGGTGAACATGAACGACCCGTCATCCAAAAGAGTGTCACTCATTTTGACCAAGGTGGATGCTAAGAACCCCGAAAAAAAACAGCTATAGACAGGTTTGTCCTATTCCTTTGACAGCAGCCAAATAGTTGTGCTGAGCGTTTGATGTTTCTACTTATTGTAGGGGTTGAGAGAGCAGGTAGAGGGAAAGAGAAAAGAGAGAGGGTTACAGCACTGCAGCCAATTTATTGTCTACCCAACAGAACTTCTGAACTATTTACACATGGTCCTATATATGGCTAAGAGAAAATACACACACACACACACACACACACACACACACACACACACACACACACACACACACACACACACACACACACACACACACACACAGTCGTCATGTGAACCTTTGGGACGGACCATTTGGAGCGCTGTTGACAGGAGGGGATTTACCTTTTTTGGAACTTTAAGTTAACCCCTCGTCCTCCCAGCATATCTGACTGGTGGGATAGATCGACCACTATGTCTTCCACAGGGACCCTGCTGGAGTACAGACATCATTATCGGGTTTGTAGAGGGTAACAATTTTGCTGGGAAATTTTTCTTCCCCCTATTCTCCCAGTGGGTTAGCTCTCCCATAGGGTTGAACTAGGTCGGGTAACGGTATGGAGAGAGAGGGAAACACTGGGGCTTTAACATGTGATGCAATATTCTGTTTACCCAGGTTGGGGTTCATTCCATTTAATTTTCTGTTAATTCCAAAAGTGAGATACGCTCCAATTTGAAATCAAACTGTTTCTGATTGAAAATAAAAGAATAATAAAAAAATAAAAAGAAGAGAATTGTAATTTAAACTTAGAATACTTTCTGAATTTATTTGAATTGAAATTGTATTAGCCTTAAACCTGGAGTTTCCTATGGTACTTTTAATTGGCTTATTACTGGGTATACAAAAATAAGTGTTATATAAGGTCACAGATGCTGGTGTAATAAATATAATTGAAAGACATCTGGTAGGAGTACTAACCAGTGTAGGTATTAAAAGCATTCCAGGCTACAGTTTCAGGCTACAATGTCAAATCAATGTGTACGGTTTCAAAACATTTCCTAGTAGTGCCTAGGTACACATAGTACACAAACACACCCACACACACAAAGCACACACATAACTGGAAACAACAAGTAAACCACCAGATTAATACTGTGTTACTGATGCTAGAACAGGAAAATAAAGTGTCATGCCTTCAGAAAGTGTTCATACCAGTTCAATTGGTACACGTTTTGTTGTGTCACGGACTTCATTTATAATTTATTGCATTTATTTTGGCATTAATCTGCCGGTAATACCACATAATGACAAGGCAAAAACAGAATGGTGCCAATTTATGGATAATCCATTGTTCATTCTTGAGATGTATTTCGAACTGAATTAAAATCCAGTTTTGACAAAGTTAATAGATTGGACCTGATTTTAAAAACGAAGATATGTCGCAGGATTGCCGTACCAGTGAGATCCAACGCCCTTTCTCCTTCATTTGGATCTTGGACACTTTTTTCCGGAGATGGGAAAATCTTCAGCAAGTTCAACGATCTTGGCAACACCATCATTAACATGTGAACAAATGATTCACTATGACCTGTTAGCAAGACAAACATTTTTCAGTTTCCTATTTGGAAATATAGCTTATAAATACATTTATTTTGATCTGGAATAAATAATTTTGTATTGCTGTACATTTTGTGGGAATTGTGGTTAGGGGGGTGAAAGGTTGTGTAAAATTTGATATTCATAATTTCCTAGAGATTCTTTCCCCCTTCTTACAATTTCCACTGATTGGTTGGATTTACTAGAGAGGTGTGTATATCATGGGCCAATAGCTGCTCAGGACCAGGGGTTAGGCAGGTGGATACAATTCTCAGCCTGTGACTGGTCAAAAGTCGCAAACAGTCCTCTGAGGTCACAGTTGCGTACCATAGTTGGCCAAGGAAAGGAAGGATTTTGATTGTGTATGCCAGTGTGTGCATGTATGTGTATGTGTGTGTATGTGCATGTATGTGTGTGTATTCAGAGCCAAAACACAGACATCATGACAGGGTGTTGGGGATTCTGTGTTCTGTGAACAAGGAATAGATGATGAAATTCCCCCTGGTTATATTGGGTCCCATTCATTGTTACCTTCCATCACATGGACAGGCCGTACTTGTTGCCACAGCTACACCTGTAGTTTCACACAAATGACTGTAGAGACCATGCAAACACTCCAGCTTTGAGTACCCACCTGTTGGCCATGGGCAGTCATGAGGAATGCCGCAGGTGCTTTATGGTACAGGTCAATGCAAGGAGGGCAGATCTGTCTGACACACCTCTGACTTTCAGCACATTTCATTAGCCTAAAATCCCAGTCCACACTACAGTTATACTCCCCAGAGAAGCTGCATCTCAGAAACTGACTCCTGGAAGGAGAAGAAGCCACGTTAGAATATTGAACGTCGGCCTAGAGTCTCCACGTTCAATTCAGCTACCCAAAAGTATGTTTCATGTAAGTAATGATCAACAAGGATATAAGAGTATTTATCAAATTGTTAATCTCACTTGATAATGCCTTAGGCTATATAGAATTATCAATGTTACAATAGTGCGAACTGTCAGGGAGAAATCCTAAATATAAAAGTACTGTTAAACAGTAAATGGTCCATTTAAAATAAAATATAATACATTATGTTATAATAATTAGGTGAACCTCTTTTTTGATGTCATTCAGGGATTGTTGTAGGACATGCTGGTGTTTTTAATGCTTTTCTCACACGACTACGTGACTCCTACGTCAGTGTTTTCATCCCTAACCATTTCTCCCATAACAGTGCCACTGAATTACAAATAGTATAATAGACATGTTGTTCTATTTTACATGTATTTTGAAACACTGACATTTAAAATCAACCGTCGTAGTTTCGCGTTGGGAACATTTTAGTAAAAGAAAATACGTCTCTGAATATGACAGTTGATGACGTGTCACTCAGCCATTGGTTGATACCGACAACGCCTGTGCAAAACAATTTTATGAACCACTGTGTTGTGGGACGTGACCGATTGCTACTGAGAAGCTCATATTTCTATGAAATTATTTGTAAGTATTGGACATTCGTGAAAATAGACTTGAATGTTTTCTTGCAGACATTAATTATTTGAAATTGCAAGCTAACTTGCTATTGTCTTAACGCAGCTAATCTTGGCAAGCTACTGTAACTAGCTAACCCAGCATTATAGCCAGCCTGCTATCATATACTAGCGAGATATATAGCCTGAGTTATATATTATTAATATAACCTGAGCTATATATTACGATCTAGCAATAAGTACGACGATCATTGTATTGGTTTTAAATGTCTTTCATAATGACCACACTTGTGTTTTGCTCCAATCTGTTTTTGGTTGGAGTTGACCTTTAGCCTATATGTGCGATTTTTACAGAAACAGAAAAATAACAGAATGACCTAAATCTTGTACGTGGTATATTTTTGTCCAATAATTTTAGTTCGTATGACAGTACTGTTGATTCACTGTTGCACATAATGTCCGTAAACATGTATGTTATGGTCGTGCTCATACGTGCTGGGTCTTGGTTATAGTAGGTGCGTTTGGGTTTGTGTGCACACGTGACCCCCATGAACCTGCCTTTAGACATACTGGTACTAGTACCACGCCAGTACAGTTGGATGGTCTGAAGACACAGCAAACCGAGCCATGAGTTCTGCGTACATTCAGTAATATACCAAAATACATTTACAATGGCATGACACCTCAGTTGGACATGTACACACAGATCTAGGATCAGTTAGCCGCTATATATCGTTATCCACAGAAACACAGATCATTTAATCACTGTCTACAAAAAGTCATAATAATATGCCATCAACACTCAAAATCCATGCCCAAGCCTACATAGCACAGATGTTATGGACAAATCCATACTGTGGCACATGATTTCACTGTATTCTACTGCTCATATGGCTCACATTTTTGCCTTGTGTGTTAGTAAAGATTGTAAAGTGCACATTTTAATCGCAGATGTAGGTTTTCAAGCATGCATTATAGTCATGAACATTTCTCATGCTAAAAGCTGTTTTTGTTTCTCCAGAAGATGTTTAAAAGTTTCTTATGAGCTAAGTCTTAGGAATAGTCTATAAGACATTCCATGGCCTTCCTCTCTGCCCTGTCCAGACACCCAAGGGCCAGATGGATGCTATGTCAGACTCTGCACTGCTCTGCCCTGCCTCTAGAGGGTGCAACATACAAAAGCCAGCCCTCTACCAAGCTTACAGCCAGATTCCCCTGTCTAAAAGCTTTTCACCTCAGCACAGCCTCTTCCTCTCCTGAACCTAACAAGCCCAAATCAGGCAAGGAGCATTATGTATATGTCTGTCTATCTATCTATTTTCTAGTGACTATAGGATTTTAACAAATTTAAACCAGTGACGCTGGCGTTCCTCCACCCTGCCAATGCCTGAACATTACCTCTCGCTAACATTAAAGTCACATGACCAGAAACCATTAGATACCTGCATGTGACATGAGAGTAGGCGGCCCTGTGTGGTCCAGGCTCTTGTTCATCGAAAGTGTTTTCCGTCTTCACAGCACTTTCTTTCCGAAAGAACCGTGATAATCATATTTGTCTATCTTACCCTGTTTGGCTGCAGTGCTGTCTTCCGGCCTAGAGGTGGAGCTGTTTGATATGGGGATGTGGTCTGTGGGCCTCGGGGCCTTGGGAGCAGTTGTGGCAGGGATCTTCCTGGCTAACACTGACCTGTGTTTGACCAAGGGTGCCCGTGCCCCTTTGGAGTTCCTGGAGGATGCAGACCTCCGCTCTACTGTAGACGGTAGGAGAACCCTGGTTGAACTTCTTTCACCTGAACAGGCCTAGTTTATGGTTCTCACTGTTGACCGTGTTGGCATTGAGGTTTTCCCTAATTTCTCTGTATCTCTAATGCCTGGAATTTTGTTGGTATTAATTTATACATGGGCTTTTTATTATATACTGAATTACAAAAGTATATTTTGTTCTATATTTTATAATAAAAATTGTTAGCATAGTGTTCATATAGTACATATAGTTAGTAGATCATATATGGTTTGTGCATTGAATAGTACGGATTACATTAATAAAAATTGTGAAATCCTCTTAAACATTCAAGCGCATTGAGCACCTTCAGTGAATTGTAGAAGCTACCTTAGATGAATCTAGCCTATTTTCAGCTACTCCGTATACTATTATATTGTGTGTAATTCTGAGCTAGTTTGCGTACTATTTATGAATTTGTTTACTTCTGTTTTGGCATGTAACACTTTGACCTAACGAGGCTCCTCCGTTATCATGTCTGGAAAAGTGTGTGTCCTAAATATGTATCCTCTGCAGATGAGAAGACGATAAAGGCCAAAGCTCTGTGGGAGAAGAGAGGAGCCGTGGTCATGGCCGTACGACGGCCCGGATGATTTCTGTGCAGAGAGGTGAAAGGATGTTAAGTTACTGGGTCATTAATGCCATGTAGTTCACACTTGAACAACAATGAACTACTAGACTATTTAATTCAGGTCTACCGTATATTCCACACTGTGCGCTGTTTACATAAGGATATATTTACAGGCCCTAAATCCATATTAATGAGAAGGCTTACTTTGAATTGTTCTAATGGTGTGTAAAGGAGGCCTCGGAGCTGTCCTCTCTGAAGCCCCAGCTCGAGGAGCTTGGAATCCCTCTGGTTGCCGTGGTGAAGGAGAACATCGGCACAGAGATCCAGGACTTCCGACCGCACTTCGCTGGGGACATCTACGTAGACGAGAAGGTGAGACTGACCTGTATTGATTCTTGCATCGCAGTGCTTCTACGTCCTCTATGCTGGCCGGGGTGTATGTACAGTGAAGGAAGGAATGATTTGATCCCCTGCTGATTTTGTACGTTGGCCCACTGACAAAGACACGATCAGTCTAAAATGTTAATGGTAGGTTTATTTGAACAGTGAGAGACAGAAAAACAACAAAACAATCCAGAATAACGCATTCGAATAAGTTATTCATTCATTTGCATTAAGTGTTTGGTCCCATGTCAATCAGCGAGATTTCTGGCTCCCAGGTGTCTTTTATACAGGTATGGACACATTTCAATAGATCTCTAGACAGATCATAAACACGTCCATGTGTCCATGTGTGGTTGGATTTGATTCTTCATTATGGACTAATGGGTTAAATGGTTTCTCATGTCCTTTGAAGCACCACTTCTACGGGCCTCTACAGAGGAAGATGGGTGGACTGGGCTTCATTCGTCTGGGGGTGTGGCAGAACTTCCTGCGTGCGTGGAAGGCCGGTTACCAAGGCAACATGCTGGGGGAAGGCTTCGTACTGGGAGGAGTGTTTGTTATAGGAGCAGGGACCCAGGTGAGACATGCAGAAACTGGATGGTATTGATACATTATTGCATCAATTCCCATTTAAAAAGGATGGCATCTTTTTCCTTCCACAGGGAATTCTTCTGGAGCACAGGGAGAAGGAGTTCGGCAATAAAGTAGAGATGGAAGATGTTTTAGATGCTGTCAGGAGAATTGTTCCAGTGCAATAGATTGTGTTTAAACACTGGTGAAGAGACGTAGGACACTGACATTATTTACCCAATATGGGTTTTTCTTCACTAAATGTAAAATGAAACAACCAACAACAATAGTGTTTCTAAAACTACACAACATTTCTCGTAGTTTCTTTCAAAAGAAAAACAAAACGTTCTAGTTGCTAAATGTTCAGTTTAACAATGTCTCTATTATAACATGATATGGGTGACTCAGGCTAGACTAGACGTCATAGATGTCTGGCGTTCTTCTGAATCTGGAGCCAGGTTTCACAGTGCACAGTAATATCACTGTCATACAATAACTGTGGCACACTAAGGCAAAGTTTTGTTCCATGCTTGTATGTGCTGTGTGCAATAGCCTTGGGACGAAGTTAGGAATGATGTGATCTTTCTGTCGCCTAAAAGAAATCCCAACAACCTCACTAGTTCCTAATTGAAAGAACCCTAATGGTGCTGCCCATAGAAACGTGATACAACTCTTGTGATTCCAATCATAACAGAGGTCTGTTGCTGACGTTGGACAGTGCATGAGCTCATTACCTATGTGATTAAATGAAGACATTCTCAGTTATTGACCTCACAGCATATGCTAGCTAATATGTGAGAATACTTGAAAATAACTTCTCTTTAGAGAAGAGAAGTATATTTTAAACACCAGTGTTTTGTCTGACTGAATCAAACTCAGCTTGAATTTGTCTCTATCTGCATTCAGAAAAACTAACTTATGTTTTACCTGTAAATGAATGTGTCAACCTGTGCAGGTGCCTTCAGGCTGTCTCCAACCTGACCTGTGTGTGTGTGGTCTGTGTGTTGTTGATGACAACCTGTCTTTAAACTCGGTGACGAGGGGAGCAGGTTTGATACCCAAACACACACTTCCACAACAAACTCACTGGGCACGTTGGCAGGTGGCCTGTGAACCTCAAAACAGATGGAAAACAACCATAAACAACAGACCTCATCACATCATCCTTCTGTCTCCCTTTTTTACTGGACTGGCAGAACAACTTGGTTTATTGTATTGGGTAGTAATGCCTGTTGCACATTCCACTAGTCTACACACACAGTAGAATAAAAAGTGTTTTATTGTATTGGGTAGTAATGCCTGTTGCACATTCCACTAGTCTACACACACAGTAAAATAAAAAGTGGTTTATTGTATTGGGTAGTAATGCCTGTCGCACATTCCACTAGTCTACACACACAGTAAAATAAAAAGCGGTTTATTGTATTGGGTAGTAATGCCTGTCGCACATTCCACTAGTCTATACAAACAGTAAAATAAAAAGTGGTTTATTGTATTGGGTAGTAATGCCTGTCGCACATTCCACTAGTCTATACAAACAGTAAAATAAAAAGCGGTTTATTGTATTGGGTAGTAATGCCTGTCGCACATTCCACTAGTCTACACACACAGTAAAATAAAAAGCGGTTTATTGTATTGGGTAGTAATGCCTGTCGCACATTCCACTAGTCTACACACACAGTAAAATAAAAAGCGGTTTATTGTATTGGGTAGTAATGCCTGTCGCACATTCCACTAGTCTACACACACAGTAAAATAAAGTGGTTTATTGTATTGGGTAGTAATGCCTGTCGCACATTCCACTAGTCTACACAAACAGTAAAATAAAAAGTGGTTTATTGTATTGGGTAGTAATGCCTGTCGCACATTCCACTAGTCTACACACACAGTAAAATAAAAAGTGGTTTATTGTATTGGGTAGTAATGCCTGTCGCACATTCCACTAGTCTATACAAACAGTAAAATAAAAAGCGGTTTATTGTATTGGGTAGTAATGCCTGTCGCACATTCCACTAGTCTACACACACAGTAAAATAAAAAGCGGTTTATTGTATTGGGTAGTAATGCCTGTCACACATTCATCTAGTCTACACACACAGTAAAATAAAAAGCGGTTTTGAGTTTAAATGCATTCTGTGTGTTAGAAATAATAATGTTTCATACTTAGCTAAAGGCAAATGTGAGTCTCCACCACATCAATCAGTCCAGTGCGGATATGGACATATGGACAGTGAAAAACACCAATTATCATCTGCAAAAGTACAGGAGGCCCGGTGTCTGAGAAAGAAAATCCACCCATATTCACACATATCAACCAATTTATTGTTTAGCTCTCAGTAAATACAACACAGTTCAGGTGTGACAGAACATCTTCCAAAGCAATACAAAATGGACAGGGCAGTACTGAACCCCAATACTGACTACAACATTAGTATTTAACAGCATTGAGTACAACATTCATGGAGTGTATCATAGATTGTCTATAGTGTTGTGCTGCTGAGACAGTATTCCATTACATGCTAAAGCAAACCTAAAGATATTTAAAATATGACAGTTGCATAAGGATATCCTGGTAGAGGCTTGTCATAAAACGCTGAAGCAATGACGCTATAACCAAAAGGCTCTGCTGATCAAACCAGTCTTTGGAAAGGTTTGTAGCTTTGTGAGATACATAGTATCTTTGCCTGAACAGCACAATCATGTTAATCCTTGTATGTTACGATAAGCAAACGCTAGCTACATTTGTGTTTTTGTTCTAATTACCTTTCCTTGCCCTACCCACTAACGAGTACAGAAGACAAAAGGGCAGTGATATAAATGCTGATGAGGCTGTAAAACAATTTTCTCTTTATAGTATGCTGTAACTGAGCTTATATATTGTCATTGTACAAAGAAACACTTTCAATAAAACAGACTAAAACCCCTCGTAACATTTAAATTGGTTATTACAGAGCAACTAATTGCAGACCAAACATTGATATCAAAGATATGAAGCAATAACATAAGAGCCATAAGGATGGACACAGATATAACAGATCATATAATAACAAGGCGGTTCTTTACAGTATATACTTATAGGTTATAATTGTTTTAACGTGCCCATTAAATACATTATGTATATAAAATGACAAAAAGCAGATTATACAGACAATAGAGACACTTGTGGAACTTTGATTTGCTTTGTGCATGTATGTGTGTTTACACAGTACAGATAAACCAGTATCAACAGAGATCACTGTCAGTGCTATGTGAAGTGTATGTGTGTTTACACAGTACAAATAAGTACAAGTTTACACAGTACAGATAACCCAGCATCAACAGAGATCACTGTCAGTGCTATGTGAAGTGTATGTGTGTTTACACAGTACAGATAACCCAGCATCAACAGAGATCACTGTCAGTGCTATGTGAAGTGTATGTGTGTTTACACAGTACAAATAAGTACAAGTTTACACAGTACAGATAACCCAGCATCAACAGAGATCACTGTCAGTGCTATGTGAAGTGTATGTGGGTGATTCTCGCGAAATTAGACTTATGAGGTGTCATAAAACATTTTGATGATAAAAGTAAATGCTATCAAAATAAGAAGGATACCGTTATAAACATCTCTTCATGTACGATTTTGCACATGATTTCAAATGAAATCATGAATACGAATTCTATTTTTTTTTCAACATTTAAAGGGAAATTTCTCATTACCGCAACGTGTCCATGACTGGATTTTGGTCCTTTGAGATGGAATTATTCATATTTAAAAAATATAAAAAATAAAAAGCTTCAGTGCATGTTATAATATAAACATTTACAGTAAAGAAACATGTGGTATTTGGTGGTCATTGGTAAATGTAGTGACAATAATAAGGAATAAAAATGTGTCCAAGACCAATTTTCTCATCCTCCGCAACAATTTTCAATCATTGTTTAAGTGCTCAAGGAACTATAATTTTTTAAGGAATTTGTTGTAAGGGACATAAATGACTGTGAGACTCAAGATGGCTATCAAGTAACCAGTTATAATTTTTTCTCTCCAGATAAAAGTAAAAATTTGGCGTGTCATAGTACCTACACGACTTTTTAGTTCTCATTACTGAAACATGTGTTTGTGAAGTTATAAAAAATGTTGCAGTTAAATTTTTTTGATTACTATATACCCCATTATGGTCTAAATATAAAAAGATAGGGAATGTTTAGCTAACTCTCATTTAGCTTCCACAGTTAGCAAGAATGTTTAAGGTCGCTCATCCTCCGCAACACCCCTATCATTCACCGCAACAATTGAAGGCCTGTTGCGGTGGAGATACTCAATGTTTTGGTAGTGAGAAACAGCCTTATGAAGGAGGCACGTGCACTATAACTGTTGCTCATTTTAATATAACTTGATATTTGCCTTAAACGCTTCTTGAACAGATTGCGTAAACAAAATAGCTATTACAACCCCCCCAGCAGGGGTCACTAATTATTATTATTTTTTTTAAATGCTTCCACAAAAAGCAGTATGAATGCAGTATAGGCCACCTATTATTAATGCAATATTATTTACTATTTCATAGTTTTACTGTGAAACAATGTATTTCTTTTCTTTTTTACAAAATTTTACATTCAAGATGGCAATTGTGTATTTTGTTACAGACAGTTGAAAGGAAAAGGGCATCAGCGAAAAACAGTCTGGCAAAGCATAGGGAGAAAATACACAGTAATCCAGTGTTACTTGAGGATTACAGAAGAATGGAGAGAGAGGTCAGGGGGCAGGGTGATAATAGGGAAATGAGAGAGAGAGGTCAGGGGTCAGGGTGATAATAGGGAAAGGAGAGAGAGGTCAGGGTGATAAAAGGGAAAGGAGAGAGGTCAGGGGTCAGGGTGATAATAGGGAAAGGAAAGAGAGAGAGGTCAGGGGTCAGGGTGATAATAGGGAAAGAGAGAGAGAGAGGTCAGGGGTCAGGGTGATAATAGGGAAAGAGAGAGAGAGGGTCAGGGGACAGGGTGATAATAGGGAAAGAGAGAGGTCAGGGGACAGGGTGATAAGAGGGAAAGAGAGAGAGAGAGAGGTCAGGGGTCAGGGTGATAATAGAGAAAGAGAGAGAGAGAGAGGTCAGGGGTCAGGGTGATAATAGAGAAAGAGAGAGAGAGAGAGTCAGGGGTCAGGGTGATAATAGAGAAAGAGAGAGAGAGAGGTCAGGGGACAGGGTGATAAGAGGGAAAGAGAGAGAGAGAGAGGTCAGGGGTCAGGGTGATAATAGAGAAAGAGAGAGAGAGAGGGTCAGGGGTCAGGGTGATAATAGAGAAAGAGAGAGAGAGAGGTCAGGGGTCAGGGTGATAATAGGGAAAGGAGAGAGAGGTCAGGGGACAGGGTGATAATAGGGAAAGGAAAGAGAGAGAGGTCAGGGGTCAGGGTGATAATAGGGAGAAATATAACTTGGATTCATTGTTTTGACCATCACTTGCACACACAGACACACACAGACACACACACACACAATCATTGACAACGCTTCAGCCAAGTTGGGATAGCAGATAGCATGGGGGGGTGGCTTGGTTTGTTTATATTGGGCTGTGAATAATGACGAGGGAAATAAATGTTCTTTAAAAAATTGTATGCGTTTTAAATATGTAGGCATAAAACCCCTTTGTCAACAGTGAATGTGTGAGCTAAATCTCATTTCCGAAACAATGATCCTCATTACCGAAATGGCATTTTCATTACCGCAACATGTATCTTTTTTACCAATTAAGTGATAATAAGATAATCATATTTTGTTTTAAAATGTATATATGTTTTATACAACACTACTTATTTAAGGTCTGCTACATAACAAAAGTGTATGTTATCTATTAGTAAAACAATTAAATAAAAGAAATTGTAAATCATCACGTATGTTTCGGTAATGAGAGAAAATAAGGAAATTACAAAACATAATAAATATGAAAAGTAATCTCTCCAGAGTTTTACATAGCTTTGAGCATGAGAAATAAAAGTCTACTTTAACATTAGCCAAAAATATAAGTTTCTAACCATATATTTAATGTAATGTTATGTTGCGGTAATGATACTTTTTTATGGACTTCATCTGAAAAATTTAAATAATTATATAGGAAATATTTTTTTAATCTCCTAAAAATAATGGTCTTAGTAAGTTCCGACCTTAATCTTATATGTGCAAAAAGAAAATTGGCTTCAAGGGCATTTTAAAAATTCTGATGCTGGACACCTTCTAAATCTGGATTTCGTGAGAATCACCCATGTGTGTTTACACAGTACAAATAAGTACAAGTTTACACAGTACAGATAACCCAGTATCAACAGAGTTTCACTGTCAGTGCTGTGTGAATGCAGTCAGCTAAAATAGTGTAGCCAACACCTGGTAATCACAGGTCAATTAAATTATGTAGTGATGTTTATTGTGAGATTATAAAGACTGCCCTTTAGCACACCGATTTGGATGTTAATAAACATTTGCACTGAAATGCAATGACTGCCCTTTAGCACACCGATTTGGATGTTAATAAACATTTGCACTGAAATGTAGAACCAAACTGTTACACATCTGTTTGAGCTATCTTGCCTAATCCTATGGCCATTGTGGAGTATTTACTGGCTTCCATTGCAAAATCCTCTAAGGAGCCATTCTAACATATGAGCAAATGGCAGATTTTTTTCTTCTAAAGTAGACCTAAGAAGTCCACCTGAGATGCCTGACTTCATAATCAGTAACATCTTGCAGCAGATGGGTCCTGTGATACACAAGGTGTCACCCAGTGTAGCATTGAAACAGCACACCCTGACATTTAAAAACGTTCACATCTATATGTTAAACATATACGCAATACTATCACCTCAATCCCAAACACATATTCCTTTCGTACATACCATAATTCAACCCGGCAAATTATAATTCCCTTGACCCAAAATAGTCTAGTCCTTATGGATCACACATGACGATATGCTACATCACCGTTGACATTAAGATATATCATATATACTACGCATTAAATAACAACTAACTCTAATTCCAGTTTGATCAGAGATGCTCCAACCAAAAGAAGCTCAACACAAAAACCAAAGGTCCTATCATTACTTCCAAATGTCTTAGAATATATTGATGCTTTTACTGTTAGTTTTAACACAGGTTCTGAGGAACACAATACATCTTGTCTGGCTACCCAAACTATCAGCCAATCAACATTCAAATTTCTAAGTGAGCATGTTGTCAACCAAAACACAAGAGCACATTTCTGCATTTGCTTGGTAATTGTTAAAACTGGGGCATGACAAAAAACGATTTATTTTAAAGTTTATATTTTTTCGTATTCTAAAAATAATCTTATTCTCGGATGGCCATTTCGTTCGGGAGGCATCGTATTCGTTTGCCATTTATTCTGGAAATTGTGTCATTGTATCAGCAGACTAATACAGATGAAATAGATTCTCCCACAAAATTCTGAATGTGTTGAGCAGTTCGCTGGTTTTAAAAACACAAATGTATCTCGTTGCTGGTTTAAAACATCTAGTTCTCACATCTCTGCTTGTTTTACGTCTAGTATTGGTTGGTGCACACAATATTCAGTGTGAATATAATGCCCTATAGATCCCATATTTGCACGCTTGTCTCGTATTGCATTCATTGGGATCACCACTGGAAGACATCTGTTCTCTACTACAGGAGTCACAGGCTAAATGACAGACGGGTCTGTGGCAGTGCTAATAATAAAATACATAGTAAGCATTTTCCTTTTATATTCAGGCACAAAACAGTACATTCCTCATTCAATGGTAATATTGATGAACTGAACGAATCTCTCCAACAATCCAATTGTTCAGTTCCATTAAAGTCACTCAGACACACAATACAATCCTTCAATGAGCATTTTAAATTCAATTACCTTGTGAAGGACTCAGACAATCCGTGTTAGGGACATTAGGGGACATCACGTGACTAGGGGACATCACGTGACTAGGGGACATCACGTGACTAGGGGACATCACGTGACTAGGGGACATCACGTGACTAGGGGACATCACGTGACTAGGGGACATCACGTGATTTGGGCACACTGTATAACAGGTACTGTAATAGGAAAACTAAAACTGTAAGCCCCACGTGTGAGTTAATCCCCAGGTCAGGCCATTGTACACAGAAACCTGTTGTTCCCTGGGGGGGGTGAACATTTGTCAGTGTTGTGTCTCATTACTAAGATAGGATTTACTTCTCTGAATTATAATGTGAACAAATGGTAGCATTTCCCCCCCATCTATTACGTCCTCATGACACGGAAGCAACTTAAGACCGAGAAGCACCTTTTATTATGACTTCATTCCCCTCCTAACCTCCTCTTATCAAATCCAAACAGCTAGCACAAAAATATTATAATGAACAAACAGGTTAAAAAAATGCATAAATATAATATTATCTTTGCCCATTGTTGTGCCTGCATTGCTGCATCCAGCCAGCAGAGGGAGCTTATCAGTGTTGTGTGTGATTGTGTGGTCCTACAAGCCTTTATTGAAGAAGACTGTAGTAGTGTGAGGACTGTTTTGTCGTATCTTCTCCTGAAGGTCTTGCTCCAGGCTGCTCACCGCCATTGAACTGCAGAGACGCAGACAGCCGGAGAGAGATGATAGAAAGCAAACAGAAAGTTTTAAGGTGGTTATGTGGAAGAAAAGCATATCCACACTGTGTCAATGTCTAAAAGTATTTAACAACAAGGCTGTAACATACCTCTTCTGCGGAAACAGTGCGCAGCACAGAGGAGTAGCAAACACCAGGCTGAAAGGAGAACAAACATTTATTTAAACTCTGTTTAAACCAGGAGATGCACACAGTATATGGATCCAGCATTCCAAGCTCTTTTCTATTTGAATTGTCCTTCAGACCAGTTTATTTTTTTTATTTTTTTTAAATGTATTCAGCTCACTATACAAATGACAAATTGATCATCCTAAAACTCAATCTAAATGAAAACATACTATGACAATTGTTAGATTTTCATTACTTGCAACCCACCTCTTGTGGGCATAGACCCATAGTTTAGGAAACCTGCTCTAAACTGATTACATTGAAATATCCAAATTATACCATTTACAGAAACACTGAAGCTGCACTGTGTAGCATCCTACCTGTAAACGTTTACAAAACTAAATAAGCTACAGTGGATATAAAAAGTCTACTTTTTAGTCAATTGAATTGTTCTTGTTCTAAGTCACATAAAGGTGGAAAAAGTTCTGACAGGTTTTTATCTTTGTCTAATTTTGGGAAGACTTTTATATCCAATGTAGTATAAGGAGTCTACAATCTCAGGCCCTTAGACGACGTTGTAAAAAAGATGTTTTACATATTCAGTGCAGATTTCTTCTGGTCATTTATGACATTAATACAGTAAAATGTGTACCAATGGCCTATAACTACAGATACTTACCAGAGACCCACCAGCCCCACCTGAACTGGTGCGTTTAGGACTGGGAACCGCTAAATACAGAGAGAGAAAGAGATGAAGTACTGACACATTGCAGAAAATAAACAGGTCTGCCGGATCTCAGATCTTACTCGTACACTATGTACACAGAAGTAGGACCAGGCTAGTAGTTTACTGGATCAACACAGGATTTTAAACTAGCCAGACACAGGTGGATTCCCACAGACAAGTACACACAAAGACAAATAAAGGATGACCCTAGCACAACAGACAAATTAAATGTTCCTGTACACACTTTGTGGCACACCACTGTATGTTAATGACAGCCTCAGTAAATCCATGACTGGTCTCTGGTTGTAACATTACCTTCATAAAAGCCTTCTTCTCAAGGGCATTCATGATCACAGGGGGGATGGCTGTGGAAAAACAAAAAAAACATTTTCTTCTGCTACTGGACAATGCATTTCTGGTTCTGGTAATTATTTAAGCTTTTATCACTTTTCCAGACAGGTTTTACAAAATAACACTGGACCAATCGATCTGGATTAAGGCTACAACTTCATCGTGTTTTTAAATATTATCCAATTAGAAAACTCACATCCAACCCCCGTCAAACCCTGCACTTACCCATAGCGGGCACAGCCATGCCAATCCTGGACACCACCACCTGAACGATCCCCGACTTGGCAGCATTCACCGACTCCCCCAGTCTGTTTCCGTTCTCATCGGTCACTGGGATACCGTACTTCAGCTCTCTAACAGGACCGACAAAACACAGGGATTCAACCGAACTGGCCACTGCAATACTCACTGATTTTAAGACTAAGACATTTTCCCATTTCACACAACGTTTGACAACAAAATGGTCCTAACTGCCTTGAGGAACAAAAATACATTGCTACAAAAAACGTGACCACTAGTTAGAAGGTCCTTGTGAGTTGTTGTGCCCTTGGACTCTAGCTCACCTCTGCCTCATGAAGGGAATGTTAATACAATTGGCAGCAGCTACAGCAAAGAAGGGGACGAACCGGCTCATAACGGCTGGAAGGCGCTGGGGGAGAGAGGGAGCGTGTTTAAATGGCCACGTTACAAAAACAGTCATGTGCAAACTGGAAATGGAGAACAGTCCAGTACCTTGGCTAGAGACTTGAGTCCCAGGGCTGTAACTACAGCTCCTGTGGTGGCACTGACATATGCTGCAGCCAGCTGACTAGGGGAACACAGGAACACAGTCACATCTCAGTTCTTTTCAGTCACACTTTACTGAGGCTCAATAAGATCCCAACTGCAGGCAACGACCAGCATTGGGTTCATTTACTAGACAGAATGTTAAATATTCAGGTCTCAATGAACATGGTCCCGATGCATATTGAATAAACGCAGAATAAAGTAAGTAAGTTATAGGCAACATTCACAGAACACTGAAACTTTAGGCAAATGTGAGTATCTTTTGTAGCGTTGACAATCGACCCATTACATATTTTCTAGATGGGTGCAGAGCAAAGAAGGAAAGCCACTTCAGATGATTGAGACCCTAGTTCATACTATCTCAAACCCAACCGCTGCACATATAAAACACGTCAGACGTCAGCTGCTGATTTGGGGTCAGCCCTGTGTTTTAGATTACAATGAATGAGACGACGCGGACAGTGGTGACCTGACCCTAGATCAGTGCTCCTGCACTCCCAAGGCTGATGCCTTGCTTACTCCATCTGCTGCAGACAGGAAGGGGGACATTTAGTAGCTGTCAGGTGTAAGGGAGGAGCGTGCTAAACTACAGAGTGTGTTTAATACCACAGTTAGGGAGGACTGTAGTAGACGGGTCATATTATCGGATGCCTTATTGATCCTCAGTCCCTACTTGGTGGTGAGGGCGGCGTCTCCACTGCGGTTGGTGTAGTTGACCACGGCATTGAAAGACTGGTTCACCCACTGCCAGAACACCACCGCCGGAGTTGTCCTGGTTGAGAGAAATTCAAGAGGGGTCGATACCGGGGTGAAAAGGTTAGATTAAGAAAAGACAAAGAAAACGTGACAAAAACCTATTACTTGATTTTTTTCATACATGCTATTACAAAGCTAAAGTCACAAGATGCGGCTCACAACATTACAAATCTCACATGCGTACCTCATTTCCATTATTTATAATCTGACCAGGACAGCATTACCCTTCACGCCCAACAATAACTCCACTATTCCACTCTGGTCTTGCCCTCGAAGCAGGAATGTAGTGTGAGGTATTCAGACTGAGAACACGACAACTATACACGTCATTCAAACACTATAAGGCCATTAGCAGAATGCCCGGACCCTCACTTAACGACAGATGCATGTGGCCTTTAAAACACACACAAATCACGGTCTGTTTTTCAGTTGACACAAACACACAACAAAGATGTATGGGGCAAATTGATCTAGACGACGTCCAGGGTTCTCAGACTGTAATACAATGTAGCCGCATAACATAAAGTGTAACAGAGTGAAACCCAGACTCACTAGGAGAGCCTCATCTTCCCTGCAGTTTAAGCGATGGGTCCAGAAGACCAGAAACATCCAGCATCCCTCATTTCAATATCTGAGCTTGGCTGCTCCAGGCAACGTCCTCAAACACAGTGCACCGATAACGTTTACAAGGGTGGGTAAAATAGAAATCCCACCCTGCTAAATGCATTTCATATGACCAGCGTCATTTCGTTTGGGACAAATTCAAAGCGTAATATCCGAGAATAATGGAAGAGGAGGATCACTGGTGGGAATAAGCCCGGAACAGTGCACGTGATAACACATGTCACGCACGGCCAGCAGGAGACCCAGAAACAGTGTGGGCGGAGATGTAATCCTCATAAAGACTGTTGGAACAATGCTGATGTGCCGTCACGATGCTTAATCCCTCTGCTACATGCCTGGACATACATATCTTTACACCTCTTCTTAGGGTATGCTTGAATTGTATTGAATATGTATTAGATGTGAATGCACCCAGGTTGTACCTGTAGAAGGTGAGCATACAGCCAGTGATGGTCATGTATTTATGTATTAGATGTGAATGCACCCAGGTTCTACCTGTAGAAGGTGAGCATACAGCCAGTGATGGTCATGTTCATAGGGACCTGAGCAGACATACGTCCCACCACCACCATCTTCTCTCCAGTGTCGGGGTGAAACGCTGAGTCATAGATGTACTTCGCTCTCCACAGCTCGTCTTCAGTCAGACCGGGCTTAACCGCTCCTAACCTAGACACAAACACACACAAAACTCCCTAAACAATATATACATATATATACTGTATATATAAACACAACAGAGTCTTTGAAAAGCAGGTCCTCAACTGGCAGCTTAATTAAATAGTACCCTAAAACCCCAGTTATGGGTGTATTTTTTGAGGGTACTGTTTAATGTACTATCAAAACTGGTGACTCCGGGATGCTGGCCTTCTAAGCAGAGTTGCCAAGTAAAATACATATCACAGAGAAAATAAATATCCCAAGGAAAATAAATATCCTTGGGTAAATAAATATCCTAGGGTAAATAAATATCCTAGGGTAAATAAATATCTCAGGGTAAATTAATAATTCTACTTCACCCTTCAAACTAAGCATATATTTCAATCTCACTCCTCTAAAGATATCTGTGTCATCAGCAGTTTATCCTTGACATCATTCACCCCGCCTTCCCACTGTACCTGTAGTTCTCCACAGTGACCCGTGCTCCCCACTGTCCTGTAGTTCTCCACAGTGACCCGTGCTCCCCAATGAACCTGTAGTTCTCCACAGTGACCCGTGCTCCCCACTGTACCTGTAGTTCTCCACAGTGACCCGTGCCCCCAATGTACCTGTAGTTCTCCACAGTGACCCGTGCTCCCCATTGTACCTGTAGTTCTCCACAGTGACCCGTGCTCCCCACTGTACCTGTAGTTCTCCACAGTGACCCGTGCTCCCCACTGTACCTGTAGTTCTCCACAGTGACCCATGCTCCCCACTGTACCTGTAGTTCTCCACAGTGACCCGGGCTTCCCACTGTACCTGTAGTTCTCCACAGTGACCCGTGCTCCCCACTGTACCTATAGTTCTCCACAGTGACCCGTGCTCCCCACTGTACCTGTAGTTCTCCACAGTGACCCGTGCTCCCCACTGTACCTGTAGTTCTCCACAGTGACCCGTGCTCCCCACTGTACCTGTAGTTCTCCACAGTGACCCGTGCTCCCCACTGTACCTGTAGTTCTCCAGAGTGACCCGTGCTCCCCACTGTACCTGTAGTTCTCCACAGTGACCCGTGCTTCCTCTAGGGTTTCAGATGACTTCAGAATGTTCCTGGGATCAGTAACAAAAAAGAAGTGCTGGGCGCGACCCATGAATGTGCTTTGGTCCCATCGCGGCTCCTTAATGTTAATGTCCAGGGACAGATCTCCAGGCATGCTTGCTTTATAGTGCGGCCTGTGAACAGAAACATGTTACCTAGGAGTATGTGTGTTCATCCTCTACATATATTGCAAACACTTTCTCATTTTTATGTTTCATCTTTAAGAACCCTATTAGAAAGACAAAACAGGCTTTGTGGAAGATTTCAACCAGCTCATTCGGCCAGTGTGCCCTGGGGTGGTCCAGGACGCCGTCTACAGCCGCACACATATCGCTGCCGCGTGAGTTCGACCAACTGCGCTCTTTGCAGTACACTCTCCTCTATCTTCACCACTTTCTCTGTCTCTCCAATGAAGCATGAAAATGCCAAAAATATACATTTACAAATATAATTCCTCTGACTGAGTGAAGCCTAAACCATGATTATACATGTAGTAGACAGCCTAAACCATGAATCACACATTTTCTCTCTCTCGCAAATATAGGCCAACTGGCTGTCTACTACATGCATTTCAAGGCTATGAATCATCCGACCAAGGCTACGCCGCACATCCAAAAAACAAAATGAAGTTAAGACAGCTTTTAGTTATCTAAGCGTTGGTTTCTCATGGTCAGCTGATGATAGAAATGAGCATTTCAAGTCGAAGGTTAGTTAGCTGAAGTAGTTTGACTTTGGTTAAAGGAATGTGGTTTCTAGCTGCCTGAGATAACAAAGCACATTTTAGGCTATTTGCAATTGCACAATATGAATTGGTGGTATGCAGTGCATCTGTACGCCTGTGATTGTATTTGTTGATCCATTATTTTGTTTTGTAAACAAATCCAGACCAATTAACATAAACTATGTATGAACAGATGTCTGAATGAATATGTTTATACAATTTCTATTTTAGTTGACTTCATTGCTCCTATGTAAAAAAAGTCGAAGTTTTTTAACCAACTTGACAGAAATGCGTTACGAATTGTTGCCAAGCCATGGTAATTCGTTCATTTAATTGATTTCCCCCTTTCTATTAATTCCATAATGTTTCATTAGTTACCTCCTTTTCCCCCACAATCATTACCACTCATTTTATAAATGTTTAACCTCAACTATGCCAATTAACAACCTAAACCAGAAATAACGCACGTGACTGGTGGAGATGACAGACGGCTGTCACGACATGCTGGCACGACTCAGATAGGAGTACATATCTACATATCTAGTAAAACTGGTCTATGTGGAGGGAGGTTTATGTCATAGTTCCACCACTGATTTTTTTTTGCATAAGACATTTAACATTCAGAGACGACATAACATCAATGTAGCGACATCTTAGTATAGGCATTAACAAAACCCCTCCAGACGTTTGTCGCTAACGTTAGATGGCTAACGCACGTCACTATATTGCAGAGGAAAAAAGCTAGCAGTAGTAGTACATTGGCGTTTAGCTCGCACTCATACACATTTACAGCATGCACAAACCCTGCCAATTAAATGTCCAAACATACCTACGTTCAAAGTCCACTAGCTGTGTTCACGCTACAACCACGAAGAGGTCTGAAAACAGTGACCTCTCACACACCACCTTACCGGTTGTTGTACACAGTGTCAGCCTATCTACCTTGAAAGTAATAATCGGATAGGGAAAAGGGTGGTGTCGAAGAAACGTCTTGAGTGCCGCAAACATCAGCTTGAGCAACATTTGAGGATGCGATTTGTCTCGTTCAAAATAAACCTGAGGCAAACAGATTCAAACCCAATTCTCGAGGTTTGTCCGTGGAGATCAGAACTATCCCTCCAACGCAAATGCAGTTAGGAATTCTGCATTGTATTAAGCATGTAACAACATTAAGAAAATTTTAAGCACTGCCTTATCTAGTCATTGCATGAATTCAGATTTTCTACACGTTTGCGTTCGTTTTAAATGGGACTTTTATTTTGAAGACCTAACCCGATGCTATTAATGTTACGCACGGTAATTTTGTTCACAGCACGCGTGAACTACAGCAGTTTGGTATTTTGTCCCACAACAAGGAAGGGGGTTGGCTAGAATTTCTGGGCGTGGGTGGAAAATATAAAAGGATTGGTTGCTTGTATTGGCCTTGGCAAGAAAAATAAATATAAATAAAACATATACTATTTGATGGTGTAGCGCTTGATAAAAAGAAAGATAAAGACTACACATTATTTTTAACTACACAAATTGTGAATTTCCGTAATGATTTTATGCACATTCTTATCAAAGTTGGTACAATGACCTTTAGTCCTACTGCTTCTTTGTCCATCAACTCAAGGTTAACAAACCCCGAGCACCCCCCAACTATGTTTCCACTTAGTGGAAACTATGACTCACTGCAATAATCCCGTGACTCACCAGTGCTCCTTGCCCACTTTTAGTGAAAAAGTATAAAACGAGCAGAGAGAAGTGCTTATGTATGTGTGTGTATGCGCGTGTGCGTGCCTGCTGCGTGCGGTCAATAGTACCACTCACTACACGCTAATAATTATGAATAATGATTGATCGACATAACTTTTTTTAATGTACTTCAAGAAAAGTTGTTTAAGTAAATTTGTAAATCTACTACAAGAAAAATTCTCACATTACATTATCAAGGATCATAAGATGACAATAATTAATCAGACAGAAGATGGCAGTATAACACCGACATACTAAATTCTACTATATTGTAGTCCAGTCAATTACAAAAACATGTTATATTTTAAAAATACAATTTAAACAATGAAGCCATACAAAAATTGCGTTTTTTGTCATTTCAGCTTATTGTTTATTCAAAACCTCACTTTACGTAAAAAGTACAGGAAGCCGAGCTAAAAGTATGTTTTATAGTTGAGTGACTCAAACAGCATTTTAGAGTAGGCCTAATAAAAAACTTAAATATTTAACTTCTGAGGCAGAATTACATTAATTAGTACGGGATACATTAGTACAGATTACTTTAGGTATACCCTGTATTCCTCACAATAAATGCGTAGCCTGCACATGTAGTCCAAGACTTGTGACTATTTGACTGGCGCTAATTAACCCCGTGACATCAACAGGTGTCCAATACTATGGCGGAGGGGCGGGCTGAACACGACTATCTGTGTTACAGTTGAGACCATTGAGCACAACATGGCTACAGGTAATGTGATGAAACTTTACCTTAGATGTGTTTGTGTGTGTGTTTTAAATGGAACTTTAAACTAAAGTAAGTATGTAAGTATTTACAAAATATAACTGTAGTTATATAACGGGTGAATGTGTTTTTTTGTATTTTGTGTGCACCTGTTGCGCTTGTGACCTGTTTAGGATCCTATTTATGTCTATATTTAGTAGAGTGTATACATACGGCTTATCGTTATCGTAGGAATCATTTATATCTTTCTATTTGAGCTGTTTCAGATTTCATGTCGTGTATGAAGTTATTCCTATACAATAACTATTGCCTGATATTGCTCTAGACTCTTATCAGAGATGTTGATCCTCATTGTTAATTATTTTACTTTATTTAAGTGATCGGTATCTGCCTGGTGCGCTCTCCCAGGTGCTGAAGTCGTGCTGTCTGGTCTATGATGGACTGAACTATTTCATTTGTTTTACTGTCACTATAATAGTTTGTATTAACTTTTGGACAAACAAACAATGCATAGTGATAGTGTATAATGTAGCTGTTTTGAAGGCGAACAATGTTACAGAGAGCACTCATTATGAAACTATACTCCACACTATGTTACCGTGAGGTTTTTAATAAAATATGACCATGACTGTTTCGGCCCGTGGATTTAAGTCCCGCAGGAAATCATTGAAAGTGTTTTTTTTTCCAGTGCGGTGCTCAGCTACATCGGGTTTTGTAGATGGATGAACCGTGTACTACGCCGGGGGCAACATGTCTTTTGGAGGACTCAGCGGCCCTGTGTCCTGCATCCTGGTCCTGGCAACTAGAGGTTGTTCAAACACTTGTTCAGGTTTAAAAGTGACTGATATTGGAAGGTGACTGCTATAGACTTGCCTGAAGTTTATTTAAAGACAGCTCACAATCGATTACAAGCATATATAAACACTTAAACTAAACTAATATCTAAGGCCCTAAACTGTACTAAAATATTTTGCAATCCTCTGGGGGAATCAGGAAGAATGGATTTCTATGTTTAACTTCCTAGACAAACATTTCTTTATTGATTGGCCAAACCAAAATCCTGACTATCTCTTCTCCTTCCACCCCGTCTGCATCTCCAGGTAAGTCCCTGGTCTGGATGAGTGTGGGAGGCAGACTAGGCCTCTTGCCATGGCTTACTCCTCTGACTATTACAACCAGAGGGAGATGACCAACGGAGGAGGCCAACCTTACCTCCACAACGAAGGCCAACCTCACCCCCGCAATGGAAGCCAACCTCACCCCCACCGTGGAGGTCAACCTCACCCACACAATGGTGGATCCCACTCGACAAATCGCTACACGCAGAAGTATAACCGCCACAGGGGAGGCAGGTCCTCACCAATGGGCAGAGTCATCCTCATCAACTCTCCGGTCGATGGTAATTATATCACTGTGTCTCATCCAATTCCCACAGTGCTAAACACATGACACTATGACCAAATCAGTTTGTAAAAAACAGATGTTCTGCAGTAAACAAAACTACTGCCTGTTCAGGTTATAACATTCGATAGTTCAACAAAATGCCTTCCGATTCACTGGCCATATTTGTGCCGGAGCCAACCTGTTGACACGATGATGTGACACGGCTGCTTCCTGTTTGCGTACAGGCGGGGATGAAAGTGAGGACCTTCACACGGTGACAGTAGACAAGAGTGCTGACGGCCACCTGGGCTTCAGTGTAAGAGGCGGTTCAGAACATGGACTCAGCATCTTCGTCAGCAAGATAGAGGATGGGAGCTCTGCAGGTAAGCCCTGGAACAAGGTGAGGGAGGAGGTGTGTGGGTGCTCTAATGACCGGGCCCTCTAATGGCCCCGTGTGCATTGCAGAGTAAGTCTGTAAGTTTTCCATTTGTGTGTGTGTGTGTGCTCCTGTGGTGGCCTAGTGGTTAGGGCATCTGTCGAGTCTCTTATACCCTTTATATATACCCTTGGTGCTAGCTATGTTCTTTTGTGCAGCGCCTCAAACACATATATTGTCGTAACATGGAGTGCAGCACCCCGAACACACATATTGTCGTAACATGGAGTGCAGCACCCAGAACACACATATTGCCGTAACATGGAGTGCAGCACCCCGAACACACATATTGTCG
Organism: Dallia pectoralis; assembly: GCA_029465975.1. NCBI lineage: Eukaryota > Metazoa > Chordata > Actinopteri > Esociformes > Umbridae > Dallia > Dallia pectoralis. Next base: position 10,022,695 of record CM055730.1, on the reverse strand, counting down.
TAACATGGAGTGCAGCACCCCGAACACACATATTGTCGTAACATGGAGTGCAGCACCCGAACACACATATTGCCGTAACATGGAGTGCAGCACCCAGAACACACATATTGTCGTAACATGGAGTGCAGCACCCCGAACACACATATTGTCGTAACATGGAGTGCAGCACCCCGAACACACATATTGCCGTAACATGGAGTGCAGCACCCAGAACACACATATTGCCGTAACATGGAGTGCAGCACCCCGAACACACATATTGTCGTAACATGGAGTGCAGCACCCCGAACACACATATTGTCGTAACATGGAGTGCAGCACTCCGAACACACATATTGCCGTAACATGGAGTGCAGCACTCCGAACACACATATTGCCGTAACATGGAGTGCAGCACTCCGAACACACATATTGCCGTAACATGGAGTGCAGCACTCCGAACACACATATTGTCGTAACATGGAGTGCAGCACCCCGAACACACATATTGCCGTAACATGGAGTGCAGCACCCAGAACACACATATTAACTCCATGGAGATACAGTTGATCCACCTCTCAGGTTTACTTTCAGTTAGTTATGGTTATATATCGTTAAAATGCTATTGCTGGAGGACCCAATGCACCAGCTGGGTTCTAACCTCAGCCACGTCAGTCACTAAGAGCAGGGTGAGGTGTATCGTATGTGTCAGTGAGGGTGGGCTTTAACCCGGGTATCTGCCTCCAGAGCAGGCCGGCCTGTGTGTAGGTGACAAGCTGGTGGAGGTGAATGGGATCAGCTTGGAGAGCATCACGATGAGCAGTGCTGTGAAGGTCCTGACCGGGAACAACCGGCTGAGGATGGTGTTGAGACGCGTGGGGAAAGTCCCTGGAATACGCTATTCCAAGGAGAAGACCACATGGTGAGAGGACGTACTGCCCTGTGATGTCACGTACTGCCGTGTGATGTCACGTACTGCCATGTGATGTCATGTACTGCTGTGTGATGACACATACTTACGTGTGATGTCACATACTGCCATGCAGTGTAGTAAGTGATGGTTTTGTTGGACAGGGACAGGTGAACACAATGGTAATTGTTAACCGCTAGTCAAGTTCAACTTAACTTGGGGCCTGGTGAGCTTTGGAAGCTTTATTGCGGAGTAATTAGACTGCCTGAACAAAAGGTTAGTATTACCATATCCACTATATACTGTAGTCAAGTGGTTCCCAACCAGGGGTACTAGGACCCATGGGGGTACCTGGCCTCTCCACAGAGGGTACTTGAAAACCCTCATGACACCCTCATGGCTTATTAGTGAAATTAACTTGAAGGGGTACTTCAGGGGTTCCAAGCAGAGGAAAATTATATTGTTGGTACAGTCGCTAAAAAAGGTTGAGAATCGCTGCTCTAGTTTAGAGAATATAGTTATTTTAATATGATTCCGTATGATGTGTTTCTGATTGTGCGGCACACTCCTTTGAACATCAATACCATTAGTCGGTTGTTAGAGTTTTATTTAAGTCTATTATGTTTTTTCGTAACCTTCACGTCCTTATGATGAAATGTTGAACAGCCACTCTTGAACGATATCTCTGTGGTTGCACCAGAGTGAATGTGAATGGCCCTTGAGTGATGCTACATGGTTTTCCTGCTGCCTAGGGATGCTTGGTTTCATGGCGCAGAGCTAGATGAGTTAACCTCTATGGCCTTCATGGCTGTTTGACTAAATGACAGGCAGACAGACCACAGAGGATTGGGAAATAGGGCTGCTGCTGTTTGAGTTGTATGTTCTGTGTTTATGTATGTACTTATTGTGTTTGTATGTACTGGTTGTACATTATGTTTATGCATGCATTTATAGTGTGTGTTTTGTGCAGGGTGGATCTTATCCAGAGGCGTATGGTGGTGGAGGAGAGCGGCCGTACTCCATCAGACGCCAGTTCAGACAGTGTTCTACGTCGGGTCGTTCACCTCTACACCACCTCAGACGACTACTGCCTCGGGTTCAACATCCGAGGGGGCAAAGAGTTTGGCCTGGGCATTTACGTCTCTAAGTATGTGGTCCTGGGGAGGGTGGTGCAGGTCTATGCCCTGGCAGGCATCACTGTTGCTCTGAAAAATGAAAGATCTTGTTCAAAACCAATTATTGGAAAAACAGTCTGAACTAACTGAATAACAGCAAACATCCAGTTTAGTGTAGATATTGCAATATTGTAGTAATAATGAACAAGACAGAAAAAGGTTTGTCAACTAAATGACAGATCTTCCTGGACATCTCTGTGTGTTGTGGTCAGACTGGACCCCGGGGGGCTTGCCGAACAACACGGCATCAAGATGGGAGACCAGATCCTGGCAGCCAATGGGGTGAGCTTTGATGACATTACCCATAGCAACGCAGTGGAAGTTCTGAAGAGCCACACCCACATCATGCTGACCATCAGGGTGAGAAATAAGTGCCCACTATAAGGCTCTTTAAACGGGGAGTGAATGTGGAAGGGCAGAAGGGAAATGGAAGGAAACAGTCCTATTTTGTGTGCATCTCCAGTCTGTAGTTGTCTTCACTTCCTGTATCACCTAACAAATACATTGGTCATTCTTGAATCACAGGGACTTTATAACATGAAAGCCACACATGTTAAAATCTTAAGCAATGAGTCACTTAAAAATGGTTTAGTAAATGTATATGTTTAGTCATTTTACTCACAATTCATGTACATTGACTCCAAGAGACTCTTGATTTAAACACACAACATGATCAACTGTATCAATGAATGTATTAGATGATACTTTTATTTAAGATGTCACCCTGATGAGTTGATCGGTGTAGTGCAAAACAATTTACAATAGTCACTTTACCCTAGGTATCTGATAATCTAAAACCATAAAATTACACAAACCCACGTATTGACCTGGCCTCAGTGGTTTCTCCAATATGCCAACAACTTTACCTATTGGAGTATTACAGACCTACACACATATATATATATATATATATATATTGTAAAATAATACAGAGCAATATTGTGCTCTTAAATTAACATACAGTACCTCAAAACTGAAAGCAGTTCTCTAAGTTCAATAGGTTGGATTCCTTAAATACCTAATAAATGAATTGATTATGTGCGCTGTAAGTACTCATGCTCTTTAATGGATGTTTCAGTGCATTAAAGCATAGAGTCTTGGTCCGTAGAGTGAGACAGAGAGAGACTGCATAGTAAAAGCAGACAGCTGGCACATGAATACCTGTGTGTGTGTGTGTGTGTGTGTGTGTGTGTATATGTGTGCGCTCTCAGCCCTTTGCATTCCAGTGTGCTCACTTTACTCCACTCGTCTCGGGTTCTGTGCGAGAACCTGCCGGGGATGACATTCATTATTTACAAGGCAGCCGGATCAAGTTACAATCAGCAAAAAGCCTTGTTTTATGTCTTTTCTTCTATCCCACTAAGTCCTGTTAATGGCTTAAAATCACACTCATAGAAGTCAGGTAGGGTTGCTACATGCCCCCCAACACCTGCCCTGACCAAGGTCCATTGTTGCTGCTCACAGAGGAGCTTGTCTGTGACTTCTCCCTGACCCGAAATGGCGGCTATTTTCTAAGAGATCATAGAAGCGGTCTAATGTGTTCCCTAACCCTAAACCTGTCATGCTCAATGGCAGGACAAAATATTTGCTTGGGTATTCAATCTCGCAACCTTTATATTATAGGCCAGATGCTCTGCTAGTCTAACTGCCGCCAACGGCAGGAAACCAGTAGAAACTGAAGGGCAGTCAGCCATATTGGTTACGAACTCTAGGTTTTCTTTAGAGCTGTGTTACCACTATTAGAGAAAGTGTGTTTGTGAGTGTGTTTGTGAGCGTTGGTGTGTAAAATGGAAATGTTATTGTGTGCATTTGTATTGGTGTGCATGTGTGTGGTGTGTGTGTGTTTATGGTGTGTACACACGTGCTTGTCCTCATGGGAAAATGCAGAGTGCTGCCAGTTCCCTAAAGGTCACTTCCAGCCAATACCCTAAAGGTCACTTGTCCATGTAAAACCCGCATACTTTTACAGAGTGGAATGTCACGTGGCTCAGAGCCAGAATACAATGGTAACACGCTGTGAAGTTCATATTGTAGGGGTGATTTTACATGTATTCTGACCTATGAACAACCTGTTTGTCCTAGAACAGTGATAGGGATACGTCCTCCTGTAGAGCTTGATTTAACCAACATAAAAGGCCAACTGTTTTCTATACAAGTTAATCACTGAGCTAATAAAAACCTACAACTGTTCAGTTTACTGATTGACTAATTTCAACCTGATATCTACATAGAAGGATGGAGAACTGAACAGCGAATTAATTATTCATTGAGACCTGTGTAATAACCATGACAACGACATCAGTGGCAGATTGTTTAGCTGTTAAAATATCTGACCATTAACTTAATGTTGTTGTATAATAGAATACCTAAGCCGGCAAGGACACATTTTGTAATTCTGACCTTGAGCAAGGCAGTTAACGCATACCGCAGTTAACCCTTATGGCAGTTCCTCCTGATAATCTCTCTGGAACAGTGTCCTTTAAATGACTAAAACATAAATGTATCACTGGAGAAATGCTAATGACGATCATTAAAGCGATGATGTCGATTACGAAGAACATCATCATTATTATGAAACTGACAGTTGTGCCGTAAATCTTTTCTATCCTAACAGGAAGCAGGTAGATACCCTGCTTACAAAGAGATGGTGGCCGAGTACAGCTGGCTCAGCAAAAGTATGTCTCTTGTGAATGTTACACAAACGCACATTGACAGACCTTTATTCATAGAACAAATTGAAATGAACCATATCAGTTCATGTGCGACATGAAAGGATTTGGACTCAGAAAAAAACGAACTGACATTAAACCCCTTCTTATAGTTCTATTGTGCCTAATTGGAATATTCCATTGCTTTTATGAAAGCGTCACTCATTTTTTAATCCCAATCAACCAATAGGAGGTTGCCTGTCTCAACAGTACGTGACATGACGTGTCAGGCTTTAACAGGACCCTGGACACGTGGCTTGCACTTCACTAAATCCTTCTGCTGTGTTCATCACTGTCCCCAGACCTGATCCTCTGCTTTTTGCTTAATATGAGAGCATCTGAAAATAGCCTCAGATTAATGCTTAGTCCCCGGAGACAGCAGGAGTCTGGGCCACTGCATGTTTTCACTGCAGCGAGGGTGTCCCAGATGGTCTGCTATCCCCTATTTAGTGCCTGTTAGCCTGGGTGGTTAGGGGACATCTTTAGGGGATAGGGTGCTGTTTGGAAATACTTGCATTTAGGGTGGTGATGAACGGCCACTGAGGCGTTTATGGGTATTATATTTTTTTTTCCTGATGCTCCTGTAGCAGAATTGAACCCTCTGCATTCAGTCAGTCTGTAGCCAGACTACATGAAAATGTCAGGCAATAATGTGCAATAAGTGCTAATAAGCATTAGCTGTTGAACAATCCAATGTTAATACATGCTGTATTATTTTATGATATTTATTACACATGTATTTAATCTGGCCTACGGCTACAGTTTCTGAGTGAGTTCTCCTTCCTCCCCATGCAGTGGCCAGCAGCAGACCTCCCTCCTCAAAGGGATCTGACTCGTTCTCCTCTGCCTCCTCCATGTCTTCCACCCCGGTCAGTTCTCTCAGTGGTCTCTCACAGGTCCTCTTCCCCAGCGTCTTCGGCTCTGACATGGTGGACGTCTGCATCTCCACAGAGGATCGGCTCTTATTTCCCAGCAGCCCCGGCAACACATCAGAATCCTCCATGCAGACAGACCCACCCTCAGACTGCTACACGCTCCCCACTACTCATGGGAGGCTGGTCACTACGGAGACCAGCCGGACACTAGGCGCCACCATGTTTTTGAAGGACACAGCAATTAGGGGGAAAGGGGAGGGACCCATGGAGAAGGAAAGAGCTGGAGATGGTGTACAGGGCGAAGGTGGGATGTTGTCACCCGCGAAACAGGAAGTGGAACAGGACTCCCGAAAAACAAAGCTTCTCATGGCTCTGAGCAGACCAAGGAAGCCCATCAGACGGTCCCAGAGCCATGTCACGGTTACAGGTGAGGAACACAGGGTAACCCCAGGGCCATGTCACGGTTACAGGTGAGGAATACAGGGTAACCCCAGGGCCATGTCACGGTTACAGGTGAGGAACACAGGGTAACCCCAGGGCCATGTCACAGTTACAGGTGAGGAATACAGGGTAACCCCAGGGCCATGTCAACCCCAGGGCCATGTCACGGTTACAGGTGAGGAACACAGGGTAACCCCAGGGCCATGTCACAGTTACAGGTGAGGAACACAGGGTAACCCCAGGGCCATGTCACGGTTACAGGTGAGGAACACAGGGTAACCCCAGGGCCATGTCACAGTTACAGGTGAGGAATACAGGGTAACCCCAGGGCCATGTCACGGTTACAGGTGAGGAACACAGGGTAACCCCAGGGCCATGTCACGGTTACAGGTGAGGAACACAGGGTAACCCCAGGGCCATGTCACGGTTACAGGTGAGGAACACAGGGTAACCCCAGGGCCATGTCACGGTTACAGGTGAGGAACACAGGGTAACCCCAGGGCCATGTCACCCCCAGGGCCATGTCACGGTTACAGGTGAGGAACACAGGGTAACCCCAGGGCCATGTCACGGTTACAGGTGAGGAACACAGGGTAACCCCAGGGCCATGTCACGGTTACAGGTGAGGAACACAGGGTAACCCCAGGGCCATGTCACGGTTACAGGTGAGCAACACAGGGTAACCCCAGGGCCATGAGGTGAGGAACACAGGGTAACCCCAGGGCCATGTCACGGTTACAGGTGAGGAACACAGGGTAACCCCAGGGCCATGTCACGGTTACAGGTGAGGAACACAGGGTAACCCCAGGGCCATGTCACAGTTACAGGTGAGGAACACAGGGTAGGGCCATGTCACGGTTACAGGTGAGGAACACAGGGTAACCCCAGGGCCATGTCACGGTTACAGGTGAGGAACACAGGGTAACCCCAGGGCCATGTCACGGTTACAGGTGAGGAACACAGGGTAACCCCAGGGCCATGTCACGGTTACAGGTGAGGAACACAGGGTAACCCCAGGGCCATGTCACGGTTACAGGTGAGGAACACAGGGTAACCCCAGGGCCATGTCACGGTTACAGGTGAGGAACACAGGGTAACCCCAGGGCCATGTCACGGTTACAGGTGAGGAACACAGGGTAACCCCAGGGCCATGTCACGGTTACAGGTGAGGAACACAGGGTAACCCCAGGGCCATGTCACGGTTACAGGTGAGGAACACAGGGTAACCCCAGGGCCATGTCACGGTTACAGGTGAGGAACACAGGGTAACCCCAGGGCCATGTCACGGTTACAGGTGAGGAACACAGGGTAACCCCAGGGCCATGTCACGGTTACAGGTGAGGAACACAGGGTAACCCCAGGGCCATGTCACGGTTACAGGTGAGGAACACAGGGTAACCCCAGGGCCATGTCACATGGTTACAGGTGAGGAACACAGGGTAACCCCAGGGCCATGTCACGGTTACAGGTGAGGAACACAGGGTAACCCCAGGGCCATGTCACGGTTACAGGTGAGGAACACAGGGTAACCCCAGGGCCATGTCACGGTTACAGGTGAGGAACACAGGGTAACCCCAGGGCCATGTCACGGTTACAGGTGAGGAACACAGGGTAACCCCAGGGCCATGTCACGGTTACAGGTGAGGAACACAGGGTAACCCCAGGGCCATGTCACGGTTACAGGTGAGGAACACAGGGTAACCCCAGGGCCATGTCACGGTTACAGGTGAGGAACACAGGGTAACCCCAGGGGTGAGGAACCATGTCCCCAGGGCCATACAGGTTACAGGTGAGGAACACAGGGTAACCCCAGGGCCATGTCACGGTTACAGGTGAGGAACACAGGGTAACCCCAGGGCCATGTCACGGTTACAGGTGAGGAATACAGGGTAACCCCAGGGCCATGTCACGGTTACAGGTGAGGAATACAGGGTAACCCCAGGGCCATGTCACGGTTACAGGTGAGGAATACAGAACACAGGGTAACCCCAGGGCCATGTCACGGTTACAGGTGAGGAACACAGGGTAACCCCAGGGCCATGTCACGGTTACAGGTGAGGAACACAGGGTAACCCCGGGGCCATGTCACGGTTACAGGTGAGGAACACAGGGTAACCCCAGGGTCATGTCACGGTTACAGGTGAGGAACACAGGGTAACCCCAGGGCCATGTCACGGTTACAGGTGAGGAACACAGGGTAACCCCAGGGCCATGTCACGGTTACAGGTGAGGAACACAGGGTAACCCCAGGGCCATGTCACAGTTACAGGTGAGGAATACAGGGTAATACCAGGGTCATGTCACGGTTACAGGTGAGAAATACAGGGTAATCCCAGGGCCATGTCACGGTTACAGGTGAGGAATACAAGGTAACCCCAGGGCCATTTCACGGTTACAGGTGAGGAATACAGGGTAACCCCAGGGCCATGTCACGGTTACAGATGAGGAACACAGGGTAACCCCAGGGCCATGTCACGGTTACAGGTGAGGAACGCAGGGTAACCCCAGGGCCATGTCACGGTTACAGGTGAGGAACGCAGGGTAACCCCAGGGCCATGTCACGGTTACAGGAGAGGAACACAGGGTAACCCCAGGGCCATGTCACGGTTACAGGTGTGGAATACAGGGTAACCCCAGGGCCATGTCACAGTTACAGGTGAGGAATACAGGTTAACCCCAGGGCCATGTCACAGTTACAGGTGAGGAATACAGGGTAACCCCAGGGCCATGTCACAGTTACAGGTGAGGAAACCAGGGTAACCCCAGGGCCATGTCACAGTTACCACAAGTGGGAATAATACTCTCAAAAATGCTCTGAATAACGGGATTTAGTGTGCGTCCCTTCCATAATCCCTCCATTTTTTTATCTTTTTAATCCGATCCCAGAGAAAATATCTACTTTACCACACTAGAGTTCAGCACAAGTTCAGTTTAGTGCCTGTGGCAGACTGTGTAACAAGATATTTGAGAGAGATGTCCTCTCAGCAGCAGTGGATGGCCTCCCACAACCTCTGGCCCTTCCTCTCATCAGGACGTCAACACACACAACAACACAGATAACAATAACAACAGCAACATTACTGCACTGAATGTACAGGTTAATTCCCGTGGTCTCTGATGGTCCCCTCTGTTTTATTCTCTACATATTCTACTGCAGTGCAGCTTTAACACGTGATATCACCTCTGATACCAAAGCCTTCACGCCAAAAATGTTTCGAGTCATCTGATAGCCCCGTCTATCCTAATTAACGTAATGTTTTCCTCATCTGCTCTTCTGGTCCACTGGTAATGCCGACACCAATAGTCAAGACTATGATCTGATCTAGTGTAACTAGATTTGGTGAAAGACATGGCTATTTCAGCATAAAGACCACATTGTGCGGTTCCTCCTGACCACCAGAGCACAGTGTGTAGATAGGGACAATATATGCAGACCTGCTATGGAGGGAAATGGAACATAATACAGTCTTCTGGCCTCCATATTTAACCCTATACACCATGATGTCACTGACCCTGATATCTGTTCTTGTCGCTCACTCAGAAGATAAGAGGAAGAAGAAGAAACAGGGGAGGAAGAGCACAGCCGAGGGGGAGAGCAGCAAGACCCTGCAGCGCTCCAAGACCTTCGTCAACCTCCTTTTCAGGAGAGACCGCAGGAGAAACCTGTCCGGGGACAGTGGTGATGAGGGGAGTGGGGACACCCACAGGGGGCGCTCTAAATCAGCCTCCCACCATGCTGACAGAGGTGACCTAACATATACCCAAACCTTGACCCTAACCTTGACCCTAACTGTGACCCCAACACTGACCCTCATCTTTGCTTTTTTGTGTTTCAGAGAATAAGTACATTTCTATATCTGTGTAATGACTGATGTGAAGGATCATTGTGTGTTCTACATATCCCTGGGTCTCCCTTCCCCTCACTCCCTAGATAAAGAGAGGGGTCGTTCATTCCAGGTGCTGACCTCTACAAGGGAGACCCGTGCTGGGGTGAAAGACACCAGCCCGCTGCCTCGTCCCGAGACCCTGGGACAAGTAGAGAACATAGCCAGGAAACTGCTCAGTCAGGACGAGGTCACTGCAGTCATGAGACACTGTAAGCGGGTGAGTCGCTGAGCCAAAATGGCCGACTGACGGAAGGAAAACTCTATCACGACTCACTGAAACAAAACGGTGGTGTGTCTATCGGACACTACTTTATGTTTATGTAGCAATGAGGGAATCCAATCAAGCGGTCACAGTGGAACAGCTAACACAGTGTACCCGTCTCAGTCTGTGTCTGACCGTGATGACTAGATCTGCCGGCCTCTCAGGCAGAACCCAGATTCACCCTGTCATGGCGGATTAGAGTTACATATTGGCCATCATCTGATCTCTCTCTGGCTCTGTCACACTTATTGGCTCGTCTACATATTCGCTGCAAAAGGATCAAATCCTCCTATTGCATAAGCTGTCAGAAGCAGGACTTGACATCATCTGTACCTCACGGGGGACCCACACGGGGGGAAGTTGGGGCATTGGTCTGGGGGTTGATGCGGGTGAAAATATAACAGATAAAGACTACGCACTCACCTGTCCAGTTGTTTTTGATGTTACGACAGGCCGAATAAACCTAATTCTGATTCTAAACAGTTCATGTCAGAGCCTGTGGTGGAGGATCTAGTGCACCCCCTACTGGCCATACTGGACCGACCAGAAAAAATACTACTGATACGAGAAATCCGGTATGTGCGTGGTGAGTGTGCGTGGTTGAGTGTGCGTGGTTGAGTGTGCGTGGTTGAGTGTGCGTGGTTGAGTGTGCGTGGTTGAGTGTGTGTGGTTGCGTGCGTATGATTTTGTGTGCGTGGTTTTGCGTGTGTTGTTTGTGTGTGTGTAAGCTTGTGTGCGTAGTTTGTCTCAACATGCCTTTTTCTGTTACTCTATAGGATGCTGGTTCCCCCGTCTGAACTGGGTCGTTTTGACAGTATGGTCACACCCTTTGAATTGGAGGCCTACGAAGTCCTGAAGAGCCGCTCCGGTAAGCCAGTCAGATTCAGAGCTCCGGTCATTATAGAAATGTAATGCACAGATCTGGAATCAGGTTATATCAGACACACGTAAGAAGGGTGGTTTAGTTGAAATATAGTTCTTCTGGATGTGTGATCCCTTTCTTGTTTCAGCAGTGTCTGGTAAACAAGATGATTAGGTTACCAGTATTCTGAGCAGCACATACTGTAACTGGTCTACTGGCCCAAATATAAAGTCATGTTTCTGTAATCATGTTTCTGTTATCTTTCTCAGTGAGGTCTCCTGCTCTGCGTTCTCCTCGTAGGGGAACCCCCCGACGACACCTAATTACCCCCGTACCAGGTATATGTGTGTTAATGGGTGTATATATCATATTACCCCCATACCAGGTATGTGTATGTTAATGTGTGTATATATCAGAGTAGCCACGTACCAGGTCTGTGTGTGTTAATGTGTGTGTATATATCATATTACCCCCCGTACCAGGTATGTGTTTATATATCATAGTAGCCACGTACCAGGTCTGTGTGTGTTAATGTGTGTATATATCATAGTAGCCACGTACCAGGTCTGTGTGTGTTAATGTGTGTGTATATATCATATTACTCCCCGTACCAGGTATGTGTGTATATATCATAGTAGCCACGTACCAGGTCTGTGTGTGTTAATGTGTGTATATATCATAGTAGCCACGTACCAGGTCTGTGTGTGTTAATGTGTGTATATATCATAGTAGCCACGTACCAGGTCTGTGTGTATATATCATATTACCCCCGTACCAGGTATGTGTGTATATATCATAGTAGCCACGTACCAGGTCTGTGTGTGTTAATGTGTGTATATATCATATTAGTAAGTTCTGTAATATAGGTTGCCCCTATTGGACGGTATACGGCATACATTTTGCCACATTAGGGCTGTAAATGTGAATTATGTTGACTTGCAAAGTATAATTTGTCTTGGAACCCCGGCAAGAGGCAGGATATCCAACACCCTGAAATTAATCACCCACAACCTGTGTTGAAAGTGACTACCACAGTTGGGAACATTGATTGGAATCATATAAACTGGAACAGCTATTTAAGTAATGGATGCACAAAGTCAAACTAGCCACTAGATTACATTTGTATAGAACATTGCATGTTACGTTTATGAAGCAGAGCACTAATATACCATTCAATGTACAAGCACAGTGAATGCCAACAACTGGCATTGAAACCAAAACATGCAATGGAGTATGTAAAAAATGATAACTCAACAAGGTTGTTTAAATTCAGCCTATGCAGAGTATGTGGCTTAAACATACATTTGTAAGGAAAGCAGCGACAATTATGGTATTTCATTGATATGGAGCTTGTCTGTCATCTGATACTAGAACATAAATTGACCCGGCTATATTTCTGTCTGTGTGTGTGTGAGTTTTGATGTACATGTAGACTGCAGCCTCTACATTTAAACCACTCTTATGCTGTTTCCACTGTACACTGTGATTCATCTCTGGTTGGATTTCAACTAGTGATATCTCTTAGGTCGTTACATAACACTCTGTAAATAGAGACAAGGCACTCTTGCAAAAACTTGCACCATGTCTTCTGTCATCATTAACGAACATAGGAGACTAACACACACACACACACATACACTGGCCTGTGTCACATAACGTCAATAGGAAGGCTTGTATTACATTTCTGTGAGAAACACAAAAGCCAGAAAGCAGCTTGCCTCAGACATGTGTGGGCTGACTGCACAGACGCCTTGAAGCCTTCCACAAACCAAACCCATTCAACAGTCACAGTGCGTGTGTCTGTGTGTGTGGGTGTGCATGCATTGCTTAAAAGCTTCTCAAATTCAAGCTCCATTCAACAATCAAAGGCTCAGAGCGTCTGCATTCTCTGCTGCTACCACAAATGTAAATGACCCAATCCATCTAACACCTAAAGGTCAGGGTTCAGAAGAGATTGTGACAGGTCAGAGTGATAACCTCTCATAGGGATGCTGATGTGACCCTGTGGTGAGTGAATGGACTCCATTTGTGTTCTGATACTGACTGACGCAGGACTCACACAGTGTCACCGTCACAACACAAGAAGGTTACCCAGGGCTGGCCTGGTGCACCACAATTACAGTCCACTGGGTACGAGTGTGTGTGAGTGTGTAACCTGCGTGTGTAATGTGTGTATCCCCCCACCAGACTACCGTGGTGGTTTCCAGCTTCAGCCGGTCCAGGACTCTGAGAGAAACCGTCAGCTGATAGAGGACCTGGAGAGGCTACGTGTGTCTGCGGTACACGGGGGTGTCCTGCCCCCATCCCGCGCCTTCGCCCCTCTCCTAGACGTTCCCGTGGACCGATACACCTACCACACACCCCGCTCACGCTCCCCAAGCCCCTCACCCCCCAACTGGCTCCTCACCGAGTCCCCACACAACGTCCGTCCCCACCCATCACAATCTAACTCCCCCCACAGGAGAGACAATGGTATGTCCCGGTACAGTGATGACACCTCATTGCTGTTGGAAGATACCAGTGCCCAGAACGGGCATGGTAGGAGGTCCAGGAGGGACCAATGGGAGGCCAGCTCTGAGAGGCGTAGAGGGATAGGAGAGGAGTACACAGAGGTCACTGTACATGTACCCCCCCAGAAAACGCCATCCCCTCTGGCTCAGGTGCTTCAGCCCCCTCCGCTGGACCGGAGCCCCGTAGCGAGCAGGGAAGGGGAGCGGCAAAGTGGTAGGGGGAAGCATGTAAACGGACATTCAGCGGGACGGTCACAGAGTGGTTATCCCAGGCACCAATCCCCTGCCCCGGTTCAGAAGTATGACATCACTGCCGTGAACATCTCCAAGACAAAACAGTCGCTGGGTGAGTGGTAGTCGGGGAGCCTCCTACTGATATGCAAACTGCTAGTGGTCTGCCCCACCAGTAGAGGGCGATGCCTCACATGCTTATTGTTTTTCAATAACAATAGGCCTGGCAGGAAAATGAATAATGCCTTGTTTCTTTGGATGCCTATTTCTGAACATGCAGGCTTTCAATTAAACCAAAGCAGTAACACATTGGCTGAAGACTATGCTAATTAGTTCAATCAATCTAATATATTTTATAAAACTAATGATGTAAAGTTTTTATATCATTCATTGTCAGAAAGACCCAGTCTGAAACCTCAAAGAGCTAGCAACAGTAAAGTGGCTAGGAAAAACTCCCTAATTGGGTCAAAACTAAAGAAGAAACCTAGAGAGGAACCAGACTCTGAGCAGTGCTGGGTTAACATTTGAATAGTACAGATTAAAATAATTCATTGGCCTGATGAAAAGCCTTCATCCACACTGATCCTTGGATACATTCTCCTTCTCTGCTCTACAGGCATTAGTATCTCAGGAGGGATGGAATCAAAGGTCCAGCCAATGATTAAAATAGAGAAGATCTTTCCAGGAGGAGCTGCCTCTACCAGTGATGTCCTGAAGGTGAGGTTCTGTAGGTTCTGTTTGTTATATCAAAGCTTTTTTTTTTACTACAGCTAGATGAATAGGTTGGCTACTGTGTGTGCGTGCGTGTGTGTGTGTGTGTGTGTGTGTATGTTTGTGAGTTTGTTATCCTGTGTCAGTGTGTGTGTGTCTGTGTAAGTATACTCGTGCGCCTGCATCTATGTCTGTGCAGGCTTTTGTCTAATTGGCAGCCTCTCATTATATGTCGCTTCTCTGAGTTAAAGTGGGAGCAGAGGTGCATGTCTCCAAAAACACTTTCCATCCAAGTCTACTTCATGCATGCCTATGTGCACACATACACACACACACACACCCTCGCACAAAGGCATGGAGGGAGAAAGAGATTGGCGAGAGATGAAGAGAAAGTAAAGAAGGTATTGGTGGAGAGATAAAGCTCCAGACGCAGTTTGTACCCGGACACGTTGTCAGTCCCTGACTGCTGTTCCATAACTCAGCCTCACACCTAACAGGCTGATAGGGTATATCTGAGGGCTATCTCCCAAACACTTAGAACAGGATTCCACTGCCAGCCTGCACACTGTCCAAACATCCTGCCTGCTTGTTCCTGTCAGATGAGTGCCCATTTTCTCTCTCTCTCTCTCTGTCTGTCTCTCTGTCTCTCTGTCTCTCTGTCTGTCTGTATGTCTGTCTGTCTGTGTCTGTGTCTGTGTCTGTCTGTGTCTGTGTCTGTCTGTGTCTGTGTCTGTGTGTGTGTGTGTGTGTGTGTGTGTGTGTGTGTGTGTGTGTGTGTGTGTGTGTGTGTGTGTGTGTGTGTGTGTGTGTGTGTGTGAAGCTTGCTTCTGTTCCATGGCATCTGTTGTGTGGATCAGGTACGTGTACAACTGCGCTATAAGCCTTGCTCTACTTCTCGTTGTGTTTGCTAGTCAGTCGCTTAGCTCTGCGTTCTCTCCAAAGTCTTCTTGTGTTACTCTTTCCCATAATTAGGAAACATATTTCCAACATCTGTGCAGTAGGTTTCTGTTTTATTGTGATAAATGACGTTAGCGAAGTTGTCTAGAATGTCATAAGTGGTCAGTAGGGCCGATGGCGATTATTTTCCATTTATTCTTCCATCTCTACTCTGTACTCAATGGACCATTGGAAACTACAGGATTAATGCATCTTGGTTTCCTTTCCAGCCATGTGGTCTGGAGTCTAGATATTGATCCAATATTGATATTGATCCAATAGCACCCTATTTAGTAATGAAGAACAATGTCTATAGCTGAATAATCCACCCACATTGATTTGCAATATAAAATGACCACACTATTGTTATGTTATCTGTGAAATTAAAACACATTATAATGTTTAGGGCTTAAATTCTCATTGGATGTACCTAATAAGGCATGTCAATAAGAAATGCCCATAAATGTTAAGCGAAGAGGATGAATGAGATTTCAGCTAATAATCTAAATTACTTTAGTGTTTGAATAATTCAGTAATCTGCTCTTTAGTTAAATGGATGTAAATCTTTTGCTGCTGGCGTCACAGAAGGCAAGCGGGGTCAGGGGACGGGGGTTGGGGACACGTATTTCTTTAAATTAATTTAATAATAATTCATAGGTTCTATATGTGGTGCACACTGTGATGACTCCATTCCAGGTTTGGTTCCATTGATAGTGACCATGTGTTACTCCATACCTCTGGCCTGGTCAGTGGGTGTGGCCCTGCAGCACAGTTGTTTTGAATCAGCCAGGTGCATCCGTATTGTGTGCTGCTGATGACATCACAGGAAGTCCCTCTCCTCAGGGTAGTACAACTCAGCAGTACTGTGTGTGTGTGTGTGTGTGTGTTTTCAACAAAACCTTATTTTAAGGGTCAACCTTGAGCATATGTTTGTGAGGGAAATATATAGATGAAGAGTATAGATAATGAGAAAGCAACGGAGAGATACAAATAGAAGGAATGAAAAACAGCGAGAGAGAGTAATTAATCCGCTGGGATATAAACAATAATGTGTGTGTGTGTTGTCTCCAGGCGGGTTATGAACTGGTGTCAGTGGACGGCGAGTCTCTTCAGCGTGTGACCCATCTGCATGCGGTGGATGTAATTCGCCGGGCATTCAGCAACAAGGCCAAAGAACCCATGGTGTTTGTCGTCAAGGTCCCCAAAGGACCCTAACAACCTCAGCTTCCTGTCAGACACGCTTCTACAGAACTAAAGGCCCTAAGGCTCAGTCATCCACCTACTTTCAGGTTGGAAATGAAATGCTGGTGTTTTTAGTTGCCTGTGTGTGAAACTGCAGAGGAGAAGGATTATTCTGACTGCAACTGGACTGCGATTGAAGGAATGAGTCTATGTTCCAAGGAGATGAGAATACCTCTGGCACTGTCCAATGAGCTTGCTTCTTTAGGAGAAGAGGAGGATACCTCTGACACTGTCCAATGAGCTTGCTTCTCCTTTAGGACAAGAGAAGGATACCATTGGCACTGTCCGATGACCTTGTTTCCATTGCAAACAGTAACATACTGCAAAAACTAAAATTGTTAACTTTATATTATGCATTAAATTATTTTGTTGCTGCAGTGGCCATCTATGACAACACTGCCCTTAAATTGTACAAACAGGAATACTATTTACCAATACTTTATGAACACTATTTGCTTTTTATGTATAAAGAAAAACCTAAATACCTAGTCTCATTTTTTATATGAACTTTTATTGCCGGATAAAAACATCACAAGCATTCTAAGGATTGTTAGTTGGCTTTTTATATCAACTAACTTTATTTTAAGAAAAGAGGGAACTGAAAACTTCACAAACAGACTCCACCCACACAGCAATCCCAGGCCCACAGGCTATCATGCATGGGTTACCCTGCCCCCATCTCACACACACACACACACACACACACACACACACACACACACACACACCCAGCCACTTCCTGGGAGAATTTCAGTCCACAGGGGTCCTGCCAGAGAGAGATTACTGTGTCCAGTGTTATGAGATTTCTATTCCAGATTAAGCCCCTGTATTATGTCAAAAGTCATAGCTGTGGTTTAGTGATAGTCTAGGGGATTAGTAGAAATTTAAAACAATGTTTCTTCTGGCCAATACATTCTGTAATTCCTGGGCAAGTCATCACTTTAAAGGCCTGATTACACTGGCTTGTGGACTGAGCCTGTACAGACATGTGGAGGAGTTATATGAGAACATCTGAGGGCAACTGGTATGGCTTGAACGTGGACTGGCGGGGGAGCGAGACTTGCAGAAAAGGGCACAGGGGCTGGAAATGAATGGAAGAGAGATGGGAGAGAGTATCCCTTTAACCATGTAGGTTAGTTACAGCGAGAGTATGGCTGGCACAGGAAGACAGGGCAGATAGAGGGGCAGATAGAGGGACAGTTGGAGGGATGGTTTCAGACCAGTTTCTTTATAAAGTATTTTGTTATTTATTATTAATTAATGTAATCACTTATACATTACGTCAATAACACAACATAATGTGGTAAAATAGATCCTGAATACTTACTGTATGTAAACATCTGGCTGGTCCTATACACCACTGCAAAGATAAATGCTAGTATGATTCTGTAATACACGTGATATTCATATTAATGGCTTCCTCCAGCCATAAAAAAATGGACTCATCATAATAAATATTTTTATTCACCCCATATCTCTGGATTATGTAGTGTCAGTATTGTAAGTTGTTAAAGCAATTTGTTTTGCGCAATAAAAATATATAACGGTAATTTGTTAGAGTCGGACACAAGCAGAGCCTCAGTTGTCAATCCTGAATAGGCCATTCCAGGATTTGCTTCCATGTTGCCTTTCCCTTGTTTGAGGACCAGTAGGTCCCACATTCCCATGTCATGACATAACCAGACCCTCCATTTCAGAGAGCTCGTATGCTTTCATTTCAACAACCATTTCTTCATTGTGACATTTTGTGTCTTTAATTAAAAATAAAGTAATTTTATACAAGACATTTACAGCATGAAAATATACATGAATGACCACAAACAACAATGGATTAATAAAGAAACAGAACACTGGAAACATGAAATATGACTAAATATTTTTTGCGCACTACAGAAAGAAAGTGACATGACAAACACAACAAAAATGTGTAACATTGCTTTGGTCTAATTGCCGTGACTACATTTCAAATATATAGTTTTGTATGAGTGAAAGACATATATTGCTCTATGTATCTCATTTACTGTTTTTTACACAGAACATTGTTATCAATGGGTTATAAAGCAATGCGAGATGTGGAGAACCCGGATTGCACTGTGCTTTCACAGAGGGAGTCCTTTTCAGTTCACTACCTGGGCTACTTGTCTTGTACTACTACTCTACCTGGCAATATGTAATGCAATGCTACATCCAACCTGTGACAGAGGATAGGACGGAAATACAGTGTTGGCGGGTACATTACCATCTATCCCATATTACAATAATAATACTCATGTCAATATAAAAAGTTGATTAAAATGTTTACATGCTTTGCTAGAACAATTTACCTCACAATCTGATTGATATGGACATTGTGATACCTGACGGAAATGTGAACATGTAGTAAATTTACTCCTTTAGGCTTCCTTCCCTCATGATAATCGATAATATTAATTGGTTAATATGAATCGATTAATATTACCGTAATCAGTTTAGCATCAGTATGTGAGGATATGGACTGTTACCAGCTGGTACCAGGTGATAGAGATACTGACTTACCAGCCGGTGCCAGGTGATAGAGATACTGACTGTAACCAGCTGGTGCCAGGTGATATAGATACTGACTGTAACCAGCTGGTACCAGGTGATACAGATACTGACTGTTACCAGCTGGTACCAGGTGATATAGATACTGACTGTTACCAGCTGGTACCAGGTGATAGAGATACTGACTGTTACCAGATTGTACCAGGTGATAGAGATACTGACTGTTACCAGCTGGTACCAGGTGATAGAGATACTGACTGTTACCAGCTGGTACCAAGTGATATAGATACTGACTGTTACCAGCTGGTACCAGATGATAGAGATACTGACTGTAACCAGCTGGTGCCAGGTGATAGAGATACTGACTGTTACCAGATTGTACCAGGTGATAGAGATACTGACTGTAACCAGCTGGTGCCAGGTGATATAGATACTGACTGTTACCAGCTGGTACCAGGTGATAGAGATACTGACTGTTACCAGATTGTACCAGGTGATAGAGATACTGACTGTAACCAGCTGGTGCCAGGTGATATAGATACTGACTGTTACCAGATGGTACCAGGTGATATAGATACTGACTGTAACCAGCTGGTACCAGGTGATATAGATACTGACTGTAACCAGCTGGTACCAGGTGATAGAGATACTGACTGTTACCAGCTGGTACCAGGTGATATAGATACTGACTGTAACCAGCTGGTACCAGGTGATATAGATACTGACTGTAACCAGCTGATACCAGGTGATATAGATACTGACTGTTACCAGCTGGTACCAGGTGATAGAGATACTGACTGTAACCAGCTGGTGCCAGGTGATAGAGATACTGACTGTAACCAGCTGGTGCCAGGTGATATAGATACTGACTGTTACCAGATGGCACCAGGTGATAGAGATACTGACTGTAACCAGCTGGTGCCAGGTGATATAGATACTGACTGTAACCAGCTGGTACCAGGTGATAGAGATACTGACTGTTACCAGCTGGTACCAGGTGATAGGGATACTGACTGTAACCAGCTGGTGCCAGGTGATAGAGATACTGACTGTAACCAGCTGGTACCAGGTGATATAGATACTGACTGTAACCAGCTGGTGCCAGGTGATATAGATACTGACTGTTACCAGCTGGTACCAGGTGATAGAGATACTGACTGTAACCAGCTGGTGCCAGGTGATAGAGGATGGGCACACATTCGTATGGATATTACCCTGAAGACTCAAACCTTTAGTGAAATGAAGACATATGAGATATTATTTGGGTTATGCTTTGTATGTTAGTGCTTTGTATGTTAATGCTTCGTATGTTAATGCTTTGTATGTTAATACTTTGTATGTTAATGCTTCGTATGTTACTAATGAAGTCTGAAGACAACAGACGCACAATATAATGAAATGATATTGTGCGATAGAATTGATGATAATGACAAGCCAAATGGAAAATCAATCACATTGAACCAGCACAACCATTCAGGTGTTGACCAATAGAAACACAATATCTCCCATAATGCTCTAGGAGTGTTTAATCTTGGTCACCAAAAAAAAACTGTGGACTTTTGTTCGAGACGATGTAAAGTAGATGTTTTTTAATACACACTCCTCTCTTTCAGACCCCGTTCAATGGTGATTGATCGTCTCTTTACGATGCCTAATGCCGTAAAAGATATACACAACTACCTATTATACTTTGGATATTATAACCACAATGGTACTGGTGCTGCTACCGCAAAATATATTCAGGTGCTATAAAAATATACATCATCATCACAGTTCATATTGATTCCATTCTTCCTATAAATGCCTCTGTATGGACTCAGTTCTACTCATTAACATGTAAAACCACTCGTTTAGCACAACTGCAGACTTCCGTCTTGATTGATGGTTCCCGGCATAGAAATGCTATTACAGTCTAGCACTTGTATGGTTTCTATTGGCGGCTTAAATGGTGTCCAGAGGTTTTCAATTCTCAAGAGTACGAACAGTTCCATAATGACCCTGTCTGTTGAATGCTAATATATCATGCACTGTCCAGCACAAACCCTAATATTACCTGGACAGTTGTGCATCGCTCAGACAACGGGAAACATACAATCATGCCATCCGCATTATCTACATGTCAGTGATTCAGCCTCACAGTCCAGATTAGAGTGGAAGACTTTGAAGTGTTCTTTGGATTATCTGATTACGTGGGTTAGGGGGGGGGGTTCTTTTAAAATGAGTATTCACAATCCAGAGTGTGACACTGAGCGGATGGGAGGCAATAGTGCAGTTCTACAATGATGTTGTTGGTCACAAGGACCAGCACTGTGAATACTCCACCACTGGGCAATGTGCCACCAATGGGCAATGTGTATACCACCATATACTCACTGACACACAGCCATGAATTCACTGTGATATGGCCCCGGACCACAACAATACAATACCATACCCTGACATCACTGTTTTACGACCCCTGACCTCACTGATACATAGTTCTGCGACCTCAGAGATCACAGCACTGCAACTCACACATCTAAGGCATCTGCCTAACAGTACCAGCAGCCAATACCAGCAGGCAATACCAGCAGCTAATTGAGTTTGTTTATTGCTGTAGCAATGTACTGCTACAGCATAAACCGAACCACTGTTTCAGCTATAACATCCTTGAGCTTTCCTCTGTCAGGTGAACCAGCAATGACTCTGAAAATGTGTCTCTGCTATGAAAGTCTGTGCACAGAAAACGTGAGGGAGAGTGTACACTTAATATTCTTGAAATACAACATAAACTTTCTTTCAAGTGTGAAAATAATAGATACCAGCTGGTCAAATCTGAGAAGATGGGTTTCTTAATGTCTCGGTGGTTAGAGCACACCCCTGTGTGGTCTTTCTAGATCTCAGTAGCAGTGATCTCCTCAAAGTGGATGTCATTGCAGCCGCTATGGACATCATATTCCTCTGCGTCTCTGTTCTCCAGCTCTAAGCTGAGTTTTCTCATCACCCGATCCAGATCTTGGTTTCTCCGGTACATGTGGATGTAGTTCTGCTGCAGTTGTTTTTGGTAATGGATCACCTGGGTGAGAAGAATGATGTTTAATCATAGAAAACCATTTAAATACTGTAACGTCTAAAGACGCTTCAAATGAATTCAGTTAGATATCAAATTAAAGACTGACATAGTGCCAAAAAAAAATACTTTGAGCATCAAAACTTTGCTTAAATATTTATTAATAATATTCACAAGATGATACGAGAAGAATCCAACGTTTCCTTACCTTTTCCTTCTCCTCTTGCCAGATTCTCCTCTCCTCCTCAAAGCCTCCCAACTGCTCCTCACTGCTCCTCCTCTCATACATCAGCTCCGCCTTCAACCTTTCCACCTGAGTAATTGATTGGTCGGTTAACTTAATGATAGATCAATAGATCACAGGTATATGTAACAGAAAGACATATTAACACAGTTAGATGTGGAGCCCACCTGTTGTCTGAGTCCCAGCACTGCTTCAACACTCTGTCTCTGAGCCTTGACCTCGTCACTCTCCCCTCCCCACCCCAGCCTGCTCTCCTCCACCTCCCGGTACCCCATAGACGGGCTGGGCACCCCTCGTCCACCGCCACGCCCCTGGGGGAGGGGCAGGCTCATACACTGGCTCTTATTGGCTTGTGGTTGACCTCCAGAAAGATAACCTCCTGCATGACTGGCCAGAGCCTCTTGGAGCCGGGCAGAGTCTTCCTCCAAACGTCGAACTTTCTCGCGGAGCAGCTCAGCTTCGCTTTTCCTTCGCTGCAGCTCGTTCTCACAGACCTCCAGCTCCAGGGAGCGTGTTCGCATGGCGGAACCAGCCTCCTGGCCTTTAGCCAGGCTGTTCTGGAGATCAGTCCTGGCCTCCCTCAGCTGGGATTTCAGAACCACCAACTCGCCACCCTTCTGGCTCAGCTCGGACTGAAGTTCCTTCAGTTGCTGTTTCAAGAGAGAGATCTCACCTGACTTCTGACAAACCTTGGGCGCGAGGAGAGCAAACAGAGATTATATTTTGTGAATATTGAGTGTATATTGAGACATTGAATATTGATTGCATAGACCAACCCTTGGCCTGTACAATTGTTCAAGATGTATAAGATACTTTCAATAAAATTGGGGTTCAGTTAACTTTTATAATAACTTCTTGATCACAGCAGTATTGTTTTTTTTTGGCAAAAGTGTAAACACAAATCTCCACAAAAGATGCAAACCTCAGGTGAGACAATTCTATAGATTTTGTTTACAGATACAAACTGTGAATCTCTTCTCCACCTGTACAAAACTTATTTGAATATTGAATATTGTTGATTCAACAATTAGTAATTTTTTAGTACACTGTAATTATAGCGTCAATACATTACACAGTTTGGTATATTACTATAGTTATTATTTATTGTGCCAATGTGTAATCATTAAATGTGTGATGACTTTGTGTCGTATATTTATTATTGTGGTGCATTTTGCAAATAGAATGTGTAATTTTGCCTGACCGTGTTTCAGTAAAGGGGAATTATGATAAATAAACAAATAGTAATTGTTGCTCACTCTATGTCCTTGTTATGCCCAGTGAACTGTTCTGTAAAGTCATTTCTGAATCTGATGTAACTCCTCACCTCCCATTTGACCTCCTCAAGGCGTGGTCCCAGCTGGGTCTGTTCTTTCTGTATGGAGGCGCACCTTTTCTCCAGCACCTCCCTGTCCTGCAGCAGAGAGGAGTAGTCCTCCTGGAGCTTCTTCTTCTCCTGTTGCAGCTGAAATACCTGCAGCAGAGACACCACGTTTTCCCAAAGCAATTGACCGACTGTGTTTATCTAGGTCTATATCTACAGTGTCTATATCTGCAGTGTCTGTATCTACAGTGAATGTATCTACAGTGTCTATATCTACTGTGTCTGTATCTAGGTGTCTGTATCTGCAGTGTCTATATCAACAGTGTCTGTATCTGCAGTGTCTATATCAACAGTGTCTGTATCTGCAGTATGTGCCTGTATCTGCAGTATGTGCCTGTATCTGCAGTATGTGCCTGTATCTGCAGTATGTGTCTGTATCTGCAGTATGTGTCTGTATCTGCAGTATGTGTCTGTATCTGCAGTATGTGTCTGTATCTGCAGTATGTGTCTGTATCTGCAGTACGTGTCTGTATCTGCAGTATGTGCCTGTATCTGCAGTATGTGCCTGTATCTGCAGTATGTGCCTGTATCTGCAGTATGTGTCTGTATCTGCAGTATGTGCCTGTATCTGCAGTATGTGCCTGTATCTGCAGTATGTGTCTGTATCTGCAGTATGTGTCTGTATCTGCAGTACGTGTCTGTATCTGCAGTATGTGTCTGTATCTGCAGTACGTGCCTGTATCTGCAGTATGTGTCTGTATCTGCAGTATGTGTCTGTATCTGGAGTATGTGCCTGTATCTGCAGTATGTGCCTGTATCTGCAGTATGTGCCTGTATCTGCATTACGTGCCTGTATTTGCAGTACGTGCCTGTATCTGCAGTATGTGTCTCGATCTATGTGTTTATCAATATGTTTAATACGTGTCTGTATCTTTACTGTAGTTGTTACCTGTAGTTGTAAGGCCTGTTGTACTCTTTGAGCCTTCTGTGTTGCCTGTTTCATCTTAGAAGAACAGCTCTGTCTCAGCTCCTCTAACTCACTCTCACAGCGACGTTGCTTCTCCTCGTACACCTACAGCAAAAAAGGTCAGAGGTCAGAGTTTACAGGTTACAGACAGACCAGCACTGTTTTAGCTAAGTCAGTAAAACAATAGTAATTTAGCTAAGTCAGTAGAACAAAAACACTGACATTACATGCCATGTTGTAATTTAGCTAAGTCAGTAAAACAAAAAACACTGACATGCCATGTTGCACAGCATCAGGGGGCAGACTATAGTCAAATGGTTTATAGTTCTTCTCAAAAATAAATGATTGTTATTGTCTCAGTCTATGTTCCGGTAATCCTCCCCTCTCACCTGACAGATGGCGGCCTCGTTCTCATCCAGGTTCTCTCTGAGCTGCTGTAACTCCTGGTCTCTCTCCCTCAGCTTCTCCTCGAGCTCTCTCACCACCCCTTCGTAACCCTCCAGGGGAGGAGGCGAGCGTCCACAGGACCCGCTGTCTGACAGGGGCTGGCCACGCCCACTCAGCGACCCCGTGCTCTTACTGGACGACGACCGTCCGCTGTCCGAGTTAGAGTGACCATGGGAAGACGAGTGAACATGGCCTCCACTGGTCCCTGACCCTCCGTTGGTAATGGCGGTTCTCCCAGTCACAGGCTCCAGGCCCACCCCGGACCCGCCAGAACCTAAGCCAGACCCGGAGGCTTCGCTATGGGCCAGGCTGTAGCCGGTGCTGCTGTGTGTGGGCAGGCTGGACAGGGAGTTACGACCAGAGTCTGAACAGGACTGGCTGCTACGAGCGTTACGCCCTCCACTGTACGAGTTCCTCTTGTTGTCCAATGCTGAGGAAGAGCTCACCAGAGATACCACGTTGCCGTAGCTCCCTGTGCCGTTAACACAGATATTCCCGCTATTCCCATTGATAGGCATGAGCAGGTTCAGGCTTCCCTGGCTTTCAGAGAGGCTGCCCCCTGGCCTGGGGGAAAGGTACTGCACAGAGTGACGATTCTTAGGGACCACTGGTTTGAACGCAGTGGGACGGATCAGAATCTTTTCCATGTTCTGAAGGTAAATGAGAGAAAATATTTGTTGACAATAGGCCTTTTCGAACCAATCAAACGTGCCAAATTTGTCACACCTCACCCCCGGTGATTTGATCAATGATCGTCGTTTAACTGTATGTAATGTTATTTAAACATCATGTTTAGTTTTCCTTCAAAATAGCGTTTTCGTATTTTTAAATAATCTATCTGCTACTGTGTGTTGGATATTGATTCTCATTTGACGTTGCTGAACTTTGTCCACGTCCCCTACAACAACGGTCCTCCTTTATGGATCTGAAGCATTCTGAAGCAGGTTTTAAGAGTATGTGTGCTTTACGTAAACTAGAAACGTTGTCACAAAAAGGTTACCAGATGTCTCATTTGGCATAGACACACATATGATAACTCGAACCCCCGTCCAAAACTCACCTTTTCCAGTTTTCCCGACACCGGGATAAGTTTAGGTGGTGGACCGCCAATATTCCCGCTGAGACCTCTGTTATCCCTCTGCTCGTCCGAGTCGCTAAACGGGCTACCGACTGTCACATTGTGGTTCTCATTCCAGTCTCCTACAGTCACAAATCCATGGTTCCCATTTCCGACATCATCACCTCCACCACCACCCACTGCTCCGCCGGCCGCAGAGTTACCCGACCTGGGCTGCTTCTTGGTGGGTAGCGGTGGCGGCTGTGGCTGGGTTGTCTGGAGCTGGGTCTGGTTGTTGATTACCAATAGTTGTTCCAGAGAGCTCCCGCTGCGGAGGGTGTCACCCTGGAGCCGGAAACAACTGGTGGTCGGGGTGTTACGACGTGGCTTGTTACTGGAAACAATAAATAATCACGTTAGTGGAATTATGGTTGGTATCACAAAAGCTAAAACAATGAAAACCCACTGGCACCCGGACTCGACCAATGAGCAGCGCCCTACCTGAACCCGCTGGTGGCCGGGCAGTGTCGCTGCTCCTGATAGGTCCGTCCAGAGATGAGGCTGCTGACGGAGCCCATGGCTGCTCCGGGACCACAGGATACGCAGGGGCCTCCGGCCACGGGGGACGGGGAGACGAGGTCAAGGCTGCTGGGAGGTCTGGGGCGGTCAGTCACGGACACAGGCAGGGTCTGGATCATTGCCATGGTACCGGGACAAGGCCGGACATGAACCGAACACACAGTCTGCAAGGAGACAGACAGAGAGTGAGACATGTGCCTTCCCTTCTCACACAACACAGAAGGTAAAATATCCGGATTGATGAAGACTGTGGGTGAGTGTGTGCTCACGATTTGTGTGGAGAAACTGTGAGTGTGTGTTTCCTGGGCGACAGGGGGAGGACATATCGTATTTAGCCTGCTGTGCATTGCTTAAAGCTGTCTGGCCAAGTGGAATAATATTACCCAGCTATGAGAGCTAGCGTACACACATTTGCCTGCACACACACACACGCACGCACATGCACGCACGCACACACGCAGACCCACACGCAGACCCACACACACACGCAGACCCACCCACACACACGCACGCACGCACGTACGCACGCACACACACGTAGACACCCCCAACGCACACAGGCCTGCAGGCAGGACACCCATCAACTTCATGCCAAATAAAATCGGTGCTTTTCTCTAAGAGACAATGTGTGCCTAGTAAATGAGTACAGGAACATAGGCCATTTCCAGCCAGCAGTGAAACAGACAATGGGAGCAGAGAGGAAGGAAACACAGGTGGTGAAATGAGGACAGAAACACAGGAAACAGAAAGAAATTCTAAGGTTTTCTGATTCGGGGGTTGATACAAAATCTAAAACTGTGTGCAGTAGTGTTTATGTTCGGAACAATCCACCACCTGCTGACTATATTTTACCTCACATTGTACTTCCACTCTAGGACTATTCTTGTGTAATTACATGTGCTTCACAGAAAGCATTTAATAAATGCAACATATATTTAGTACGATATGGGATTGAACAGCACGTAGACATGCAAGAGAGTGGATGAAGAACATGCAAGAGAGTGGATGAATGCTGCAATATACTTAGATAAAAATGTTATTGACTTTGAACGAGTGCTGTTAACAAGCGTATGGATCACTGATCACTCCTGTACATCTCCACGTTGTGTTTGAAGAAGTTGGCCGCTCCCACTCCGAGGCCAAAATCCTTATGCCTCACCTCCTCCTTCCACGTTCAGCTCCCCACCCTCACCTCATCTTGCCTCACCACAGGCCCAGCCAATGTGGAGATAATGGCATTAGAGGACCCTCCAGGAAAGGAGATGACCCCTCCCCCGACCCTAACCCAGTGACCCCAGCAGGAGTGGGTTGTAGCTGGGTAGACCCCCACCTCGGTCCCCCTCACCTCTGGGGCCCTGGTTTTGTTCCAGCCACACAGGAAAACAAATCCACTGCACTCCTTTCCCTCTGATGTTGTTCACTGCTTGCTTCTAAAGTTATTGAAGTTTGTCCCTCGCACGCAACTCTTTTTCCACACACACACACACACACACGCACGCACGCAGGCACGCAGACACAGACACACAGACACACAGACACAGACACAGACACACACAGACACACACAGACACACACACACACACACACACACACACACACACACACACACACACACACACACACACACACACACACACACACACACACACACACACACACACACAGTCTAGATAAAGTCCCCTTCTGCTTCACTAGATATATCCTGAAGAAAGAATTACAAACCTCCTTGCCTCCTCCTGAAAAGAAATGCTGACAAGCTGGGTTTGCTTTTGGATCTCTGCTTTGCTTCAGATTCTATGAGGCTGTCTAGCAGATGGCGATTTGGAAGCATGACACGACATCAAAGTGGATTCTACTCTGAAAAATTAGGTAAAAATAGCTTGACAATTTGTCAAGCTTGAAAATGTCTTTCCAGAGAAACTTTTAAATGGTAACTGAGCACCACAGTTACATCGTCTACATGAATGCAGCTGTTACTGATGCCAATGGGTACTGTTCATGACAGCACTTTATTACCTGACAACATGTCCAGTGTACTGCATTCCTAATCAGGAAGCAGATCCGCTCAGAACTCATGATGGATTGCTCTCTTTCAGTTTATAAACGTCAACAAACACAGTATCTGGTGTCAGGGATAGCAAACTCTGGAAATTCCACATGTAAGGCAACTGAAATAAGGTCTATTATTGTTTATACCTTAATTGTAAAATAATCTCTAAAGCAGTTTTAGAGTAACTGGTGCTTTTGAAAGATTTAAGCATTTCCATTTGTAGGTGTTTGTTTTGTGCCCCATTTCCTTTAAAAAAAAATGCTTTTAAACACAGACTTTCATGGATAACTAGGGTATGATAGTGTTTCTACCCATAGATTATGCACATATATAAACGTATGTAAAGAAACACAGACTTTTATAGATAACTGGGGTATGGTAGTGTTTCTACCCATAGACTATGCACATATATAAACGCATGTGAAGCCAGCAGCCACCACTGAAATATTTCGCACAAGTCCCAGAACTTCTTTAATTAAATAACCGAAGACAGTTTGTGAAGTGATTCAACTCTATGCCCTCACTTTAAAGAGCATCTCTCACCTGACAGACGACTGAAGAGACTCCAGATTCCTCTGTTTTCTTAACGTCTTCCTAATGAGACCGATGGGATGTGTCTAGACAGAGCCATCACCTTTACCCAGATAGGATTCGTGACTGGGAGGTATAATCCTGTTATGATAAGCCAGTTAACAATGCCAGGGCTTCCGCAGGGAGCAAAGGAATATTCTAGATATCTAAGTCACCTCTGAATTCTCACAGAGTCTGTGAGACGTTCAGGAATGTCGATGGTTCTCCAGAGAAAGGTGGATTTTCCAATTGAAAGGAGTAACAGAGATCCATCTCATTGTTTGGTTATTGGTGTGTATACATGCTCACAGACACTTAAGAGAGAAAGAGAAGTTTAGCTCAAAGAAGTTATTTTTTTCAAGGAAAATCTCCTGATTTTGTGTTGTGTTAAACTTCATCTTGGACAGAAAAAGGTATGTGAAAACCGGACAGATTAATGGTGAAATATTGGAAACACTAAAGTTTTGACTTAAGAAGGTTTCAAACTGCTATAAGCTTCTAAAACATAGATTTCCAGGATCTCTATTTGAAGTATGCATTTTAATACAGACGCATACACACTGTGTGGCTGGCTGTCTACTACAGAGCAAAAATATTAAATAACATATATATATAGAGCCATGTCCACTAGTCATGCTTATGTATAGAGCCATGTCCACTAGTCATGCTTATGTATAGAGCCATGTCCACTGGTCATGCTTATATATAGAGCCATGTCCACTGGTCATGCTTATATATAGAGCCATGTACACTGGTCATGCTTATTTATAGAGCCATGCCCACTGGTCATGCTTATATATATAGAGCCATGTCCACTGGTCATGCTTATATATATATATATATGGCCATGTCCACTGGTCATGCTTATATATAGAGCCATGTCCACTGGTCATGCTTATTTATAGAGCCATGTCCACTGGTCATGCTTATTTATAGAGCCATGTCCACTGGTCATGCTTATATATATAGAGCCATGTCCACTGGTCATGCTTATATTTATAGAGCCAGGTCCACTCGTCATGCTTATTTAAAGAGCCATGTCCACTGGTCATGCTTATTTATAGAGCCATGTCCACTGGTCATGCTTATATATATAGAGCCATGTCCACTGGTCATGCATATTTATAGATCCATGTCCACTGGTCATGCTTATTTATAGAGCCATGTCCACTGGTCATGCTTATATATATAGAGCCATGTCCACTGGTCATGCTTATATATATAGAGCCATGTCCACTGGTCATGCTTATATATATAGAGCCATGTCCACTGGTCATGCTTATATATATAGAGCCATGTCCACTGGTCATGCTTATATATATAGAGCCATGTCCACTGGTCATGCTTATATATATAGAGCCATGTCCACTGGTCATGCTTATTTATAGAGCCATGTCCACTGGTCATGCTTATATATATAGAGCCAGGTCCACTGGTCATGCTTATATATATAGAGCCATGTCCACTGGTCATGCTTATATATATAGAGCCATGTCCACTGGTCATGCTTATATATATAGAGCCATGTCCACTGGTCATGCTTATATATATAGAGCCATGTCCACTGGTCATGCTTATATATATAGAGCCAGGTCCACTGGTCATGCTTATATATATAGAGCCATGTCCACTGGTCATGCTTATATATATAGAGCCATGTCCACTGGTCATGCTTATATATATAGAGCCATGTCCACTGGTCATGCTTATATATATAGAGCCATGTCCACTGGTCATGCTTATATATATAGAGCCATGTCCACTGGTCATGCTTATTTATAGAGCCATGTCCACTGGTCATGCTTATTTATAGAGCCATGTCCACTGGTCATGCTTATTTATAGAGCCATGTCCACTGGTCATGCTTATATATATAGAGCCAGGTCCACTGGTCATGCTTATATATATAGAGCCAGGTCCACTGGTCATGCTTATATATATAGAGCCATGTCCACTGGTCATGCTTATATATATAGAGCCAGGTCCACTGGTCATGCTTATATATATAGAGCCATGTCCACTGGTCATGCTTATATATATAGAGCCAGGTCCACAGGTCATGCTTATATATATAGAGCCATGTCCACTGGTCATGCATCCACTGAAACTCCAATTCAACTCCAATTCAAATCTCAAGACAGTTTGAGACAAATACTTTTCTTTGGCTTTTAACAGATTGATGGTTATTGCCCAATACATTCCTACAAATCTGTCTTCTGTCTCTGTCACCTTGCCTCATATGGCTTTCAGGTCTGTAGTATGTGTGTGTGTGTGTGTGTGTGTGTGTGTGTGTGTGTGTCTACTCCAACCTTAACACTATGCTATCTGCCAGTATGTTTCTCTGTGACTACGGTACCCATTGCGCAATAGAAACGGAGGATAAGTTAACACAACCCAACGCTGGGAGTGAGAAAGCAGCTCTACAACACAACTGATTTTTGTTTAAGTGTATGTTATTTACTAAAGAGATGCACTACTGAAATTATTTTCAGACAAATAAAAAATGTAAGGTTTGAAAACTTTCTGTTCTAATTTGCCCTCCACATGTCACCAGCTTTAAAATATCATGAAAATATCATGAAAATATCTTTTGAAATAGCCAATAAGGTATTTCGGACTACATGATTTCACTAAAAGTTACTCCAGTTGATTTAATGTACTAGGACAGACAGACCAAAGACAGCGAAATATCTGCCAATGCCCTTCTAAATTAGAGTGCACAAATTTACATAAATTCCTCATATGCAAATTCAAATGCAGCATATGATGTCAGCAGAACCACCCGGTGCTTCCTGTGGAACAGACGCTGATCTAACATCTCCACAGAATAAACCTATAATTAACCATGAAGTCCCTCAAAGCTCTTTACAGAAATGACACTCCAGTCCAAACATTAATGAAAAACCCTGCCCACCAGTCTGGTCCAGTCATTCACACAATACCAGATCAGGCATATATAAATCGCAGGTTGGGCCACGTGATGGGGAGTTGGGAGTTGATTCTGGGAGTTGAACCTGAGGGCAGTCTGTTACTTATACATTGGCTCAGAAGCAGCTAGCCAGTAGTCATTACCTGGCCACCTACTATATATCTGAGCCAGTAGTCATTACCTGGGCCACCTACTTTATATCTGAGCCAGTAATTATTACCTGGGACACCTACTATATATCTGAGCCAGTAGTCATTACCTGGGCCACCTACTATATATATCTGAGCCAATAGTCATTACCTGGCCACCTACTATATATCTGAGCCAGTAGTCATTACCTGGGCCACCTACTATATATCTGAGCCAGTAGTCATTACCAGGGCCACCTACTATATATCTGAGCCAGTAGTCATTACCTGGGCCACCTACTATATATCTGAGCCAGTAGTCATTACCTGGGCCACCTACTATATATCTGAGCCAGTATGCATTACCTGGCCACCTACTATATATCTGAGCCAATAGTCATTAGCTGGGCCACCAACTATATATCTGAGCCAGTAGTCATTACCTGGCCACCTACATATATATATATATATATATATATATATATATATATATATATATATATATATATATCTGAGCCAGTCAAGCAAGAAACCAGAGTGATCATGTCGGATCATATCATACCCATCTATTTACTCATCAGGCTGCTTAGTCTGATATGTCGGTGGTCGTCATTATTTCATAAATAACTTACTAAATAGTTTTTATTAAACTAAAAAGCGGAATCGAAGAATGGGATTGTTTGATAATACAACAGAAACCCAATTGACCGCAAAATGCACTAATAGATCAACATTAACTACTTCACTAAACACAGAACACACACACACACACACACACACACACACACACACAGACACACACACACACACAGCTACAGAACGCTGCCTGTAAAACACCAACATTGGCAACAAAGGCACTCTTTCGCTTTTACAGCCAACTTGTTGCTGTTTCAGACTCCAGCTTCTCTCTGTTAGGAGCGGTTGCCATGACACCAAAGAGGCCTACATGCCAGGAAGGAGATAGGAGAAAGGGGGGAATGGAGTGTGGGATAAAGTGTTGGATGGCGGGAGGGCTGGAGGGAGAGCTGGAGGGTGGTGACGAGATGTATGAAAAAAGAAAGGAACAGACGGAAAAAGAACGTCAGAAAGGGAGAACAAAAGAAAGAAGTAAAGAAGATACCAGGAAAAGATGAACGAAGTGTGAATGAAAAAGGCAACGTGACAGAGAGCAGTTAGCTTCTCAGCATCTCAAAGCATCTGGGCTTCATTTAGGCTGGCGTGCACACACACAAACACACACACACACACACTTTGGGGGTTGAGGAACTGAGAAACTTGCAGTAATCCGGTGAAGTGGATGCAGTCAAAGACGTTAATTAAGAGAAAAGACAAACACAGAGACATTGGAAAAGGCAGCTGTCAATCACACCAGGAGTGTGTATGTCTACAGCAGCACAATAAGGGGGTACACACACACACTCCCACATGGCAGGTAGAGTTCACAGTATGGTCATAAAAAGAGTGTTGTAATGTGACCCAACTGTAACAGTGGCCTGTAGCATCACTCATTATTGTTGCTACGAAAATTGATTCATCAGGTCTTGACTGTTCAATCATTATCTCTACAGAGATCGATTTATCAATTCTTAAATGGTCGTAATACTCTCTACAGACATCGATTTATCAATTCTTAAATGGTCGTAATACTCTCTAAAGACATCGATTTATCAATTCTTAAATGGTCGTAATACTCTCTAAAGACATCGATTTATCAATTCTTAAATGGTCGTAATACTCTCTAAAGACATCGATTTATCAATTCTTAAATGGTCGTAATACTCTCTAAAGACATCGATTTATCAATTCTTAAATGGTCGTAATACTCTCTACAGAGATCGATTTATCAATTCTTAAATGGTCGTAATACTCTCTAAAGACATCGATTTATCAATTCTTAAATGGTCGTAATACTCTCTAAAGACATCGATTTATCAATTCTTAAATGTTCGTAATACTCTCTAAAGACATCGATTTATCAATTCTTAAATGGTCGTAATACTCTCTACAGAGATCGATTTATCAATTCTTAAATGGTCGTAATACTCTCTAAAGACATCGATTTATCAATTCTTGAATGGTCGTAATACTCTCTAAAGACATCGATTTATCAATTCTTAAATGGTCGTAATACTCTCTAAAGACATCGATTTATCAATTCTTAAATGGTCGTAATACTCTCTAAAGACATCGATTTATCAATTCTTAAATGGTCGTAATACTCTCTAAAGACATCGATTTATCAATTCTTAAATGGTCGTAATACTCTCTTCAGAGATCGATTTATCAATTCTTAAATGGTCGTAATAGTCTCTAAAGACATCAATTTATCAATTCTTAAATGGTCGTAATACTCTCTACAGAGATCGATACCTTCAGATCTAGATAGTCTTCATAACTCAGGTTTTGGATGCTTATCCTGATCTGTAAGACCTGGCCATGCGTCAGAATTTTTTCTGAATTTTATTCATGATTGTGTGAAAACAAATGTGTTTAATGTTCATGCTTCCTCAAAATTGTGTTTAAAGAAACTAAAACAGGGTGGGAAAATAGCATTAATTGCATCCTGAAGATTCCACTTATCATTTGCTGAATAAATTCATACTGTTCACATCATGTCATAGCATGGAACTCATAGCGAGCATGATTATTCATGACGATGTACAACTACAACCAGCGTTTTACATCTACAATTGAACTACATAATTTTACAATGAATGGAGTTAAAAAAAGCGAATTGGAGGAACAGCAGCTGGAAATACTTTCTTAGGTAAATGTCCAGTACATTGTTTGTTCAGCTGGGAAACTTGGCCTGAAAAAAGCTAGCGGATGGAAGCAAACTATATGCTGAACTAACAAGAAACATCAAACCGACGCCATCTGTTTCAGTTACATAACTGGCAAAGTGTTGTTAAAAGCTCTACGCCCAAAATGTTAATTTTAACCATTTTCATTGTTTGGATGTTTGGATCGTAACTACCCAATTCACCACCAAGTGATGTCGTTACCCAGTCACACGGCATTGGGATTGGGAAGCATGTCGCCATAACAACAAAGCACGTCGCCGTAACAACAAAGTATGTCCTCACAACAACAAAGCATGTCCTCTCAACAACAAAGCATGTCCTCTCAACAACAAAGCATGGCCTCCTAACAACAAAGCATGACCTCTTAACAACAAAGCATGTCCTCTTAACAACAAAGCATGTCCTCTTAACAACAAAGCATGTCCTCTTAACAACAAAGCATGACCTCCTTACAACAAAAATGCCCTCATAACATCAAATCATCCCCTCATAACAACAGAGCATGCCCTCATAACATCAAATCATCCCCTCATAACAACAGAGCATGCCCTCATAACAACAGAGCATGCCCTCATAACAACAGAGCATGCCCTCATAACAACAGAGCATGTCCTCATAACAACAGAGCATGTCCAGACCTTTACAAGGACTGACTCATCTGATTGTGTCCCTGCATGCTACCTCCCTGATAGCATCATAGAGGAAGAAAGTATTTAGTAAAAGAGCAAAAGAGGGAGATCAATGCTGAGTGGAAAACAGAGAGAAATAAATAAATTAGGTGCTCCATTAAAAGAGGTTTTCACCTGTGTCCCATATTGAAAACCTTGCAGAAACGTATAACTCATGTTTGTGTCAACGAGTCACCAAATCACTGGACTGGCCCAATGTCCACCCAGTGGAGCTTCTGCTCGTTCTACCATTCAATGGTGTTTAAGACGTGGGTCTGGGCAGAATGTACCCTAGGAGACAGCTTTGGGCCAGACGAGGTCTGGAGACAGTTGGTGCTCAGTCAACTGGCCTGGGAATGAGGATGGAAGGCATTGGAAGTATGTGAGGGGAAGTGTCTGACCAACATTTTGGAATTCCAATCGAAATTTCCAACCGCAAATGGTTATTTAGCAATGACCGTTGGTCAGACAAACATACAGACATGGGGTTAGTGTGAATACCGGTTGTGGTGGTGTTGTGGTGTTGGGAGGCTCGGAACCAATCTGCCGACCGGCTGCTGTCCATCTGACAACGATGCCAGGCGAGGCACCATGGCATCGCCTATAAATACATATTCATGAGCCCTTGTAGAAAACACAAGACAGCTGAATGTGTTGTGTAATTATATAGTAGTTTAGTGGTAATACACCTGACTCAACTCTTCAGTGGTAGAGAGACAGGATATAAGTTGGTACTGGTCTGTAACCCTAGATTTACCTCAGACTGAGACAGTTGTTGAGGTGGGGAAATTATCTACAAATAACTTGAACACGGGCCAATAACTGTGATTACAGCAGTCTGCAGGTTAATGACTCTGACTTCAACGGTGAGATGTTCCAAACCAAGTGTTTAAAAGCGTTGATTATCGTTTTTCTGGCTTGATACTTTTAACCGCTGTCCTGATCCCGATCTCTAATCAGAACATAATGTTTCAGTAAGATAGCTTTCACACACACACACTGCAAATGTTAGGCAAATGTTTGCTTAACAGTAAATACAACTCTCTAAAAAAGACACAAGCCGCAGTTGAGTAAATCGTGTCAAACTGCCGATATTTTCTGCTCCCATGTGAACATCTGCTGCATGTTTAAATATGTCTGTACACAATTGCTCAATCAAGCAATTGTCAAATAATCAATCCTAAAAGAGGTCACATTTGAGTTGTTCATTTGCCAGAATGGACCAAACAGATAGAAGGGAGATGGCTTCAGACAGACGTGATGATGGAGTAGCTCAAAGTGGAATGCAAAGATCATGGCTCACAGAGCTGTTATTCCAGAGTTAAAGAGGACAATGTCAGATTAAATACAACCCCATTGTGGCATTGACTAGAGAGGACAGATGGGTGATAGATAAGTAAGGCCAGTGACAGCACCCTCTGACTGGAGAACTTAGAACAATCCAAACCAGGCTTTACCCAGTGAAACTCGCCAACAAATCACAAAGTTTCAAAATGTTTCCTGTTTCTGCTAAGCAAAGTCAAGAAGACTTCAACAAAGAGCTCAAGTTAGGATATTGAGACAGTCGAACGGTAATTAAATTATTCATTAGATGTTTCCTCCTTGCTGACTTCAAGCAGAATGCATAGTTGGTAACATCAGACAATCGTGCAGATGTGCGCACCCTCCAGCACACACACACACACATGCACGCACACACACTGCTGTTGCATAAGCAGTGCTGCCTTAGTCAACCTGGGCCAGACAGTATGTATCTCAGGATAACATTATGTATAAATCACACTGAACTTATCATAGAGGGAAAGCGTCTGGGAGAGTGGCCTAAAACCACCATGAGTCACACACACACACACACACACACACACACACACACACACACACACACACACACACACACACACACACACACACACACACACACACACACAGAGATTGAGAAACAGAGGGGTGGATGGAGAGGAAACAGCAGTTCGGAAAAAAACACTGATTCAGCGCAGTGAGCCGAGACCAACTCGACTTTAATAAGCCCTTCCATTTAAGCTCTTCTTTCTCTCTCTCCTCTTTTTCATCCCCCACTCTCTTGCACTCTGTCTCTATACACTCCCTTACCCAGAAGCCTTTGTATAGAGACCTGGCTCAAGGGTCAAATTGAACAAATGGAAAAGAACAGATGAAAGAGAGGGAGAGGGAGGAGTAGGGAAAGGAGCGAGCCGGAGAGGAAAGTTTGATGTTTAAGGAGGCCTGTTGCAATATCACAGTGTGACTAAAAAAGACCCGTGGACAAACCTGAAGTGACCCGTGTCTCAATAATCTCAAAAGTGTCTCTCCAACTCCCTGTCCAACCTCTGTCCCAGCCCTGATCGTCACAGCGCTCAAATCAATTTCAGTACAAAGCAGGAGGAAAAAAAACGACACATCTTTTGTAAAAAAGTGTAAAGAAGTCTGAAATTCTAAGTAAACATTACCCACACAGAAAAGCTTAAAAAAGCTACCAAATGTTATATTATTAGCTAGGTACAATATACACAAAAATAAATAATGTTGTTCTGTTCCACTTGTTTGTCTTCTAGAGGCATTGGGCCAGACATCTCAGACAATTTGCAGATTGGACATTACCATCAGATATGACTTTATCTTAACTCTGTGGGTCTGTGACATTATGTCTCTAATGTGGTCAAAAATACATATCTCTCTTTCTCTCTCACACTCACAGTAAAAGAAAGTATGAGTCAACTTTGGGTCAATGTGGAAAGAGTTTTGAGACCTGAAACATGTGACACGCATTAACCTCATCTGTTTTGTTCCAGAGTCAATGAGTTAATATGAGGTAA
>CM055730.1:9598799-9978799 GCA_029465975.1 Dallia pectoralis | reverse complement strand
TGGTTTCGTAAAACCGCTATCCACAAAAAACTTTAACTGGGCATTCTGAGTTATATATTCTCCCAAGAATGCTGTTCTGTAGAATGTGAGAAGAGCCCACCACTGCCCCCTTCTGGTTACTAAAGTAAACTGATCCTGCTACCTTACATTAATATTCCCATGAGAAACAAGCACTGACACACACACACACACAAATCAGTTTACTCAGTTATCAAAACTTGTACCAAAGTAGATTACCCTGAAGAAATCTCACTGATGATATACACTAATCAATAGGCCAATATGTTTTTCCTCAATCACATGGGGATTTTGCTCAAAATCGGAACACTTTAGCAAAAAACAAGCCTTTTTTCAACCCCAGTTAAATAGTTAAGTCAGAATAACTGACACACACACACAAATAATTGGACCATTCCTGGACACATTTTGGGTGGTAGGTTGGGTTGGTGGGTGGGTGGCTGGTTGGTTGGGTGGGTGGGTGATTGGTTGGGTGGTTGTGTGGTTGGTTGGTTGCTATAAGAATGTATATACAGTGCCTTGCAAAAGTATTCGGCCCCCTTGAACTTTTCGACCTTTTGCCACATTTCAGGCTTCAAACATGAAGATATACAACTGTATTTTCTGGTGAAGAATCCACAACAAGTGGGACACAATCATGAAGTGGAACGAAATTTATTGGATATTTCAAACCTTTTTAACAAGTTAAAAACTGGAAAATTGGGCGTGCGAAATTATTCAGCCCCTTTACTTTCAGTGCAGCAAACTCTCTCCAGAAGTTCAGTGAGGATCTCTGAATGATCCAATGTTGACCTAAATGACTAATGATGATAAATAGAATCCACCTGTGTGTAATCAAGTCTCCGTATAAATGCACCTGCTCTGTGATAGACTCATAGGTCCGTTTAAAGCACAGAGAGCATCATGAAGAACAAGGAACACACCAGGCAGGTCCGAGATACTGTTGTTGATAAGTTTAAAGCCGGAT
The DNA here is from genome assembly GCA_029465975.1 of Dallia pectoralis. NCBI lineage: Eukaryota > Metazoa > Chordata > Actinopteri > Esociformes > Umbridae > Dallia > Dallia pectoralis. The sequence continues at coordinate 9,977,814 of CM055730.1, read as the reverse complement.
TTGGATACAAAACGATTTCCCAAGCCTTAAACATCCCAAGGAGCACTGTGCAAGCGATAATATTGAAATGGAAGGAGTATCAGACCACTGCAAATCTACCAAGACCCGGCCGTCCCTCTAAACTTTCAGCTCATACAAGGAGAAGACTGATCAGAGATGCAGTCAAGAGGCCCATGATCACTCTGGATGAACTGCAGAGATCTACAGCTGAGGTGGGAGACTCTGTCCATAGGACAACAATCAGTCGTATACTGCACAAAGCTGGCCTTTATGGAAGAGTGGCAAGAAGAAAGCCATTTCTTAAAGATATCCATAAAAAGTGTCGTTTAAAGTTTGCCACAAGCCACCTGGGAGACACACCAAACATGTGGAAGAAGGTGCTCTGGTCAGATGAAACCAAAATCGAACTTTTTGGCAACAATGCAAAACGTTATGTTTGGCGTAAAAGCAACACAGCTCATCACCCTGAACACACCATCCCCACTGTCAAACATGGTGGTGGCAGTCTCATGGTTTGGGCCTGCTTTTCTTCAGCAGGGACAGGGAAGATGGTTAAAATTGATGGGAAGATGGATGGAGCCAAATACAGGACCATTCTGGAAGAAAACCTGATGGAGTCTGCAAAAGACCTGAGACTGGGACGGAGATTTGTCTTCCAACAAGACAATGATCCAAAACATAAAGCAAAATCTACAATGGAATGGTTCACAAATAAACATATCCAGGTGTTAGAATGGCCAAGTCAAAGTCCAGACCTGAATCCAATCGAGAATCTGTGGAAAGAACTGAAAACTGCTGTTCACAAACGCTCTCCATCCAACCTCACTGAGCTCGAGGTGTTTTGCAAGGAGGAATGGGCAAAGATTTCAGTCTCTCGATGTGCCAAACTGATAGAGACATACCCCAAGCGACTTACAGCTGTAATCGCAGCAAAAGGTGGCGCTACAAAGTATTAACTTAAGGGGGCTGAATAATTTCGCACGCCCAATTTTCCAGTTTTTAATTTGTTAAAAAGGTTTGAAATATCCAATAAATTTCGTTCCACTTCATGATTGTGTCCCACTTGTTGTGGATTCTTCACCAGAAAATACAGTTGTATATCTTCATGTTTGAAGCCTGAAATGTGGCAAAAGGTCGAAAAGTTCAAGGGGGCCGAATACTTTTGCAAGGCACTGTATATAGCTCAGCAAGCCAACGTCTTGAATGGAGTAAACAGTTAACTGGAGAAGTAGCGACACACTTTATTAAATACATTTTTATTAAATGTGCATATATATCGTGGACTGTATGTTGAAGTGTAAGAGAACAACATCTTAATTCATTTTCCTTTTACTCTAATATTTTATGAGATATTTTGTGCACATTTGCCATCATAATCTTTGCCTCACATGTTACTGTGTGCATGGGTTCATGTGCTCGTGTCCAAATGACCACGGGCAGAGGGGAAATGTCAAATACACACAAGCACATAAACCCCGACACACACTTGGTTCTAGACATGCCTCGGAGAATAGCGTTTGCAACCTCCAGGATAATGGGTTTGATTCCCTGGACAACCCATGGAAAAAAGCTCACATGACTAAGACGAATTGGATAAAAGCTTCTGCTAAATGTCTAGCATCTACAGCTCTGACTGCAGGCTTATCCAGGGTACGTCTCATACACATATCCAAAATAGGTCACCACAGCAAACCCATACCCACATGGGAGAGAAGGATAAGAGGGAAAACTGGAAGGAAACAGAGAGGAGGGAGAGAGAGGGAAGGGAGAGAGGAGGGAGAGAGAGGGAAGGGAGAGAGGAGGGAGAGAGAGATAAGGCAGGACAAAGAGAGGGGAGTAGAGAGGGAGAAGGGAGGACATATAGTGGGGAGGACAGAGAGAGGAGAGAGGGAAGGGAGGACAAAGAGAGGGGAGTAAAGAGGGAGGACATAGAGTGGGGAGGACAGAGAGAGAAGGAGAGAGGGAAGGGAGGAGAGAGGGCGTGAGAAGGGAGGAGAGAGAGGGGGAGAGAGAGAGATAAGGCAGGACAAAGAAAGGGGAGTAGAGAGGGAGAAGGGAGGACATAGAGTGGGGAGGACAGAGAGAAGGAAGGGAGGAGAGAGGGGGGATAGAGATAAGGGAGAAGAAGAGAGATACGGGAGGAAAAAGAGAGGGGGGAGAGAGAAGGAAGGAGAGAGGTGTAAACCGATTAAATGGAGGAGAGAGAATGAATGGAAGGAATAAAGATAAGGAACCTGCTGCCAGTTTGTGTCCGTATTTTTTCTCTCATATCTTGATCTCCTCTCTCCTCTCCTCTCCTCACCTCCTTCCTCTCCTCTCCTCACCTCCTTCCTCTTCTCTCCTCACCTCCTTCCTCCTCTCTCCCTACCTCCTTCCTTTCCCCTCATCTCACATTCAATATCCTATTTTTCTACGTCAACAGGAAAGTCATTGAACACCCTTCTGCTGTTGAAATTAAGTGACTTCAGGAAGTTTTATTAGGATGATAATTACATGTCTTAAAGCACATGCCAGTGGTTTCCTAAGCCTGTCTAACGACGATGTATACCAAAAGTATGGTGGTGTCAAAGTCCGATTTTAAACTCCTCAAAATATGACGATATGCTTTAGCTACACGTCTTAGTTCTGTCCGTGAAGTTAATGTCTTTAGGGTATCGTGATACAGTGATCAAATTTAGAGAAGTGGAGTTGAAGCCTTTTAATCCCCCCCATTATAACGGCGAACAGATGACACAGTGACTGATAAAGAAATGATGACCCACTTCCAAACCCACAATCAATCTATGTACCCCAAAACATATACATTAAATATGTGCCCCCCCCCATTGTCCCTATACCATCATATTGATATGATTAGCAAGGAGCCAGCAAGGTTTGTTCTCTCGTCCTGGTCTGGACAGATGGACAGATGGTCAGGCCCGTCCTAAGGGACACGGAGGGGGAGAAGAGGGAGGAGTGGGGTACACTGGTCCCCAGGTTTTATTGACATTGATGACTAACAGAGAAAAAGGGAAACCGCATGTGATAGAGAAACAAGCAACCAAGTGGGTGTTAGATCAAATCCCAAAGTAGGCACAGTGACAAATGGGTTGCTCTGTCCTTGAACAAGAGTATTAACTCTAAATACATTGACTAAAGTGATGCCTAACTTTGGATAAGGAAGGATAGGAATGTATCTGGATATGAGTCAGGAAGGAAGAATGGGAAGTGGATGGGACATGTGGGATAAGAAGGGATATAGCGAGGTACCGGGCGGAAGGATTAGACACAAGATAACTGATAACCACAGTTTGGGACGCATAATTAAGTCAGCGACACACACACACACATACGTTCACAGCGATACACAGACTCTTCCCGTAAGATTTCCAATCAGTAGATGACATGCCTCCCAGAAATCTCTTACGTAAACCTCTGGCTGTGCTCCGATTAGAATGTGGGATTATCATCTGTGCTGGTAGATTATGGGTATGCCAGCATATGTGCTCTCCTTATGGACTGTGTCTGACTCAGCAGTTGACTGGTGAATGTCAGGTCGGGTCAATTCCATTTCAATCCAATCATCAGCGAGTACAGTTAGTAAACTGGACATTTCATCACTGCTGTTCATCAGCTCTAAGCATGGGCTGACCCGGAAGACATCATTACCTGGCTGGAAAAGAACAATTCTACTGTTTATTATTGATGCAGATTAATACATTTTATAAAAAGTAGAACTCCATAACTGTGTTTTTAAATCAGTTCAGATAACGGAGAAAACCCTCCCAACTCCCTCCCTCCCATCTCCCTCACTCCCACCCTCTGGTTGAGCGGCAGAACTGACTACATTTACATCCATTTTCTTGTTGCAACTCTCTGGTACCATGTCTTTCTGGTTCCCTGTCTTTCTGGTACCATGTCTCTCTGGTTCCCTGTCTATCTGGTTCCATGTCTCTCTGGTTCCCTGTCTATCTGTCTCTTTTGTTTCCTGTCCTTCTTGTATCTAGTCTCTCATTATTTTCATAATATGTTTCTAGTCTCTCATTCTTTTCATATGTTTCTAGTCTCTCATTATTTTCATATGTTTCTAGTCTCTCATTCTTTTCATATGTTTCTAGTCTCTCATTCTTTTCATATGTTTCTAGTCTCTCATTCTTTTCATAATATGTTTCTAGTCTCTCATTCTTTTCATATGTTTCTAGTCACTCATTATTTTTACATGTTTCTAGTCTCTCATTCTTTTCATATGTTTCTAGTCTCTCATTCTTTTCATATGTTTCTAGTCTCTCATTCTTTTCATAATATGTTTCTAGTCTCTCATTCTTTTCATATGTTTCTAGTCTCTCATTCTTTTCATATGTTTCTAGTCTCTCATTCTTTTCATATGTTTCTAGTCTCTCATTCTTTTCATAATATGTTTCTACTCTCTCATTCTTTTCATAATATGTTTCTAGTCTCTCATTCTTTTCATATGTTTCTAGTCTCTCATTCTTTTCATATGTTTCTACTCTCTCATTCTTTTCATAATATGTTTCTAGTCTCTCATTCTTTTCATATGTTTCTAGTCTCTCATTCTTTTCATAATATGTTTCTAGTCTCTCATTCTTTTCATATGTTTCTAGTCTCTCATTCTTTTCATAATATGTTTCTACTCTCTCATTCTTTTCGACCTCTCTGTCTCCAGCGAAACCATCCAGTGTGCAACAAGACACGTCCGTCCACCCAACTCCCTCCTCACACGCAGACAAATACAGCTGTGCCAAAAACAACATGTTAGTTACTGCAGAGAAGGAAAGAGAGGAAGAGGGAGATGGGTCAGAGTGAGAGGTTGAAGTATGGTGAAGAAGAAAAGATAAAAAAGAAAGGAGATTGAGGGGGAAGAGAGAGAGAAAGAGGGGAGTAAGACATGTTAAAAATGTGAAATATTCTTAACCCAGTGACTCCTGCTGTAGTCCACAACATACAACAAGCCAAAGCAAGAGTTTCACAAACCTGATGTACATACTGTTCCAACCTAATGCAAGTTCTATGTAATGTTCTTCCCGCTTTGTTAGACATTAGCCGAAATCCCAGCGTTTCTAGAATACTGTACTGCCCTCCCTCCTGTGCTGACTGCTACCATGCTAATGTCATTTTCTAAGAAACAGAGGAAATCAGCTTTGTTGCTAAAACACAGAAGGCTATGATGCTTGGCCCACTTTCCACTCGACGTCCCACCTTCATATAGTGTCATAAATACATACATAAAACATGACTTAACAGATTGAAGTTGTGACTTTTATTTAAAGACTTATTTAGGCCAAACAGCTTTCCTGTTAAATAAACTTCTGCTCTGATTTTCTGAGAACTGGTGAACACGGAGACAGAGAGGCGCTGGAGAACAGAAGAAAGAGAGGAGCTGGAGAACAGGGAAACATAGAGGAGCTGGAGAACAGAAGATAGAGAGGAGCTGGAGAACAAAAGACAGAGAAGAACTGGAGAACACGAGACAGAGAGGAGCTAAAGAACAGAGAAACATAGAGGAGCTGGAGAACAGAGAGACATAGAAAAGCTTGAGAGCCGGAGACAGAGAGGAGCTGGAAAACAGGAGACAGAGAAGCTGGAGAACAGAGAGACATAGAGGAGCTTGAGAACCGGAGACAGAGAGGAGCTGGAGAACAGAGAGACATAGAGGAGCTGGAGAACAGGAGACATAGAGGAGCTGGAGAACAGGAGACATAGAGGAGCTGGAGAACAGAGCGACATAGAGGAGCTGGAGAACAGGAGACAGAGAAGAGCTGGAGAACAGGAGACATAGAGGAGCTGGAGAACAGGAGACAGAAAAGAGCTGGAGAACAGGAGACAGAAAAGAGCTGGAGAACAGGAGACAAAGAGGAGCTGGAGAACAGGAGACATAGAGGAGCTGGAGAACAGGAGACATAGAGGAGCTGGAGAACAGAGAGACATAGAGGAGCTGGAGAACAGGAGACATAGAGGAGCTGGAGAACAGGAGACATAGAGGAGCTGGAGAACAGGAGACAGAAAAGAGCTGGAGAACAGGAGACAGAAAAGAGCTGGAGAACAGGAGACAAAGAGGAGCTGGAGAACAGGAGACATAGAGGAGCTGGAGAACAGGAGATAGAGAAGAGCTGGAAAACAGGAGACATAGAGGAGCTGGAGAACAGGAGACATAGAGGAGCTGGAGAACAGAGAGACATAGAGGAGCTGGAGAACAGGAGACATAGAGGAGCTGGAGAACAGAGAGACATAGAGGAGCTGGAGAACAGGAGACATAGAGGAGCTGGAGAACAGAGAGACATAGAGGAGCTGGAGAACAGGAGACAGAGAAGAGCTAGAGAACAGGAGACATAGAGAAGCTGGAGAACAGGAGACAGGGGGATCAGGTGAAGTTGTGACCCCCAGTCGGTGAACACAAGACAAATGACCGCGATGAAGCTCATTCATCATATAGTGAAGAGGATGTGAAAAGACAGTTTTTGCCTGTGTTGCCTTGACGATCGATCTATATGGTAACACAGGCTCTATGGTTTTCTCAGGGCCATCCATTGTTATTCAACATAAACCCTAGTGGATTTAACGCCTATTGCTCTAACATTCCATCCTTCTTGCAATACATCGCTCTATCCGCCCTGACAAACCTAACACGCCTTTAAAAGTCTACCCAGTCAGCCAGTATTATTTCTGCACAGTTGTGGAGGACATCTGGCTTGATTCGGTTGGTGCTGATCATCAAATCATCACCAGGGAAACCACCTATAGCAGAGGGACGACCTCTCGACGTCTGCCAACTCTTCCACACCATCTACTCATTCTTCACTGAGTATAATGACATTGAGAGGCCTTATTGAACACACATAGAACACAGAAAAAAAGCCTTCCAGGGAAAATAATACATTTAAGGAATTACGTTTCAGGAACATTTGAAAATAAATTGTAAATGTGTTTCCAGGAGTTAGGGTTTCAATTCAACTTCACAGCCTGGGAGCTATTGCTTTACTCGTTTAACTCACTCATCCAGCTCTCTTCTCTCTCTCCTTTATTTAACTTGGTGGTCTCAGGAGAACGTATCTAATGTCCATTTTAACCTGGATACAGTGACCTCATTATGCCCGTATTGATTGAGCGGTCGGCTGTAAAGTGATCAATACCGATCTTGTTTATGTTCCGCACTTCTCCCATCTTGTTTTCTTCACGTTTCCCTCAGACACTCAGCAACCAAGTCCAGTACCCCAGGCTCTCCTTAAACTTTCTCTCACTTCCTGGTTGAGTCCAAGATTCAAGAGAAAACTGTGTTCATCCTCTGCTTCTCTTTTGAGGGTATACTGTAGGAGTGTCTATGAGGCTAGGAAACCAGCTGGCCCGTCCCAAACTCCAGACACTTTCTCTCTCGCCGTCTTTTTTCTCTTTTCTCTCTCTTCTGCCTCTTTCCTCGTTTTTCACATTCCGCACTCCTCTTATCAGTGAGAATTAATGTGGTGTCAGAAACCCTCTATCTATCATTTCAAACTGGTAACTTTCTGCTTCAAAAGACAAGAGTCTGTTAAGGGTTGTCATACAGACACACGTGTCAGTATGGCCTTCTCAGATCTACTGTAGAACAAATCGACTGATTGGGGATTACTGTAGAACACAGAACTCCCAATAAATACCAGAACCAAAACTGACTTCCCCAGCACAGCGAGTCAAAATATGTAACTGCTCTAAGGCTTTAACATTCAACGGGCTTACATAAGCCTTACATTCCCTGGCATACCGGAGCCCCCACAGCTCACTCCCACAACTCACCCCACAGCTCACCCCCAATGCTCCCCACACAGCTCACCCCCCACAGCTCACCCCCCGCAGCTCACCCCCACAGCTCACCTCACAGCTCACCCACACTGTTCACCCCCAAAGCTCACCCACACAGCTCACCCCCGCAGCTCACCCCCACAGCTCACCGCCAGAGCTCACCCACACAGCCCACCCCCGCAGCTCACCCCCACAGCTCACCCCCACAGCTCAACGGAAGGCCCAGGAGGGTTAGGGGTCCGTGCCAACGCTGCTGAATGAGACCAATGGACGTGCATGTGTCGTCCTCTGTTAAACACATGCCAATCGGCCAGGCACTTGTGTCATCTGCCGGCATGGTTTGATAAGGAATGTTAAAATCTGGTACATCATTGCTTAACGCGTGCTCTTCTTGGACAGGTATCTTGCTAACGTTTTTGTGTATCAGAGGATGAGAAACTCAAACATTATTTACAAACGACATGCTTGTGTCACACTCCCTACCTCATTGGTCAGACTCCTTGTGAGGTGTGTAGCTAGATAGTAAACTTTATATTGAGTTACTGTAATCTGATCGCTCCTCTACCTTGCAGGTAAACTCAGATGGGACGTTATTAAACACCATTTAAGGGCTTTAGGATTCAGTCTGGAGCCCAGAGAAGCACTAAATTGAGGGCCTAATGGAAAAGGGAGAGGGTGATACACACTGATCTAAGACTAATACTCTAAATTCATCACCAAAGCAGAGAAAAAATTAATAGAAAGAAACTCACAGAGAGTAAAGGGAGAAATGTGTGTTAGATACCACTGAATTGCTAATGAAGTCATTTCGTGTTTAAAGGATTCACCTGTAGATTAGCTGTGGACAGAATGAGTTATTGGTGAGTAAGTTGTTGGTTACAGTCACTCTGCCTAGAGCAGGTACAATGAAAAAGAGTAGTGATGTCATCAGAGCAAACCTTTGGGTTGGCCCGTATTTACAATAACAGAATTGAACCAGTGAGTGAGTGTGTGTGTTTGTGTTTCTACCTGATTTCTATACCATATATATCATTTTAATTATGATTACAACGGAGAATTATACTCTTAATATTTATTACTTTATTCTTTTAAATTATTTTCACCACCCTCTTTAATCTGTAATCGTAAAAAGGACAACAGCATATCACATGACCTCCAAGTTTACATCGCTATGACGACATTTCTATTCATTTTACAGACTCCATCCCACCACATCAAAAGTAGAAACTGTCGACATGAATAACATTGCACGTCATGTTTCCATCACTGTTGTGATTAAATACAATATGACACACACACACACACACACACACACACACACACACACACACACACACACACACACACACACACACACACACACACACACAGCCTCTGACAGGAGGTCATGATTCCGAAGGTTTGTGTGACAGTCTGTGTGTATCGCCGAGAGAAGCAGGGTGTGTTTGCGTGTGTGTGGCTGGGGAGGACTGACATGGATGTTAGACTGGCCCTTCCATATCAACAGCAGGCTGAATTATAAATATCTCTCCGTCCCCTTCTCTTCTCTCCCGATATCATTTTCTCCATCCCATCCCCGCTTCCGCCCTTGGTCATCTTCTGCTTTGTCGTCCGATTCCTTAAACCCTGCACTCCAACCTCCTCCTGCTTCTCCTTCCCTCTCCTCTATCCCTCATACACCCCAACGAGAGGAAAAACAAATCCCGATTGGCAATTAAATCATCTCCAATCCGCTCTTTTCCCAGATTGGAGAGAATAAAGGGAAAACATGGAGGGAGTGGAGAGATGAAGAGAAGAGAGGGGGTAGGGGGTTATGTAAGTGAAACTAATCTTTTTGGAGCGCTGCAGAGAGAAAATGAGAGGATATGCTTTTTCCATCTTCCCATTGCCTCTCCTCTCTCTCCCTCTCTCGCTCTCTTATAGATCTCCACTGCATTGTTCATTCCCCCTCTGTTCCTTTTAATCCTGGTCAGAAGGTAAAGGTCTGGAGAATAGGTGATTACACTCTATCCCCCTATACCTTCTGCTATACCTTCTGCCGAAACATGAGGCACAACCAGTTGATTTACAACATGATGCGCTACACTGATGTAAATATGATGCTTTAAACTGTTAACAGACTTCTAGCCATCCATGCTCGTGTCAACTTATAGAGGTTTACCCCAAACTGGCCTCGTCGGGCATCTCTCTGTTGACAGCCCGGGCGAAACAAGCCCCCGCGCCCCTGGCCAAAACTACCAGACAGACAGCCCTGCACCCCACTCGACCCCCCTCCTGCTCTCCTCCATTACAGACAGGACGCTGCCGTGACCTTTAACCTAATTCAGTGTGGTCGCTGTCTGGGGTGATGCCACAACCAGGGACACAGAAGCGGTTCTCCACAACAGACATGGCCACGGGTAAAAAGATGGCGCACATACTGTCTGGGTCACAAGCAATTAAATTCACTTTATAATGACATGTGGTAAACACATGTGTGCTTTTTACGTTTCACAGCTTGTTCGGATGGTTTGTTTTTTGAAAACTACCCAGGCCCTAGATCTTTCATTAGAACAAGTTGGATGAGCCTATATGGAAAAAGACACATATACAAAGTTTGACCAACAACCAGACTTTTTTTTTTTATCGATGTCCATGAGGTTTGTTGTTATAAAACTGTGTTAAATCAGATTTCACCAGATGTCTCATTCTAAATCACAGATACATTAGTGAAAACAAAGCTACACTGACAATTGTCTAATTGCTGACAGTATTATCACTTTGTGAGAGAGCAGAAAACAATGGAGGGAAAATTAGCCAATGCTTTTTTTTTACATGGGCCGGTGTATTAGACCGACGTTTGATCCCAGTCCGCCCCGATCCTCCCGGTTCCAGTGGTTGTTTCCAGATGCAGCCATCTACCTCTCTCCCTTTTCCCTCACGCTACTGTTCTCACTTACTCACTCTGTTCCAATCTCCTCCTCTTTTACCAGACATGATTCTTACTCTCTCTGCACCGATCCATTCCGCCAGAAGCACTGGAACACAATGAAAACAACTGCTACCTGGGACACTGTCTGACTGGGCCGACCCAGGAGACGACTGGGCTGATTCTGAATCTCTCTATTCCGAGGCGTTCGGTGCTCTGTTCTGGGTTAATACAAGCCTTAGATTATCCTGACAGAGCAGTGACAGCATGTTATGGAGCTGTGAAATCTCAGTTGCGAGTAGATCAGAAATTGTGATACTACACCACATAGACACACACAACACACCAACACGATTTGTAAGACACCATGACCTCCGGCCTTGTTTGGGGTTATGGGGTCTTTACCGATGGCCTTCAACCCTGAGTCCAGTAAAAACTTGTTGGGCAAGTAAATCTCACCAGGCGGTGCCCCGACACGGCTCTAGAAATTGCTCCGAAAATTGTTGGGATTTAGTTACAATCATCGTAGTCATCTATTGGAAACCAATGCAGATTACGCCAGAAAAGGTCATGCTATTTCTATTGAAGAATATTTTCATTCTCCAAGTGACAACTAGTCAAACACTCAAGCATAAACGTTAATATCTGACAGTTGGGAGATTAGAGGCTGACGTTATGCCTGAACACAAAAATAACAGTTTGAAAATAGAATAAACTGATCAACATACCATCATACCAAGACATGTAATGCTCGCAAAATGAATAATGTATAAAAATAACAATCTATGTAATGTAACGTTACGGTACGCAATGTTGTATCAATGAGATATTTAGTAACAGAAGTGACAATGTTAATGAGCTTCCATCCCAAAAACCATCCAATAACAAACACTGAATGAGCGATGGGGTCAATATAACTCGGCTATGGATACTCTTAGGGGTGGGCGATATGGGAAAAATATCATATCACGATTTTTTCAGGAAAAATCACGATTCACGATTTTATCACGATTCTTTTTCATGTTGCTTTTTAAGACTATTTTGCTAATTACTGAGCTGCAATACAAGCAAATTATATCTCCATTTAAAGAATATAGCGTTACAAGGTAACAAAACATAAAAGGGAAAAAAAAATTAAAGTAGCATATTTTAATCACGTGTATATTTAAAGGAAGTGCAATGGTGCAAAGAAGCACCTTCATTCTCATCCGCAGCTTCACCATCCATTCACTGTGTAACCTGCCATCCATCTACAGCATCAGATGATCTACTGTGTTATCATCCTGAATTAAATGAATTGTGAATTATGCAGTAAAACATTTTACTAAAATAGTATGTAGCCTATTTATTGTCTTATGTAGCCATACAATACAAAATTAAAACCATGATTTTAAAATGCACAGGCTATGATATTTAAATTTCTAAAGATCGAATAAATTAAAATCAATCAAACTGTATGTCCTATTTTGATGTAATAAATGCTAAAACATTTTAGATCACAAGCGACGCGCAATCAAATGATTTGCGCATGATTGGCCGTATATATTGCAACACAGACTGTTGAAATAAAAACATTAGGCTACAGTGTATAATTTGATCATTTACATTTGTAAAATGTATTATAGTAATTACAGCCCAGTAACTAAGGCACTATAGACAATGAAACACGTATTTTACAACACAGTTTGTATATTGGTCACGGTCGGGTATATTCTGCTGTTACCCGGTAGATACATTAATCAATTTCGTTTTATATTTTCGTTCTGTTTATTTAGTAAAACATATATTTCTTTATAAACGTAGGCCTGCCTCTTTTTCTAGTTCATTCAAATTCAACAAAGCCAATCAATCTATTATCTATGTATATCTCGCAGCTTTTGTCTGCCTGAGCAGGACACGCATACTAACCGGTTGCACTGCGCACAGTGTTCATTAGTGATGTTATGAGTGGCAAACTAATCCGTTACATATATCCAGTTTCATATAGATCGGACCAAAACGCGTCAAGTTTCATGTAGACCAGACCAAAACGCGTCAAGTTTCATGTAGACCAGACCAAAACGCATCCAGTTTTATATAGACCAGACCAAAACGGATCCAGTTTCATATAGACCAGACCAAAACGGTGTCCAATATAGATCGGACCAAAACGAGATCAGACCAAAACGCATCCAGTTTCTGAAAACGGGACAAGGTAAAATGCACGTATTTAGGAAAAGTCATGGAAGAACGAGGCTGTAGCTTTTCAACATTATATATTTATTTTAATTACTAACTGCAACGCCCGCGGGCATGGGCTGTTGGCGCTTCTAGTGTTAACACGCTGACATCTAGCGCACCGCGCATTGCATGTTGATACGTAGCTGAAAAAACGCCATAGATCTGCATCTAATTGAACGTGCACTGGAGCGCGATTCTACGATATTTCCGAAAAAGTGAATCGTGGAGACATTTTAATCGTCCACGATTAAATATCGTCATATCGCACACCCCTAGATACTCTCATTGTCTAGTGAGAGAGAGAGTCATTTAGATTATCGATAAATCACCCAAGGCACGCCTGTAGTCTGTTAAAACTGGAGAACGAGGCAGCTGGCTGAGAACTCCACAGAGAGGGAAATAGAAGGCAACGGCAGCGTTCAAACGGCGCCACTCAAAGTCTCTGACTGACATTAATGGCTGATTTACGAATGAGATTTGAGACAGAAATGGTGTGAAGCAGTTCTCTGAAGCTGTGGTCTGAGTCTCCTTCCACATGTAGCTGCAGTAGATGGCTATTAGGGCTATGAACAACGATGGCAGGCCTAATTAGATCAATCCTGGATGTTCTTCTTCTTTTGGCCGACCTAATCAGTTTCACAATACTGCCAAATACAAAATGCTTCATTAAACCCTTTGACACTAGTATCAATGGCCTGTTACTGCCATCTTACTTTGTTAGGGTCTGCGTGCTACAATGTGAATGCTAAAACGGCGTGTGTCGTGTGTTCTCTCTGTTTCTGTGTGGTCTGCTGTGCCAACACTAACGCAATCAGGCACTGACACCCATCTACTGACAACCTCCGACATTTGAGAACGCATTGGTCCATCTGGAAAAGTCTGGAGCGGGGCCCGGGGCACCGCTCAATCCTTCTTTCTGTCGTCAGTTCCGCTCAGGGTTTCTTCCTAGCCATGCGATATGTGGTTGCTGTAGAGCACTTTGTGAAAAATGTCTCTCACAACGATTCACAAATGAAATTATATTGATTGATAGCAATATGGAGCTGATGGCAAGAAAGAGCACTCAGCATCCTAATGTGATCTCCCTAATTCCATTATAATGTACGCAAGCACATTACTAGCGTAGCCATCGCACACACAGCATTGATCCTGGTTCGTCTTACGAATACCTCTATCGCCATCTGTGCTATCGGATTACAAAAGCAATCTGATTGAGGGTCAAACCACTGACATTTAGACACTCTTCTTCAACACTAGGCGAGGCAATATAAAGTCAGTGGTGTTCCTCACCTGAAACCGCAGAGCGCGAGGTCAGATGTCGAATGTGATGTTGAGAGTCAATTTCTTGACTTCACAGTAAATATCTTTCTAACGAGAGAGGGTGAGGCCATGTCTTTAGCCAGGTAGCAACTTATTACTGCTTCTAACCAAACAGGTAGATATCACACACAGACACAGAAGGACACTAAGAAAACACCATCTTTATAGTGAGATTATCCTCATTCTGTTCATCCCTCTGTGACCCAGTCTCTGTCTCATGTGGAGGCCCCTCAGGTAGGGAATATTCATGTTACGGCAGGCAGGGATAAGAGGACGAAAGAAAAAGGTGGAATGGAAGGATGGGGGTTGAGGGAATCATCTGTGGTGACGTTGGTGATATCATTCCAGAGGGTACATTTGTCCTGAATAGATGAGTCATACATAGCTACCCAGTTTTACCATTTCCATTGCTTCAAACAATCATCATCATCATTGCTGTGGGAATTTACTGTAGGGTAATGAAACCTAAATGAAACGCTACAGACAAAAATGCTACTTAAAGTGTGCTTCAGACACAATTTTGTAGCATACCCACTCTTTCAAAATGCAAAATCAAATTCTTTTTTTATCAAGACCATATACAACAAAATGTCACTGAAATTCTTCCTTTCTGGGCTAATACAGAGTATCCTTGCTAATTAAATGATCAAAAGCAAATGCAGCTATCCAGCAATTTACAATGATCATGTCAGTATGAATACAGAGACGTTTGTTAAGTCAGTGAATTAGGATCCTGTTTACTGATCATGTGCTTCTGACACATCCTCGTGGTCTGTCAGGCAGTTAGGCTGTCACATCCGTATGATCTCTCAGGCTGTTACATCCTCATGGTCTGTCAGGCTGTCACATCTTCATGGTCTGTCAGGCTGTCACATCCTCATGGTCTATCAGGATGTCACATCCTCATGGTCTGTCAGGATGTCACATCCTCATGGTCTGTCAGGCTGTGACATCCTGACAGACCATGAGGATGTGACATCCTGACAGACCATGAGGATGTGACATCCTGATAGTCTGTCAGGATGTCACATCCTCATGGTCTGTCAGGATGTCACATCCTCATGGTCTGTCAGGCTGTCACATCCTCATGGTCTGTCAGGCTGTGGTGTTGCATTCTCTATTCTGGCCTCATGCAGTTGGCTGCATCTACAACAGACCTTCACACCGTGATGGAGCCAAATGGAAGATCAGATATAATGTAAACTGTAAATACAGAGCGGCCATGTTGTAACGATGTAATGTAAACTGTAAATACAGATAGGCCATGTTGTAACAATGTAATGTAAACTGTAAATACAGAGCGGCCATGTTGTAACAATGTAATGTAAACTGTAAATACAGAGTGGCCATGCTGTAACGATGTAATGTAAACTGTAAATACAGAGCGGCCATGTTGTAACAATGTAATGTAAACTGTAAATACAATGCAGCCAAGTATTAACAATGTAATGTAAACTGTAAATACAGTGCAGCCAAGTATTAACGATGTAATGTAAACTGTAAATACAGTGCAGCCAAGTATTAACGATGTAATGTAAACTGTAAATACAGGGCGGCCATGTCATGATGTTCCACTGGTGTTGGCCTACACTGTCCACCTACCTACAGCCAGTGTTGTGACTGTCGACCACGTAATTGAGTGGCATGTGACTGGAGAGAGTGGTGGGGAAAATGAGAGGAATTATAAGATGTTTACATATCTTATGAATTAATTGGTATCACCATTATTTATGTGCTTAATGTATGTCTAATTTACAATTGTGCGTGTTTTATTTTGTATTACAAGGCTTAGCTGTAAAAGTAACCTTAGTCTCAGTTAATGTCAAATACTTAAATAAGAGAGGACTGTAAATTCCCACCCAACCCCCCTCTTCTTGGCTCTAACCCGTCCCCCCGTCTCACTCCCCTCAGCTCCTCTACAATGGATGTAGTAGCCGTAGCGAGTGTAATCTTGGTTAACACTACACACACAGGTTTCTCCTGGCGCCTTTCTCCCACAGTGCTCACTTATTTCCCTCCCTTGTCTGTTCATTCACTTCCTGCTCTCTGCTTTACACTTACTTCAACTTCTTTTCCCTTTCCTTTCTCTCACCACAAATCCCTCCCTCCCTCCCACTCCACAATCCTCATTCCTCCTTTACTCCACATCTCTCAATCTTTTCGTCTGTCCCTCCTTCCTTTCATTCCACTGGTACCCCCTTCCTCTGATCCCTCCTCCCTTTCTTCCCTTTTTCATCGATGCTGACAAGGCTTGTGATTTAGTGTCTCTCTCTGTGAGGTTATAGCTGAGATGTAATGTTATGGTCTGGTGACATAACGTCATCAGGGCTCACACACGCCACTACACACCCTAACACACACATACACACATACACACACCCACACGCACACGCACACACACACACACGCCACACACCCTACACACACACACAGACACACACTGCAAACTCTGTTACTGACCCTCACGGCTGTGTGTGTGTGTGTTCTAGCTTCTCATCTCTCTGTGTGAGGATAATTTATTGCCCAATCAGACGAGCAGCAGTTGCAATTCTGCTTCTTGTTGAATCTGATCCATACACTATTAAAACAGACCTAAAGTAATAACTTAACTCCAAGATGTGGCTTTATTGTTTAACAACATAACCTCCAATCTGAACACTCACCTCTTCCTCCCACTCTAGTCCTCTATCCCTGTGTGTGCTAGACATGATATTTCCTTAAGCAGAAGGTGAGACGAGCTAAAACCACCAGGGATGTCATGAGAGTCAGACAGATAGTCCTGCCAGGACATTGACAATGGTTGGGAGTGAAAGTGAGCGTATGTGTGCATATGCATCTGTGTGTGTTCCCAGAATGCCACTGGGGTGGGTTGGGGGATGAACAAACACCTGCACGAACAGCTGTCTGGAGTCAGAGGTAGGCAGCAGCTCAGCACCCAATTACCCAACATTCCTGCTGCACAGAGAACCACCATGGAAGAGAGCTGTGAGATATTTAAACATAGCAAAATCTCATTCTTCCGAATCGGTTGTCAACAATTAAAACATTTAATGCACTTGGAATCACCTCTCAAAAGGGCTGAATATCAACTCATCAAAACGAATCAGATGTCAGATCAGTAGATTAGTCACATATTAAAACGGGCATAATAGTCCAGATTCCTGCGTGTTTCCCCATATGCAAGGATGAATGTGGGAACAGCGTGGTTTAGATACGGCTGCATCATGTGAGCTTTGATGTGGAACTATAGCGAGAATCTGTCGGCTCCACTGTGATGTCAACAACATACAGCTGCCTGCACGTTCACGTGATGGGAATATGGCCAGCAGCCAAATTCATAACAAACGTGTTAAAAACTGGGGCTTTTCCCACACAGATATTAACATTAACTTCATCCTCAATAGTCAGTGGTAGTGTTTGTTTATTTGACAAAGGTTAGGCGAGTTGTCCAAGATCCCAAACTCAATTAGTGTTTGTGTGTCTTGATAACAATGTTGGATTTGTTTGAACAGCGTAGAAATACAGTTGACATGTATTCACTGTATGAGATATTTTGTTGTTTGAATAACCTTTTAGCATGAATGAGTATTTGAAATCTTTTTACATCTGTTCTTGATTGAGAGAGGACCTCAATTTCAATTGCATATGACAAAAACGAAATGAGGAGAAAAAGGTACTCAAGAGGGCACACAATTGTGTGCAGTAGAAATATATACTGAATGTAAGATGTTTATCTGCTCCAGTTTTAAAGACTGGCGGTTAGGTCCCCATAACTCCTAAAAATGTGTTTTTAAATCTTCAAAGATTTTATTCAATTACTCAAAATATAAAACTGAAGTGAAACTTTGCATTGAGACTTGATGTATACAATTGAAAATAAGTTTAACAGCTGGTTCTGCTATGCAACCTACCTACCATGTTGGTTCCCCGGGTGGACTTTTCAAACTTCACATGTACTGCTTAGAACATAGTCTAAACAGTCCGAGTTTGGTCCTCTGAAGACCAAAAGCCCTCTAAACATATAAGTTTACCTGACAGTCAACCTTGACGTACACTATAGGCCTTATTACACAGCACCTATTTCCTAAACAACATTCGCATACAACGGTCATTTAGAAACCTCACCTCTAAAGCTGCTGCTCTCAGAGAACCGTCGAGTTCCAGATGTGACTCGGTTGAAATAAGTTATTCCGTTGACGTTACACCGTAAATCCGGTATTTATTCGCTCTGTTTGTTTCCACAATATACGTCGTTTTTTTCGAGAATACACTCAAGTTACCCTTCCCATTTTCTCCTTGTCTAATTCTGTCCGGAACACGTCCGTCTGTTAGAGAAAACCATCTGCTACAAGCCCGGGCTCCCCTGTCCGGTTCTCCCGTGCTGCTGTTCTCTCTCACGCGCATCCCAGTCTCCACTCACTGCACGCAACTGTCCAGCGCCACCAGCAGACCGGGAAACGTACGATGCTCTAGGCTCGAGCGCAGATCTCAAACGTCAAGGTTTAGGACTGGGGAGGGGGTCAGTAGGGGGTATTCCGAAGTGCGATGTCCCACTGCGTCACGTGAACGATCCACATTAACATATTTTACTGTCGCCGATTTTGTTTAAGGGTATGTCCTTTTTCAGACAATTAGTCTAGCTACAAAGTACATGTTACTGAATGCAATATCGAAGCAATAGTGGTTAGTAGAAACGGGTCAATGTAAGTCCCAAAACAAGCCCCTTTCCCCCTACCAACTTGGTCACGTGATGCTGACTAAACTCATAGGATGATTTCCAGAAATTGGCGAGTGCGTCAATAAACTGATCAACTTGCGGACCCATTCGGGACTTCAAGTTCACAAATCCTTCCCGTCATTTGTAATGGATATGTATGTGTGTCATGTTTACATGGGTCAAGTCTCCAAATACGCAAGAACGAACGAAATTCATGTCAAATATAAGTCATGGCAGTCGAACTGGGCTGCAGTGCACGCTACAAAAAGTATTTATTTCTGCTTCGCTGATGGAGGCTGCGTCGTTGCTCACTGGCTGGAATTGGCCACAGGAGGGTCTAATTAGCTGAATATCCTCTTTGATTTTTACTCAATCAGCTTTGGAACATTTTGTGCTATGGCAGAGGTATGTGTGAACTCGCAAATGAATGGTTCAGGGTGGAGTGGAACTAGGGGGTTCATTCGGAATTAGACCCTGCCCGTGAGACTATTACTGGGTCTGAAACACTTTCAATCACTCATAACTATGTCTATTGTCTACTCTAAACACCTTCAATGCCTTACCATTTTGCATGTGTAACATACTGATTAATTTATATGTATTACCATAAAATATTTTCAAGGATCTAATTTTTATCTTTTGTTTTATGTAATCTGTTTTATTGAATTAATTTAGTCATGGTCACGTGATTAGGAAAGATATCGCCTTTTTCTCAGTTTCCCTTGAACTTAACTGACTTAACTGGTATAGGTTTTTTTTGTTAGAGATATAGGATATAGAGGTATAGGTTTTTCTTGTTTTTCTATGTTATAATGCACTTCCAAATGTTAAATTAACTGACGAATTGATTATTAAAGCTAACGTCACATGAAACGTTCTTGAGTAACGAATTCTCGTAAGTAATGTGTATTTCATCCATATTTTGTTCCCTCATCAGCTAACCTATGCAAAGTCAATATGTGCATCGTTCCTCATGTCTGTTGGCTGAAACAGAAACGCCAGTTTCAGGTCAGGTTTCAAGGACTGGCATTCGTTAGATATGCACGGCTCATTCCCGTCTTATGGGCCTTATGTGACAGAGAATGGGATGCTAAGGTTTTCAAATACCTGTCAACAATGCACAGTGAGAACTGATCCACTGTTTGATGGTTTGTGGTAAGTGTTACTATTTTCGCACCTATAGCCGCCAAGGACTACGAATGATGCTTAAATTGCTAACCTTGTTAATGTGGAAGAAAAAGCTCCATACACAAGACATAGTGTGCTGGCGTGAGACATTTTCCTGAGTCATTTTCCAATAACTTCTCATTGGATTGGGTCAGGGACAGACCTCGACAGCCATGGTTCAGTCCCAGTCTTAAACCTGACTGATGCCTGAGACCCCTGTCACTATTGAACTCTGAATGACCCTCCCCCTATAATACTCTCTCCGTCTCTGTAATTTGTATGCATTAATGTCCTGAACTGCTGCCAAGAACATGACCCTACACCCCTCTGACCCACACACACACACACACACACCTCCATCCATCCCAAGCCTCACCTCTCTCTGCCTTCCCACTCTGCCTCCGCTCATCTCCTCCTCATCACTCCGATGGTTTGTTTAATCCCGGGTTTTAACCGCAGTTCACTGTTCCGGTGCTACTAGAATTCACTGCTGGACCTCAAAGAGCCTTTGCATTCTGTTCACAGCCTCTGTGCATTTTACTTCATTAGGCCAGGAAGATGAGACCCGGGCAGGCAGACTATGACCCTGGATGTGTCCCAAATGATACTTCAATCCCTGGGTAGCTCTCCTTGGGAACCCCACAGAGTGCATATGTACAGGGTTGTGGGCAGGTCTCTCGTTCTGTTTAAAACCCAGCAGTCATGGATTTTAAACCGTTTATTTATTCATCTGTAACTCTGCCAACATCCAAAGCATTACATTTTCTGCTGCATTTACAGTAAGTGTGTGTGCGTGCACATGAAAAAGTCCTTGCCTTGGGCACTCACTTGGTGTTGTGTACGAGAGCTTGTAGTTTGGTGCTCAGTGTCGTTGCTGCTTCATCACGCATCACTGAATAGTGGGCAGAATCCCATTTGACCCTTCCCCTTTCATCACCAGTGGCGACGGGACTGGGAAAGTGTTGTTGAACTATATGTAAATAAGAGACGTGTTTCCAGTGGCGACGGGACTGGGACAGTGTTGTTATAGTATACGTAAATAAGAGACGTGTTGTCAGTGGCGACGGGACTGGGACAGTGTTGTTGAACTATACGTAAATAAGAGACGTGTTTCCAGTGGCGATGGGACTGGGACAGTGTTGCTGAACTATGAAATTGAGAGATATATCGCCAGATGAGACGGGGCTGTAGTCATATAACCAGGGTGTAGTGCTGCTAGTCACCTGACCTATGACCTTGTTAGGTCATTAGTTTACAAAAGTTACAACCCCGGAAGAAGTGCAGAGTCGTGTTTTACATTCTGCTGATTCACTCGAACAATCACAAGATTTATTCAAAGGAACTGGTGAAATAACTTACAAGATCTATGAATGTCAAGTGATCCTTTACTTCAGGATCTGTAATCGGCAAAAAATACTTGTAAATAGACTATGCTGCATCATGGGAAATACACTTCATTGGTTTAACGCATGTCTAATTTAGCATTGGAAAGTTAGATTATTATGTAAATAAAACCATGAAGAGTGGAATATGGCTGGCACACCCAAAAGACGCAGTCAACATAAAAAAGTAAGGAAGGAAAGAAAATCAATGGCTTATTAACACTTCTGGCGTTATCTTCATAGATCCAATTAGACAGTCAGATCTTTTGTTGACATTTCCGGATCCGATTGGGTTGAATTTTATATTATTTGTGTCTTGAGTGTGTGTTTTTGTTCATGCATATTTACACAAGTCATCAGTGTGTGTGTGTGTGTTTGTGTGTTTCCCGTTCATGCATATTTCCACATATCATTAGTGTGTGTGTTTGGTGGGGATGAGCATATTTACATATTCAGGACAGGTTGGATCAGTGGGGAGCATCACAGCGTGAAACACGCCTTCTCAGCCACATGCAGCACTGAGCAATATTCAGTCGCATGCAATATTCAATCTTTTGTCCACTGCAGAATATCTGCATGCTGGGAGTAGAACTCAAGAGTCGCCCCTCTACTCGGTCAACTCAGTGCCACTGCCAACAACGTCCTACAGTCTGCAACCATATTAATGCTCGAAAGTAAATAAGGGGGTTGGAATTTGGAACAAGGGCTAGGTATTTGGAAAAGGAGCTAGGTAATATAAGAAAAAGTATTACAGTTGGTGTTTTCATTAGTAGTGTTGATATTATTGTTATCTTGAAATCTTCTGTTGTTTTGCTTGTTTTTAGACACTATTTTACTGCCTTGATTTAGTAAAGTCTGGAAATGCTTCTGTGAGGGTATTATACCTTAACCTATTGTATTTCTTTATTCTGTAAAATATGCTGTTGTTGTTGAAATGAACAATGATTTTCAGTTTGGGTCAAAGCTTGTTCTGAATAAACTAATTACAATTGGACAGAAGTTCCCAATAGGGAAAACAGCTGATAGATGAGGTGCCCAGTCTGCTGAACCCCTTAAGATACCATTCCATCAGATTATTAAGTCTTTTACAAAAAACAATTAAGCAAGGTTAATCACATTTGTAATAGTAAATATAATTTTGTTTTGGACTATATTAAATACGATGGTCTATAAGGGCTGTCTATAAACAGAGAGTAAAAAGGTAAAATTGTATCTAGCAGGTATAGGTCATTTGTTTGTTACAATTGTTTGCACAATTTGTATCACCATGATAATAGAATAATTCACAGAATGTGAACAGGTATGACAGCAATACAGGTGAAAATTATCCACTGTGCAAATTTAAAAAATGGGTGTGCAGCATAAAAACCAGATGACAGTTAGCATGTACAGTGATCGGGCATTCAGACAGAAGTAGTTTGAAGGCAATTGGTGAGATATGGACATAAGAGTGATATGGGGTTGTGTTTGACAAAGTGATGGTAAAGTGGACAAATTGAAGACTTGAAGGACCATAGAGATAACTGAAGACAGTACAGTGCATCTGATTACATTAGTGACATAATTACTTATCCCGGAACAGTTTAACACTGACTCTCCACCCCCTTCATGAATATGGATTTAACTGTATAATGAAACATGTTTGCCTTGTTTGATATGCTCTATAAATGTATGTTAAGCTTTCCCTTCAAATGCGTGTAAAGAGAGGATGCACTGTAGATTAAGATTGATGAATCTGTATTTACCATGGACAAGATATTCATTGATATGGACATTATTACCACTATTATTTACTATTAAGTAAATTAGATTAATTTTAGCAAATAAGTAAAGATCTAAACCCTTTTAGAGAGTTTCATTAGACATTTAGCAGCAAAATATTCACTAACTCCATATTCAAACGAACACTTCCCGTGAATGTTTTCAAAAATTCCACTGTTAGCGGAATCTTTTGTTGTTGAGAATATTAATATGGAGATAGGATAGTAGGCCTTCAGTCTCTCTTTTGGATTACCTTAAATAGTAACAGTGTGCTGTGAGTTAAATATTGCAGGCCTCTGATTAGCATATTGCCTTACACTGGCAGTGCTTTAGTGTTAAACACACACACGCACACACACACACACACACACACACACACAAACACTTAACATTTCAAATAGAGACTGGGGGCCACTGTAAGGGCTTAGTAACTGTGGATTCGTGTTTGTGGACTTTTTGTCGAAGAAGAGAGGCATTAGAGGTAGAATTTAGTATGTGTCTTCTCATTAATGTATTCACTCTGGTGAGATTCTAACATGTGTCGTATCGCAAAGCTCTAACTAAGTGTTTTTGTCTACATGCAGGTGTGTGTGACAGAAGTCATCTCATCCACCCAGTTGAATGATAAATATCAGCCTAGATAGGTTCTTTATTTCCTTTCTTGATACTTTTTTTGCCCTTTAGGCCCGGCACACACGCACACTTATCTAGTGAATGCAAATAAGTGTTTACTCATTTAAACATGAAAAAGAATATGACCTTGTTTGTTTTTCCAATAACTGTACAACAAAAGAATATGTTAGAATTCAGGATGAGGTCAATTGAACTGTAAAGACAAAGGTAATTATCAGGAGAAAATCTAGTGTTCTATCTCAGATGTTCAAACAATTACTATCCATGTTAGACGAGTTCTGATTAACCATCACCGCATTCACACTGGCCTTTCTCACTAGCAAACACATGCGCGCGCGCACGCACACACACACACACACACACACAGTCCTAATTTCTGGCCTCCCCTAATCTCAAACATCCACACATAGACATGGATCACACAATGTAATTGTTGCTGTAACCCCAACAACCTTACTCGTAGGCCAAATCTTGTTTTCTGACCCTTCTTCACAAATTCATAGAAGGCCTAGTGGAACACCTCCATCAGCTTGGCGTTCATTAACCATTAGAAAAGGCACAGAAAATTCAATCAGCGACAGACAATGGTTTAATACAATTACACTTTTGACCAATCATCTCCTGGATATTGTTACAGACTTGTGTTTTATGCACCCAATAAGGCAACCACTATGGTCTGATGTTTTGTGAGACAGTTGAGCTGGAACATAACAAAGAAGTTCTTTATTAATTAAAAAAATATTATCATGACAAAAGTGTTGATGAATATTGAACTAATAATACGAAGTGTCTGGTTCATGCTCAAGTGGATATTATCGAATTTGCTGTTTACTTTGTCAAATGTCAGAAATGAAACACCTCTCAGTACTTACATTTACTAAATTCAAGTGATTACAAATACTCAAATGATACAGTTTCTCGCTAAAAGCCAACCTTGGATGGCAGGTGTTCCAGGCTGTTATATTTTTGGAGACATACTTTTGGTATAGCTAAAGAAGGATCATATTAACAATAATATTCCTTCCATCCCTTGATAACCCTAAGCCGAACCTTTGACCTAAACCAGACCCAGAAATCCATATTACCGAGCTCGAAATCTAAATTTAACCTAACTTTTATTTCTAATGCTAACTGCTTAATGTTTTTCCTAAAACCTAAGCATAACTCTACACCAAACCAATAATGCCTACATTTCAAAGTAACCCCAATTTGTATGCTATGCCAGATTGTTTCACCCAAAATCAAACTCATTAGCTGCCCCAAACCTGCCCGAAATCGTGGGAGCTATTTTCAGGTTTGCTATATTTTTATACCGAACACACATACAGCTCAGGACTGGGGTGTCAGCTGATGACAAGTAGAGAAGCATAATTTGCTCTTACGTGGAAGGAGAGTGCATGTCACATTGGGATGTCTCTTACACGCTCATTTAATAATAGAGAATAGAGGGTAATGACCCAGATTATCCAAGTGCTAATTGTGTAGGGTGTGTGTTTGGGGGTGGACACGTGTGTGCGTGGGGGTGGACACGTGTGTGTGTGGAAGGGGGGTTTCGGGGTGGACACGTGTGTGTGGGTGGGTGGACACATATGTGTGTGTGTGGGGAGGACACATACGTTTATGCTAAAATAAACACCAAATCAGTGATTTGTATTGTACATTTCTCAGAGAACCATTTCCAGATGGCTATTTCAGATAGACAAGGCTAAAGACATCACATTTTCTTTAGCCAGAAATTGTGAATATTTTTCTCCCTAAATAAAATGTGCCTCTCAGAGAGACTTGTGTCAGGGCTGTTTTTACATTCACAGCATGCGTGTATGCACTTATTTCTGTTTATATATGTTATTGTGTATGTCCCTGGGGGCTTATGGTTGGATGCCTTACAATGATGGAGAAACCTTGAGAAATATTGGGATTAAGTGGCCTTAATTCTTCCTAGACACAGGCGTGACAGAAGAGGGGCGTAATGATTTTGCACTCTGGCAATAGTTTATTCATATAAACATCTGATTTAAATTCTCAGAGCAACTGTGGTCTTTAATCAGTTGGTTAACTGGGGATTTAAAATGTGTCAGTGCCAGAATGGGGCTGCCGGAATTACTGAATCAATATAAATGACTTATCCTGAATTCAACAAAGTGCGTAGAGTGTAATATAATCATATCTAAAAGATCGGCTATGTGCATTCAATAATAATTGCTAGCTACAGATCTCAATAGTTACTCCATCGTGTATTTATAGTCAGCAGACTGCCCTGGTTCATACCTGTATGGTTCAACATATCATCTATAATGTGTCCATTACGAAGGCAAGCCATTGTGTTGTGCAATGTCAAGTTAGCTAGCTAGTCTGCAGAACATAGTCTGTCACGGTCTACTGGGTGAAGTGCGGATAAAAGCCACTCACAGCCACGATGAATAAACAGACCACTCACCTAAACTGACATGTAACGCTAAACAATGCAAAGCAAAGTGACAAAATACCCAATGAACTAAACAGCCCAACTGATTAGCTAACCAACACCGGCTGTGCTCAATCGAAACAAACATAGCAGACCGTGACACAGTCAGTTTTAAGTTACGTTCGTTCTGTTGAGTGTTTGTTTCTTTAGATCGATGGTTTTTGAAGCACATATTAAGTTGCAGTATCGCACATTTTTCTTCATGACTGTCTAGTTTTCACATTTGTTGTTGTAGTGTTTGTTTTATTTTAAATAAATAACTTTGAACGTTGTTCTCGGCTCTGCACTTGGCTCATTTCTGCACTCAGTACATGTAACAAGAGAGCATTCACTTAGCAGTAAGTTACAATGACAATGACTCTGGGATGTAGGTCTAGAATACAAGACTGGAATATGATTCTGTAATATGAATCTGGAATTACGATTATACAGCAGATTATACAAGGTTTTGCAAATTTAGTCTTTATACGTCAAATATTCATGTAGGCATTAGCTGGCTTGATGGTCTGTTGCTGCCTCACTGGCTTACATGTTGGTGCAAGTATGGGTCAGAATCCGGCACCCAGTTATTCTAGCACACCTTCTCCTCTTACCTTTCCTCACTGTCCATCTAAAAAAATACATAAAATGACAGAACTCAATAGCAATTGTTTGTTGGTAATCCAGCCTGTGTGAAGAGTTTTGAAAAAAGCATTTGAGTTTGTACCGATGGTTAACATTTGAATGTTTTTAAAACTGTAAGCTTGAATTCATCGTATGAATTATATTTCCCTTGACCCAAAATAGCGTATTTACTAAGGTTATGTAAGAATGTAGTCCGTTATTTGTTCTTGAAGAAAGCATACATGCACACGCACCGACAGAGTCCAACCAATGTGTTTAACCAGAAGCCACAGTTAATAGCAGAAGTGTTCTCCCTAGTGGGGCCTGAAATTGGCTTTATTTCCTGCTGTTGAGTGTGTTTCAGACCCAGAAAAACAAGGAGGCTGATTCAATCAATGTGTTTCTGTGTGCATACGTTTGTGTGTGTGTGTGTGTGTGTGTGTGTGTATGTACTTGTGTGTGTGTGTTTGTGAGTGTGCAATTATTTTATGTGTGTAATTATATGTGTGTGTGATTATGTGTGTGTGATTATGTGTGTGATTGTGTGTATGTGTGTGTGTGTGTGTGGGTGTGATTGCCTGCGTGCATTGTTTGTCAATTCAATTGTTTTCGTGATTGGTTTCCATTGGTTTCATCTCTGTTAGTTCCTTACCCCTTCTCCCTCCTTCCCGTGCTCCCTCACCCCTCTCTCAATCAATCACCCTCTTCTTCACAACACTATCACTCCTTTCCTCACAACACCATCAATCCATTCCTCACCCCCTCTCCCTCTTTCTCTCCATTCCTCACCCCCTCCCCCTCTTTCACTCCAAAAGGAGTGATCCTTTTTCCATCTATCACTCCATTCCTCACCCCTCTCTCCCTCTATCACTCCATTTCTCACTCCTTTTTCCATCTATCATTCCATTCCTCGCCCTTATCTTCCTCTTTCACTTCCTTCCTCACCCCTCTCTCCCTCTATCACTCCCTTTCTCACTCCCTTTTCCGTCTATCACTCCATTCCTCACCCCTCTCTCCCTCCTTTACTCCCTTCCTCACCCCTCTCCCTCTATCACTCCCTTTCTCGCCCCTCTCTCCCTTTTTCACTCCATTTCTTACTCCTTTTTCCTTCCATCCCTCCATTCCTCACTCCTACAGTAGATAAAGTACAATAGATGAGACATCTTTCTTTCTAATTGTTGACGTTGTTCTACCCTCTTGAATTGTCAAGCAACACACGACCTCTACTGGAGAAATGGCAAATGCAATTCTCTCATAAAGTCAATAGATGGCGCTATAGGCAAACAAATACAAGTGATATGGTTCATAGTTCTTTACATGTTAGGCTGAAAGGTCAGGTGTCTGGCATCAGAGATATTGACACAATAAAGTTAATATATAAAGAGCAAAGTTCACTGAGCCAACCTCCTGTAGTTCTCTGGTTCCTGGTCTGTAACCTTCCTGTAAATGGCACCATACGTTCTATTAAATAAGATATTTGGCTCATATTACTATCACTAAAAGTAGTGTTCTGTTAAGGGAATAAATCTAAATACAGTTTTGCTAGACAATGGATATTCTTTCCCTATCTAGCAATTGGCAAATTTTTGATCAATGTCTCCATATTAAATGAGTGCGGTAAGCAAATCTCCAGAATAATAACTATATCTGAGGTCTTTCTGCACTGAGTCATGGCTCTATGACACAACAGTCAGCCATGTGTGACGGCACCTGATCTGCATTGCAAAGGGCACACTCTGCCACGTTTCCCCTATCAAACTAGCCATGTAGATTGGTGTTTGGTTCCCAATACGGGAAAAGTTTACAAATACTGTGAATACATATTAAATGAATGCATGGAACCAATACAGATAATACATACTAAATAAATATATGAAACAAATACTGTGAATAAATAAATGGAACAAATACTGGCTGGTATTGAGGTGTTCAGTGACATTTTGCCAGAGGTGTGATATGAACATAGTCTTAATATCTTTGGGTGTCTTCTTATTTTTATTGTCGGTTTTATTAAAAATGTCCTTACAACAATGAGCAGGCTGAGCGAGGGAGAAGGCATTAAGAATAGAGGTGAGGTGAACAGATCAGCAGCTATTCAGATGCAGCCCGGGATTTCCGGTTTGTCTAGATTCTAGAGCAATTAGTCAGTTCCTTTTCAGTCTGTCATTGGATTAGACACACCTGAACACACTATCACCTGAACACACTACTGTCATGCTTGTCAAAGCCAGCGAGTACTCAAGTCTGTCAGGTGACTTGCCTTCCCAGTCAATACAGTCGTTGCTTTGTCCTTAATTCTGACCACTTTCTCATACTCTCTGAAGCATTTTGAACAACAAATTACATCAAGCTTCAGCTTAAATTGAACTGTGAATAACAGTCAGATGTCCTTATGTGACAGCTGGTGTTGTTGATTTGGTTGTAGTGTAGCATTTACATACAAAACAGGTAGCTGACCTTTTCTTATCCAGGTTAGCTACCAGTAAGAAGAGCAGGAGGAATGGATTGACAATGGTCTCCAAGCTGGGTTTGTATACCAGATCCTGTCTGGGATCATGTGGTTTCAACATTGCTTCTACTTATCTTTGCCCGGTGTGCCTCAACTGGGTCATGCTTCTGCTTCACACATTTGCCACATTTGCCACTACTAAATTCCAGTAGTGTGGCCGGGTCATGATTACATCAACTGGGACAGTGGGATTCTGACCGGCTCAAGCTCTCACTGGCATTGACAGTTACTACAGATTGTTGAATTGATGACCCCAGTCCCTGCTTCAGGGTACAGGTTGTACAGTCTGATGTGATGACCCCAGTCCCTGCTTCAGGGTACAGGTTGTACAGTCTGATGTGATGACCCCAGTCCCTGCTTCAGGGTACAGGTTGTACAGTCTGATGTGATGACCCCAGTCCCTGCTTCAGGGTACCGGTTTTACAGTCTGAGGTGATGACCCCAGTCCCTGCTTCAGGGTACCGGTTGTACAGTCTGATGTGATGACCCCAGTCCCTGCTTCAGGGTGGTTGTACAGTCTGAGGTGATGACCCCAGTCCCTGCTTCAGGGTACAGGTTGTACAATCTGAGGTGATGACCCCAGTCCCTGCTTCAGGGTACAGGTTGTACAGTCTGATGTGATGACCCCAGTCCCTGCTTCAGGGTACAGGTTGTACAGTCTGATGTGATGACCCCAGTCCCTGCTTCAGGGTACAGGTTGTACAATCTGAGGTGATGACCCCAGTCCCTGCTTCAGGGTACAGGTTGTACAGTCTGATGTGATGACCCCAGCCCCTATTTCAGGGTACAGGTTGTACAATCTGAGGTGATGACCCCAGTCCCTGCTTCAGGGTACAGGTTGTACAGTCTGATGTGATGACCCCAGCCCCTATTTCAGGGTACAGGTTGTACAATCTGAGGTGATGACCCCAGTCCCTGCTTCAGGGTGGTTGTACAGTCTGAGGTGATGACCCCAGTCCCTGCTTCAGGGTACAGGTTGTACAATCTGAGGTGATGACCCCAGCCCCTATTTCAGGGTACAGGTTGTACAGTCTGAGGTGATGACCCCAGTCCCTGCTTCAGGGTACAGGTTGTACAGTCTGAGGTGATGACCCCAGCCCCTATTTCAGGGTACAGGTTGTACAGTCTGAGGTGATGACCCCAGTCCCTGCTTCAGGGTACAGGTTGTACAATCTGAGGTGATGACCCCAGTCCCTGCTTCAGGGTACAGGTTGTACAGTCCTGATTGAACATTGCCTATAAGAGACAGTGTGTAAACTGTTTGTCTATTGACTGTGTGTCACTAAACAGATTGTTCTTTTCAGGATTTGACAGATGCATTTTTGTAACCCTGCTAGTAGATATTTGACTTTTTAGAAAGTACCATCTGTCTTATAATACACCCCCAATTTAATTACACAATAAATAATCCGGAGCAGTTTTGAAGAAGTGTTTACCTTTTTCAACAAAAGAAAAGCTTGACTGGCGGCCAACTGAAGTGTGTGTGTTCGCGTGAGTGCATGCCTGTGTGTTTGTCTGTGTGTCTGTCTGTGTCTGTGTGTGTGCGCATACTTGCTTGAATGTGTGTGTGACAGCTGATATGACAGCTGAAGTGTGTGGTTGTCAAGGCGATAAACCCTCAGAGAGGATACAGGGAGGCTGTCTTTTTGGCAAGGCAAAGTGGCTGTTTGTTTTGGAAGAGCAGTCCAGAATTACACAGTCATCTTTGTCTGTGAGAGGTAATATGTAATGGGACCAGGATACTAAAACTCACACCAGCCATAACATACTTTGCAAGCCAATAGCGAGCAACAAGTAACAACATTATAGCAGTTGGCAATTTTAATAGTACGTCTAAAATTGTGTCCAGAATGGCATTCCCTGTAGCTACACAGAATACTGTAGTTCTCTTCACACACAAACAGTGTCTTATGTTGCATTCATTTATTCATATTTTAACAGATGAGTTATTAATTATAGAAAAAAACACCAACATAAAGTGTCAGTAAGGTGTTTGGAAACCACGATCTGTACAGTTTTATTATTAGTTAACAGGAAGAGTAGAGAGATATCCACATGATGTGTGGTGAACAGGAACCAGCTATATATATATATATATGCATGATTATTAGTGAACAGTGTATGTGTGAGTTAGACAGAACCACAAATGGACAGTGAAAAAGAGTGAAAAGAGAAAAGACAAGCATGATACATAATGTAAATAGGTTGAGCATCAAGATTATCCCAGATGGTTAATTCCTGGGCAAATCCTGCTGTGGAACAAAATCACTAAAATCTATTTTCTCCACGTCTTATTAGTTATTTGGCTTAAGGCAGGTAGAACCCACATCCTTGCTGTGCTAGCTTACGACAATATGACTCATACACAGCCTGAGACAACAAAAGCTGAATGACTCGACGGACCAAGAGAGAAACTTAGCAGCGTTGGCAGACCCTGGCGCTGTTTATGCAGGCTGTGTTGTCAGATAAATGGATGTGTTATAATTGTAAAACCAGAGAGTGTGTCTTTGTCTTGGTTCAGATGAGTCACACTGTCATCTTGGCTACGTTCTCTGCCCCTTTCTTTCTGGTCGAAGATGCCGGAAATACTGTGTATGACTGTGCATATATTATTTGTTGGTTTTGTTTGTCTGCGTGTGTGTTGTCTGTGTTTTGTTGTGTGTGTTTCGTTCACCCAGTATTCTCCAGAGACAGTGACATAACCGCCAATTGCCCAAGGCCATAGCCTTAGGATAAGCACAGACAACAGAGAACACTGTGAAAGATAGGGGTGAAGAAATGTTGTATGTGAATGATTCAGAATCAACTTCACAAACGTTCATGTGACCCTGTCATCTCAAGAGAGATATTATATATGAATGATTCAGAATTAACATTACCCACTCTTTTCTGTCCCCATAGAAAACGACAGAAATTAGTGTCTGTCAATTGAATTTGTTACGAAACCCCATTCTTGCACTTACCTGTTTTAACGAATTTGCTAATTATAGAAATTGATTACCGCAGCTGAATCAATTGTGATGGAGCAGTGTCAAACTACTAATTAAAAAAATTAAAATCAACGTGACAACCTTTTCTTATTTATATGTGTTGATTTTTTTACGTTATCCTATCAAATGTTTTGTCTTTGAAACATTCTGGTTTTGGTTTCCTTATCATAATGTGCAGTTGGGATATTGTCCTTAACACTTGGAGGTGTAGAAACTCTGATAACAAGGCGACTTTGTGTCAACTGTCCCTCACAATCTTTCACTTTCTGTCTGTTCCTGACTGTCCTGTTTCATACGTTGGTGCTTATTTGTAAAACACTTTTTTGTAACTTCCAGATGAGATGGCCTTTGTTTGATCCGGGCCTTATCCATTTCTTTTAGTGACTCTTCCTAACTTAAACCAGCTATATTGTTGTTCCCTCCAACAAGCAAAACAGGACAATCCTGTTGGTAGATAACTATTACATCACAATGGGTAAGTCAATTGCTGTTGAGGTTGTAAATAACTAGTAGACAACCTGAAGGCATCACACATATAAATTCTTGTGACACACTGGCTGACATGCCTTTATTTTTACCTATTGACCTGTCTATGTTGTCACTTTGACACATTCCATTACCTCATTGGAAAATAGGTGTTGCAGCTCTGTGACAACATTTGTTTTCCCCATTACACCTAAATATAGTAGAACTTTATCACTCCTCTCCACTCATTTCACTTTCATGCTTCGCTGGCCTGGTAAATCTACTCTAGTTTGACAAATGCAGTCTTTCAATTACTGTGCTTTCACAAAAAATCTACCTGCAACTCCACTATATCAAGGCATACACTTTGAACGGAATACACCTTTCACTGAGTCAGGGTACACGGGATGTTTAATGCTTTATACTGCCATGTTTATGCTAACCATAACCTTGAACACAAAACAGAAGTGCCTTGAAACAGGAGCACTGATACAGAATGTGCGTGTGCGTGTGTGTGTGTGTGAGCATATATATGTGTGTATGACACTGTGTATCCAGTGATTTATGGCAGACTGGATGCTAACGAAGTTGTTTCCTTGGTAACGGATGGAGATGACTGCCTCTTCAGTGCTTCTCTGTATACAGTCGTCGATCCACGGCAGTCAGCCAACACTCCAATACTTGTGACGCTCCCTCACCCCAAGTGCCTGTCACTGCTAACTAGTAGTGTTGTTTAGCCTAGACAAAACCACAGCCAAAACTATAGCCAAAACTACAGCTTAACTACAATAAAAACAACAGACAAAACTACAGCTTAACTACAGCAAGTTAGCTACAGCTAACGATTCAAATATCCCTAATTAACTCTGATGAGCTGCAGTGAAATACGGGTGCATAGCAGATCAATATGTTCTAACCAAGCCACAGTAGCAGTAGTACCCCCAGATTCACAGGCAAAAAAAAACACAGCAAAGGTTTAAACAGTCTTGTTTATTCCAATTCAACTTATCATGTTGAAATGTAAACGTGGCACAAGTCAGTGAGCAGCTACTCAATGTGGTAGCAAAGCAGACACCTCGTTGTGTCTGCAATGGACAAAATACTTATACCGTGACCGATGTACGAGAATGGAAAGAAAAAGAGAAAAAGGTCAGTGTGAAGAGATAGAAAAGAGCTAGCCATACAGAGAGTGAGATAGAGCTTGGAAAGAATCGTTAACACACAGATCGGCGGAGAATGAGAGAGAGAGAAAGCAGGTGATATATGTAGATCGTGAGAATATTAGAGATGAAACAAGTAACTAGAGACAGAAAGAGGGGATAGAAAGATTGTGGGGGAGAGAGAGGGATGGACAGAGACGGGATGAGATACGGCAGTGGAGATAATGGGAGAACGAAGCTGAGGCACCTGTGTGTGAAAACAATACAGAGGGAGAGAGAACAACAGGAAATGCATAATGATGTAGGCCAGTGGAGGATATGCCTAATGAGCTGTGTGAAACTTCATATAAGCAATCCCAGGTGAAAGAGTGGCGGACTGTGGACACAGTGGCTATACGTCACATATGTCTTATTATGGACACCTTATTGTTACTAGCGGTTATCTTGCTGTGTCCAGATCTTCATGCTGTTGGCTAACCTACCATGCTTCTACGAGGCTCTTCTCCTTCGCCGGCCCTGGAGAGTGACTGTATTTGCGGGGGGGTTTGTTACCGGCATACCTGCTTGACACCATTGATTCATTCATCGTAGCGTTCGGTCTGAATGTGGACCAGAATTAGACGGATCGGTCGTGTGAGCAGTAAGCCAAACCCTGCACCACCAGTCACAGATCACCAGGACCAGAGTTAGAGACCAGCGTCTACTGGCTTGTTATAGTACTAGAGCAACACTAATGGACAGAGAGCCACAACGGAGCCTGTTACAAAAGGACTTCAGAACAACCACACTGAAACATTGTACAACATTAAAATACACACCAAAATAGGTTATTTTTCGTTTTTCTACTTCTTGAAAGGACACAGTGGCACTAATGGTGCAATCTCGTCTGAGCCTTGACACAGTTAGTATGGGTATAACTGTCATGTTAGGTAGGGGTTTTATTTTGTGATGCTTTGGCATCTCTGCAACAAAGGGCCATCGTGGCCAGGTTAGTTTGAGGTAAAAATCAGGATGAATTAATTACATTTTAGCACATTTGTTCCCAACGTTATTCTTGTGGTGAACGGCACACAGGCATTCAGGTACAACGACGTGCAGGTTTACTGTGGTATCCATTAAAACAAGAATTATTGGGTGGCACAGAGAAGTGATCAAACAGTTTGTTGGGCCTTAAAAATATGAAAAGAGACAACTCAAAACTGGACATCATCTCTCATGTCTAAAATCATACATAGGATGACATTTTTGTTCATTTTCTGGGGTGGGTTTTGATGTGTCTGAACAACAGTAGTCAGAAAAATTGAAATAACCAAGAGAGGAAGAAAGTAAAAAAAAACTACAACAGACAAAAGCAAGCACAGCGCTATTGATAGCACCAGAGATTTCTGTGTGCATACGTACGTCTTCATAAAGAAAGCCATAGATATTTGAAGAGCTATTCTCGCATCATTTTAGATCCGCGAATCTGATTTCCAATGTTCCCCTTGGAAGTATAATACTCAACCTATCAAAATAAATAACTGTCACCATGTGTTATTTCTCCAGGGTATAGTAACTCAGTTGCTGCATAATGGAGAGTTCCCTATAACGGTTTGTGACGTTAGTTTCTCCCTGTTCTCTTTCAAACATCTATCAACCCTTTTTGATTTACTTCAGTGTTAAATTCACTGCTTCCCCAGCCTATTCCACAGACTCACATAACACACCTGTTCTGGTTTGTTAGATTCAATCATACACAGTGGGTTTGTTTTGTGTGTGTGTGTGTGTGTGTGTGTGTGTGTGCGCGTATTTCCATTTCCAGGGTCTAGGGGTACAAGAAGAAATTGGGCGTTGTGAGTCTTTATCCGTAAAAGAAATGTCATCAGGAAGGCTCTGTTGTTAATCTATTTCCTTTCTCTCTGTTTTACTATATCTCTCTCATCTCTGTATTACTCTCTCCTCTTTTTGTATTACTCTCTCTCTGTATTACTCTCTCTCTGTATTACTCTCTCTCTCTGTATTACTCTCTCTCTGTATTACTCTCTCTCTCTGTATTACTCTCTCATTACTCTCTCTCTGTATTACTCTCTATCTCTCTCTCTGTATTACTCTCTATCGCTCTCTCTGTATTACTCTCTCTCTGTATTACTCTCTCTCTCTGTATTACTCTCTCTCTCTCTATCTCTCTGTAATACTCTCTCATTACTCTCTCTCTGTATTACTCTCTTTCTGTATTACTCTCTCTCCTTATTACTCTCTCTATGTATTACTCTCTCATTACTCTCTCTCTGTATTACTCTCTCTCATTACTCTCTCTCTGTATTACTCTCTCTCTCTGTAATACTCTCTCTCTCTGTATTACTCTCTCTTTGTATTTCTCTGTCTCTTTCTGTATTACTCTCTCCTCTGTATTACTCATTACTCTATCTCTCTCTCTCCGTCTCTCTCTCTCTCTGTCTTTCAGCAGACAGACAAAGTCAGAAGCTACTGCCAGGGTCACCTGCTCTAATTAGCTACTGAGCCGAGAAAAAACTCTCAAGATCAGATGACAGGAAAAAAACAATTGAGGAACGAGAACATGTCAAGGAGATTGAGGGGGGAGAAAAGAAGAGAACTAGTAATTAAGAAAGTAAAATAGTGAAAAGACGAAAACGGAGCCAGGTGTGGAGAAATTAGACGAGAGCACGGTAGAGACGTAGAAATCGAGAGAGATTTGTTGGAGTACATTTAGTGTCAACTCTTCATTTCCTGTACTCGCAGTGTCTTGATGATTTTGCTTTAGTACTATATCCTCTCCACCTTCTATTCCCCTCCCAAACAACACAAAAAGATGACAAGGACAACTAATGCCAATTAGCACACTCTGGCAGTTGCCCTATGCTGATCTTTCATGAAACATCAGTGCTGTGCTGGGTGATTGCAAACTGTCAGAGAAACTGAATCTCATTTTGAGTGTATGTCTGTTGGCCTTCCCCTCTGCCTATTCGTCCATACATCTGTCTGAATAACCAGCCAACAGAAAACAACACCTGTCAGCTCACCTCAGGAATATTGGTTGTTATGACGATGACCTGGAAGTGATTTCTGGTCATGCCCTTAGTTGCTGAGCTGTAAATAGAGTTCAGCCCTGGAAACTGAGGTAACTTGACCCAAGTTGACATTTAAGTAATTGAATAGCAGAGAGAGTTTAGCTGTTTCGTTCAATGTCTCATTGTGATGTGCTTGTAGTGTCCATTGATGAGTAAATATTAACTAGAATAATATTAATGTGAAGCAAATCGCATCAAAACTGTCAGTACTGTCACATTTTGTACTACAAAAACAAACAATGTTCAGAGGGTATTGTTCTTGGATTACTCTGTTTTGGATTAATTATATTACTTGAATTAAGTCATAATGCTCTGCAATACCACTGTAAACAATATTAATTGAATTGACAAACGTCTATGAAAAAAAAAACACGTTCACTTTCCTTATTTCAAAATGTTCAATATTAAAACCTGCTGAAAATGTGTACAACCCATTAGGACAGCTGCAGACATAAAATAAGTTAAATTAGGGTATTTTTCACACTTAATACTTATATTCCCATGATCCTCTTTCTTGTCATCTTACTTGTTACCATGGGTCTCCGTGGAGACTTTCAGGGTCCCTTCACAGCAGGCGAGTCAACCAGAAGCCGAGATGTAAGGCGTGCCCTCTGAATGTGCCCTCCTGGGCCGGTCCTGTATTGATCCAGTCTGAGATGTATTGACTGTGGCTGGGTTAGATCTATCTGGCTGCGTTCTGCTCTGCTTATCTTATGTGCGCCCCTGTACTGAAACACAGTGCTTTGGGAGTCAATCAGAGGATAGCCATAGACGGACATCCTCTAAGAAAGTCTTGTGTCTTTTAGGAAGGTCTCATGTCTTTTAGGAAGGTCTCATGTCTTTTAGGAAGGTCTCATGTCTTTTAGTAAGTTCTCATGTATTTTAGAAAGGTCCAATGTCTTCGTAGAATGTCCTCTAGGTAGGTTGAATAGTCCAGAAACCATTTTTTGCTGTTTGATATTCCGAGCTCCTGCATATGATTCACTTGTGCAATTTCATGCTCCCGCAAGAGATTCTAGTCAAGTGATACTAGTGAAGTGGGTCTGTTAATTCAATAGATAGCTTAAGCAGAACAAATTTTCATGATTTCAGTCCCGACTAGCCTCAGTCCAGACTAGCCTCAATCCAGACTAGCCTCAGTCCAGACTAGCCTCAGTCCAGACTAGCCTCAATCCAGACTAGCCTCAATCCAGATTTGCCTCAATCCAGATTTGCCTCAATCCAGACTAGCCTCAGTCCAGACTAGCCTCAGTCCAGACTAGCCTCAGTCCAGACTAGCCTCAATCCAGACTAGCCTCCTTCATTTAATCCATTAGCAGCATGAGTGGTCAATAAGGGGAGAGTCGGGGTACGCCCCATGAGCACTGCTGCGTGAGGAGATAAAGCAGAGCCTTTAAGCAGAGCCTTAAAACAGGCCCATCAGCATGCAATGTCCGGGTCTCGGTCTTGATTCAGTCCGGGGGCCACCCATGCAAATACGTACGCGCTCAATGAGGTGAGTTGCATGGATTACAAGTGTCAGCTAAATGGCATTGCGTTAATGGACCCATCGTTACAGTTCTCCCACCATAGGGGGCGCACCTTTCAGGAACAGAGAGTTGTACCCTCTTCTAGACGGAGCTCTCGTCCGGTTTTGGCAGCAGTTGCGTGTGCTTCCTCTTCTCTAGAATTCGGTTCAGCTCCTCAGTGAAGGAGTAGCAGAGATGTGATGAGCCGCTGTCTTCGTCACTCTGCCTCAGCAAAACGTAGCTGTTACCTTGCATCCTGCGCAGCACACTGGGCAACGTCGCCGATAAACCGTTGGGCATGGGGAAGTCTCGCAGGTCGCACTGTGATTGGTTGAGGGGGTTGCGCGAGGTCTGAAGAGGCGGGGGCAGAGGAGGCGCGGGGGGAGGCGGGTCCTTGTTCGGGGACGACAGGGCTTCGCCGGGGACTATCTGGAGGAAGCCCATGTCGTGCTCCTCGTCGCCCCCGGGCTGTTTATAGACGCCGTTCCCGTTACACGTCCCGTTGCAGTGGCTGGAGATGGTCTGGAGCTCCAGGTGGCGTTTCTGCTTCACGTGTTTCTTCTTCCTGTCCGTGTGTTTGGCGGCGGCGGCGGCACGTAGGGAGTACTTCCCCTCTCGGCCGGCCCGCAGACAGAAGCCCACGTAGAGGAGGACCACAGTGAGAACCAGGCACACACCCCCCAGGAAAGTGATTAGGGACAGGTAGATGGCCTCCATATTCCTGGGGGACAACAGCTCCGAGGTGGTGGGGAGAGGGGCCGGGGGAGGGGGCACCAAGGGCCTCTCCGAGGAGGGGGGTGGGCTCATCGTAGGCGGGGCTTGATTGTAGGAGGTGTCGTCCCGTGTGGGGACGATGTGCGGGGGAGGGGCTGGAAGTATGTCTCGAACCGTCACAGAGTACGTAACCACGGCAACCCGGACGCCGTTTTCGAGGGCGTGGCAGGTGTACTCGCCGCTCTGCTCTTGTCGGGACTCGATGACAAGAAGGCCATCGGTGCCCACTCTGAAGCCGGAGTCGAGTCCGTAACCTTGTAGCTCTAACCTGTCCAGAGTCCACACTGGGGTTGCCAGGTTGGAGCTGAGTTCACACTGGAGGAGTACATCATCTCCCACCATCACAGACCTGCTCCGGTGCGGTACCAGCTCTGAAAGAATGGCAACACAAACAACATAAACAATG
Organism: Dallia pectoralis; assembly: GCA_029465975.1. Taxonomy (NCBI): domain Eukaryota; kingdom Metazoa; phylum Chordata; class Actinopteri; order Esociformes; family Umbridae; genus Dallia; species Dallia pectoralis. Next base: position 9,937,989 of record CM055730.1, on the reverse strand, counting down.
AGTATCCTTCCACAGTAAGACTGACCTACTATAATGGTCCTCAAAATAGAGACTAGGTAGTGATTAACCTTCTATTGATTTTGCTTCTTTCCTGTTTTTATCTAGTTTCTACTCGCCTTTCTTCATTGCAACAATACCTGGCATGTTTGAGATTGAACACAAGCTCTGCAGCAAACAAACTTTAACTTGACAGTTCTATGAAATGTAATGATCAAGTCATTGCTGAATACACAAGACTACAGTAGAAAGGACATGTGCCAAAGTTCGGGCACCCTTATCAGTCAGTTAGTTAAACTAGCTTTGACAGAGATCAGATTATCCAAATTTTTTTTGTAGTTCTTCTCATTCTTTCAGTTAAAACACGTCCAAGTTTGTAATACACCATGCTTAACAATTGGCAAGGAATTCTTTAAATGCTTTCTTACGTTTGTGGCCAAAGATTTCCATGTTTACTTCATCAGCCCAATTGGGTTATCTACGTGTGTCATACTGCACACATTGACTTTCATAATCCCAGGTGTGGCTGCTGATTTCTTCCTCAGTGCTCCACACAGGACCAGTGTGTCACTGCTCTTATGTCAGATAAACCTTCCTGCTGGTCGTTACAGTGATAACAACAGGGCTCTGCTCTGCATTCCTGTCATGTCCACAAGCAGTTACATCAGAGGTTTTTCTTGATCTTCCAGTTCTTGTCTTGACTTCAACAGTTCCCGTGAAATTCCGTTTGTTATTGACATTTTGTACAGTGGAAATTGCGGTCATGAAGCATTTTGATATGTTTCTTCATTGTAAGAGTCAATTCTCTTTTATGTCTATTTATTTCCTGACCCTGACTCTGCTGTTTAGCTGATCCTCTGTCAACAACCACAGTGTTGGTGTAGAAGGACCCCCTGAGAGGTTTGAAGAGCCAGAGAATTTATTAAGCCCTGGAATTGTTTTCACTTGACTTGGATCAAGGCTTAAAGAGTCAATTAACATCTGAGACCAAAACATTTATTATGCAGAAAAAGGATTTTGGCAGTCAGTTGAGTTATTCCACAAGTGTGACTAGAACAAGATAATGTAACTGTGAGTCAGTGTGTGTGAGTCAGTTGTGCTGTGAGTCAGTGAGTGTTAGGCTGCTGGCCAACATGACTCAGTTGTGCTGTGAGTCAGTGAGTGTTAGGCTGCTGGCCAACATGACTCAGGTGTGATGTGAGTCAGTGTGTGTTAAGCTGCTGGCTACCATGACTCAGGTGTGCTGTGAGTCAGTTTGTTAAGCTGCCGGCCAACATGACTCAGTCACTTATTGAGGGTTGCTGCGAAAATTACCTACTGCATGTAATTTTGGAGACAAATGGGGACACATTTTTCAATGTGCTTCAAAAATGTATTCGGACCTGTTCATTGAACATATGAAAACTACAATGTAGTTTTCCTATCGTCATGCATTATACATTGTCACTCCAGGAGGGAAGGACTGTTGACAATGTAATATTGACAAATTAGATATATGGCAACTGTATCTAACACAACTCCTATGATTGCTGTTAACCAATTTGTTGTTGATGTAGGAAGTCTTTACTGTGCTTCTGCAATGCTTGCTCTTAAAGATTCAAGGTTGGGCGTATCAGTCAAGCAGTTTGTAGAATGGGCTATTGATAAAGAGTAAAGCCTGTGTGTGTGTGTGTGTGTGTGTGTGTGTGTGTGTGTGTGTGTGTGTGTGTGTGGGTGTGTGTGTGTGGGAGTGGTGCATACCATCTGCTGTAGTGTTTTCACATCCACTGTTCCCATTCAGGATGTCCTGAGTCAGGTTAGACCTGAGGAGGAGAGAGTTGTTAGCACGTCATAAGGCCCAAACACAACAAACCCAACAAACACACACACACGCACACACACACACACGCACACACACACACACGCACACACACACGCATACACACACGCATACACACACGCATACACACAAACACACACACGCACACGCACACGTACACGCACCATTCATGTCACGTTCACCAGCGGAGCAAACTAAACGTATGCCAAGTTCGGCATGACGCAACAGTTGTATATTTATTGCAGAGATTGCAAAACACAGACAGACATTTAATAACAGAAGATAAATGGGCAGACACAAGGGCACCCTTACTGCATACACACACACGCACGCATAAAGACATACACACACACACACACACACACATAAAGACACACACACACACAGACACACACACAGACACGCATAAAGACACACATACACACACACACACACACAGACACACACACACACACACACATAAAGACACACACACACACACACATACACACACACACACACACGCATAAAGACACACACACACACACAGACACATACACACACACGCATAAAGACACAAACACACACGCACACACGCACGCACGCACGCACACAGACAAACGCACATGCACACACACACACACACACACACAGACACACACACACAGAAACATACACACACACACACACACCTGTCAGTCTGTGCTGTGAGATCCACACACGCCTGTCCATCCCAACCACAGAAAGGGTCCCGGGAGAAGATGCAGTCATAACAGGACGTGTATCTGTTGCAGGTCGACAGAGGCACTTGGACCACACCAGAGGCAGAACCTACATACACACTATTCTAGAAGACACACACGCACACGCACACACACACACACACACACACACACACACACACACACACACACACACACACACACACACACACACACACACACACACACACACAGGGATGGAGAACCAAAGTGATGTGAGAACTGGGTTAATGAGCTGGAGCAAAAGTCTGCATAGCAAGCAGCTATACGGCTGAACGGCTAAATTAACATTCCTGAATTAGAAGATAACTACAAATTAGATGTTTATGTGTGTGTTTACCAGGATGTGTGAGATGACAATGCTCTCCACAGGCTGCGGCTGGTCAAACAGCTGTAGCTCTTCTATGATGTGCAGGTGACCCTTGACCTCCACAGCTCTGTGTAGCCAGCCATCATCTGGGAGGGGAGACAGTGAGAGGGTTGTCACAACACAGACACATGTGGGTGGAGCAGCATGAGGGTAGAACAACATGAGGGTGGAGCATCATTAAGAATGGAGCAACATGAGGGTAGAACAACATGAGGGTGGAGCATCATTAAGAATGGAGCAACATGAGGGTGGAGCAACATGTGGGTGGAGCAGCATGGGGTGGAGCAACACGAGATTGTAGCAACATGAGGGTGGAGCAACAACATGTGTGTGGAGCAGCATGAGGGTGGAACAACATGAGGGTGGAGCATCATTAAGAATGGAGCAACATGAGGTTGGAGCAACATGTGGGTGGAGCATCATTAAGAATGGAGCAACATGAGGGTGGAGCAACATGTGGGTGGAGCAGCATGGGGTTGGAGAAACATGTGGGTGGAGCAACATGAGGGAGGAGCACCAGTAGGAATGGAGCAACATGTGGGTGGAGGTTAGTCCCCCAGTTCCACACAAGACACACAGGCAATATTTTACATAATATCCCCGACCCGATCACAACCCTTCATCTATCCTCACCAACCTGTGCCCATAAACAGTACATTGTATTTGTGCTCGATTAGGCCCTCCACCGTGAGAACAGCCAGCTGGGTGTAGTCGGTGGTCCTCCTAAACAACAGGGGGCGCTGGTCTGTAGGCAAGACCTGTTGGGACATCAAAGGGTGCCGTCTCACAAAGTTCAACACGTCGTCCGGCAGAGAAGTGGAGAAGTTGATCCCTATGGCCCTCATCTGGTCCGTTATACACTGGAAAGGAGAGAAGAGGAAGATCTATACCGGCGTGGTATATAATATACACTGGAGAGGAGAGGAAGATCTATACTGGTGTGGTATATAATATACACTGGAGAGGAGAGGAAGATCTATACTGGTGTGGTATATAATATACACTGGAGAGGAGAGGAAGATCTATACTGGTGTGGTATATAATATACACTGGAGAGGAGAGGAAGATCCATACTGGTGTGGTATATAATATACACTGGAGAGGAGAGGAAGATCTATACTGGTGTGGTATATAATATACACTGGAGAAGAGAGGAAGATCTATACTGGTGTGGTATATAATATACACTGGAGAGGAGAGGAAGATCTATACTGGTGTGGTATATAATATACACTGGAGAGGAGAGGAAGATCTATACTGGTGTGGTATATAATATACACTGGAGAGGAGAGGAAGATCTATACTGGTGTGGTATATAATATACACTGGAGAGGAGAGGAAGATCTATACTGGTGTGGTATATAATATACACTGGAGAGGAGAGGAAGATCTATACTGGTGTGGTGTATAATATACACTGGAGAGGAGAGGAAGATCTATACTGGTGTGGTATATAATATACACTGGAGAGGAGGAAGATCTATACTGGTGTGGTATATAATATACACTGGAGAGGAGAGGAAGATCTATACTGGTGTGGTATATAATATACACTGGAGAGAAGAGGAAGATCTATACTGGTGCGGTATATAATATACACTGGAGAGAAGAGGAAGATCTATACTGGTGTGGTATATAATATACACTGGAGAGAAGAGTAAGAGGAAGATCTATACTGGTGGTGTGTATATAATATACACTGGAGAGGAGAGGAAGATCTATACTGGTGTGGTATATAATATACACTGGAGAGGAGAGGAAGATCTATACTGGTGTGGTATATAATATACACTGGAGAGGAGAGGAAGATCTATACTGGTGTGGTATATAATATACACTGGAGAGGAGAGGAAGATCTATACTGGTGTGGTATATAATATACACTGGAGAGGAGAGGAAGATCTATACTGGTGTGGTATATAATATACACTGGAGAGGAGAGGAAGATCTATACTGGTGTGGTATATAATATACACTGGAGAGAAGAGGAAGATCTATACTGGTGTGGTATATAATATACACTGGAGAGGAGAGGAAGATCTATACTGGTGTGGTATATAATATACACTGGAGAGGAGAGGAAGATCTATACTGGTGTGGTATATAATATACACTGGAGAGGAGAGGAAGATCTATACTGGTGTGGTGTATAATATACACTGGAGAGGAGAGGAAGATCTATACTGGTGTGGTATATAATATACACTGGAGAGGAGAGGAAGATCTATACTGGTGTGGTATATAATATACACTGGAGAGGAGAGGAAGATCTATACTGGTGTGGTATATAATATACACTGGAGAGAAGAGGAAGATCTATACTGGTGCGGTATATAATATACACTGGAGAGAAGAGGAAGATCTATACTGGTGTGGTATATAATATACACTGGAGAGAAGAGTAAGAGGAAGATCTATACTGGTGTGGTATATAATATACACTGGAGAGGAGAGGAAGATCTATACTGGTGTGGTATATAATATACACTGGAGAGGAGAGGAAGATCTATACTGGTGTGGTATATAATATACACTGGAGAGGAGAGGAAGATCTATACTGGTGTGGTATATAATATACACTGGAGAGGAGAGGAAGATCTATACTGGTGTGGTATATAATATACACTGGAGAGGAGAGGAAGATCTATACTGGTGTGGTATATAATATACACTGGAGAGGAGAGGAAGATCTATACTGGTGTGGTATATAATATACACTGGAGAGAAGAGGAAGATCTATACTGGTGCGGTATATAATATACACTGGAGAGAAGAGGAAGATCTATACTGGTGTGGTATATAATATACACTGGAGAGAAGAGTAAGAGGAAGATCTATACTGGTGTGGTATATAATATACACTGGAGAGGAGAGGAAGATCTATACTGGTGTGGTATATAATATACACTGGAGAGGAGAGGAAGATCTATACTGGTGCGGTATATAATATACACTGGAGAGAAGAGGAAGATCTATACTGGTGTGGTATATAATATACACTGGAGAGGAGAGGAAGATCTATACTGGTGTGGTGTATAATATACACTGGAGAGGAGAGGAAGATCTATACTGGTGTGGTATATAATATACACTGGAGAGGAGAGGAAGATCTATACTGGTGTGGTATATAATATACACTGGAGAGGAGAGGAAGATCTATACTGGTGTGGTATATAATATACACTGGAGAGGAGAGGAAGATCTATACTGGTGTGGTATATAATATACACTGGAGAGGAGAGGAAGATCTATACTGGTGTGGTATATAATATACACTGGAGAGGAAGATCTATACTGGTGTGGTATATAATATACACTGGAGAGGAGAGGAAGATCTATACTGGTGTGGTATATAATATACACTGGAGAGGAGATGAAGATCTATACTGGTGTGGTATATAATATACACTGGAGAGGAGAGGAAGATCTATACTGGTGTGGTATATAATATACACTGGAGAGGAGAGGAAGATCTATACTGGTGTGGTATATAATATACACTGGAGAGAAGAGATGAGGAAGATGGATGAATAAACAGATGGGTGAAGAAGGTTGAGGGCAGGATTTGACCCTTCTTTACAGTAGAGTCTTCTCTGGCTAGTGTGGACAGTGTACATGGTCAAACGCTTTTAGTCAGCCATTAATCCACTATGAGTTGAGAAATCAGAATGTGCCGCGTGAAATGACCAGGGAAACATCTGTCATCTTTCAGATTACTTTACCAACTCCGCTAGGAGACATTGACCACGCTACTACATTAGAGACCTGGAACCGTCAGTTCCTCTACCTGAGTTTACAGCAAGGCCAGGGGAGCGGACGTTCATCTTTCGAAGGTGGGAGAGACACTACTCTCTGTTTTGATGTGACATCTTTTCAGCCCGTAATTAGTCATCATCCCAACAGACCCAGCAGAAATGATCACCATAGAAATGGCTTCAATCACTTAAGCTCCTTCCATTTGATCCTCATTTCAACTGTCACTCAGATAAAAAATCTACTTTTTCATATTTCCTTTCTCTCTCTCTTTCCAAGTTCACTTCTCATTCTCTCATTCGCTCCTGTCGTCCTTCTCACCCTTTTGTCTCTCCCTCCACCTCCTTCTTTCCCTCCCTCTGTTCCTCTCCTTTGCTCCCTCTCTATTTCCCCTGTCTCTCTCCTCAGATTTTCATGTTAATTACATTCAGTATATTGGATGCTGGGGATAGGAGCTGTATAGAGATCGATAATTCAGAAGTGCTGACGGGACCGAATGTGTAGTAATATGTATAGGAGGATGTATAGGAGGATGTGTAGGAATATGTGTAGGAGGATGTGTAGGAGGATGTGTAGGAATATGTATAGGAGGATGTATAGGAGGATGTATAGGAGGATGTGTAGGAATATGTATAGGAGGATGTATAGGAGGATGTATAGGAATATGTATAGGAGGATGTATAGGAATATGTATAGGAGGATGTATAGGAGGATGTATAGGAGGATGTGTAGGAGGATGTATAGGAGGATGTATAGGAGGATGTGTAGGAGGATGTGTAGGAGGATGTGTAGGAGGATGTATAGGAGGATGTATAGGAGGATGTATAGGAATATGTATAGGAATATGTATAGGAGGATGTATAGGAGGATGTATAGGAGGATGTATAGGAGGATGTGTAGGAGGATGTGTAGGAGGATGTGTAGGAGGATGTATAGGAGGATGTATAGGAGGATGTATAGGAGGATGTATAGGAGGATGTGTAGGAGGATGTATAGGAGGATGTATAGGAGGATGTATAGGAGGATGTATAGGAGGATGTATAGGAGGATGTATAGGAGGATGTATAGGAGGATGTGTAGGAGGATGTATAGGAAGATGTATAGGAGGATGTATAGGAGGATGTATAGGAGGATGTATAGGAGGATGTATAGGAGGATGTATAGGAGGACGTATAGGAATATGTATAGGAGGATGTATAGGAATATGTATAGGAGGATGTGTAGGAGGATGTATAGGAGGATGTATAGGAGGATGTATAGGAGGACGTATAGGAATATGTATAGGAGGATGTATAGGAATATGTATAGGAGGATGTGTAGGAGGATGTATAGGAGGATGTATAGGAGGATGTGTAGGAGGATGTGTAGGAAGATGTATAGGAGGATGTGTAGGAGGGTGTGTAGGAGGATGTATAGGAAGATGTATAGGAGGATGTATAGGAGAATGTGTAGGAGGATGTGTAGGAGGGTGTGTAGGAGGGTGTGTAGGAGGGTGTATAGGAGGATGTATAGGAGGATGTATAGGAGGGTGTGTAGGAGGATGTGTAGGAGGGTGTGTAGGAGGGTGTGTAGGAGGCTATTGGGACCACAGAATACTTGTGGTTGTGATACTCACTGATCCGGGTCGTAGGTCTGGGACCTTCTCTGTATATTCGCTCCGCTTGGCTCCAGAGTCCTTGTCTTCCATGTAGGGCCCTTCAAAGACCCGCTGGACTTCAGGCAGTGAGAACCGGCACACTGCTGACGCCTTCACGTTCTTCCTACAGTGTGCACACACATTATAACACATCATAACACATTATGTTACACACATAAACACACCCACACCGTCACTCTAACATATAAAGACAATGTGTTGACAAGTGTATGGCTGTGGTGCATATGCGATAAATGAAACAGTGTGTGAACCAAGCACTGAAATGCAGATTTTGCAACTGGTTTTGAGGAAACCAAGCAGAGTTGATTAAACATCCAATTGTTAAAAAAGAAATGTTGCAATAAAAATATGATTTTAATGTGGTTATAAGTGTGGATATAACCAAACTTTACATAACATAACATGCTTTTCAAAATTCATCTAATTTCAGCAAAGATTGTGGAAAAAATGTGCCACATTCTTATGTAAATCTATCTATCTAAACGCACAGATTAACACCGATCGAGGAATTGGTTAAATGCATATTTTTTTTACAGTGCCATATCAGTGTTACTATAGTGACAGCTGAAGTAGAGAGGAGGGTGCAAGGGGCATGGTGACACGGGAAATGTTCAAACTGCTAATAGAGAGAGTTGCGTGTCTCGTCTGATAAGGAAAAAAGAAAGATTAACAGAGAGAGAATGCGAGACACGGAGTCAGAAAGAGTGTAGGCGTGAAGGACAGGAGAAGGTATGAGTGGGAGAGAAGAACTAGAGAGGTAAACAAAAGAAAGAATGGGGCCCCTAGAGAGAAGAAGAAAGAGACAGATAGAGACAGAGAGAGAGGGGGAGGGGGAGAGAGAGAGAGAGAGACGGGATGAGAAGGTGTGTGGTGACCAGGGCTGAGCTACTATATTAATCATCTGATACTCTGAAGCCAGAGGGCATTGCTCTTCCTCCTACCTTTATCTCTCTCTCACACACACACACACACACACACACACACACACACACACACACACACACACACACACACACACACACACGCACACGCACATACCCTCATGCACACACACACAGCCCACTGATCACTGACATTGTCAAGTGTAACCTGACCCTGGAGGTCATCACTACAGACAATACATCTGAACTTGTCACCATCTCCTTCTATGTTCCTGTCACTCTGTCCTCCCTTGATCTCTGTCCTGCCTGTCTTCCTGTCTGTCTGCCTGTCTGTCTGTCTGTCTGCCTGTCTGTTTCTCTATTGCCACCTGTCTTTCTCTGTTTTTGCCTCTTTGTTAGTCTCTGTTGGTCCTGCTGCCGCCTCCATTTTTGCTCTTATCCATTGCAATTTGTTTCTCTCTTATTATATCTCCTCATGTTGCCTCCCGCTGTTTCTCTTTTCCATCCATCTGTCTCTCTCCATCCATCTCTCTGTTTGTCACACCTTTCTCTCTGACTAAGAACATACATACTGTCTCTTGTCTCTTTCCCCTGTTTTTTTATCACCCTCTTTTCAGTGCTCTCTCTATTTTTCACACATTTCCCATTGGACTCTGCATGTACAAACCACCACTACTGTCTTTATGGGTCCGTTTCTCCAACACTCACTTTTTTGGTCAATGCTCTGCTAGTACAACTACTAGTTCTACTTCTACTACTACTGCTACTGCTACTAATACTACTACTACTACTGCTACTGCTACTGCTACTGCTACTGCTACTGCTACTACTACTACTACTAATACTACTTGGATTTACAAATGAGTTAAACATGGTTACATGTTCACTTCGTATATGAATGACATCTGTGATGTCTGAAACTGTAGTATTCATTTTTATACTGATTAAACAATATTGTGCGCCACAGCCCCATCTCTTTGAGCACACATTTATTTACTCTAACTACTCTACTATTACTTCGACTGTTACTGTTACTACCACCACACTTTCTGATATTACTCCTCCGATAACTAGTACTATTACTGCTATCCGTAGCACTCACCAATCCAGACCAAAGATGCCGTAGAAGACTGTGTGATCAGGTGTGTTTCCTATCAGGGTGTAAACACTCCTCAACAGGTTAAAGTTGAAGTCGTATTCCGGGAGGGAACACACCAATCCGGCCTTGAGGAACGATGTCCACCTCTTCTGAAGGGTCAAAAGACCTCCTCTATCTCCCTAGCCGAGAGGATAGGAGAAGGAGAAATGAGGGAGGGTAGAGGATAGAGAAAGTAGTGAAGATAAGAGGAGGAAGAGGAGGGAGGGAGAGAGAGTAGAGGAAGGAGAGAATAGGTAGAATAAGAGGAAGACGAGGAGTGAAGTTGGGAGGGAGAAGAGGGGACAAGGGGAGAAGATGAAAAACAAAAAGTAGAAAAAAAAGTATGAGGAAACATCTGGTTAGAATCGGCTGCATGGAAAACATCAACTGGATCTGGAGAACATGCCTTTATTAGGCCCAATGTAATGGAGGTCAAGGTAGGCAATTGTTTCTTCAATGTTTGTTTATGCTTTAACTCTCCAGCCCTGTGGAGCTACGACATGAGACAAACAGCATGGCCATGGAAGTGTGTGTGGGTGTGTGTTTGTAAAGCCTAGCAACAGCTTTGCCCTGTGACAGCCCATTAGCAACCCTGTTGAGAAGGGTGAGATACACACAAGAAATCAGCTACACTCTGAGTCCAGAGGATCTGGTCTAGGGACCAACACACACACACACACACACACACACACACACACACACACACACACACACACGAACCACACACAGTAGTGTAGTGTAGTAATAGTAGCATAGTGATGTATCTAGTGTAGTAATATTAATGTGGCATAGTAGTGTAGGAATGTAGTGGAGTATTTAAGTGTAATAATGTATTGAAGTGTAGTAGTGTAGTAATATAATGTAGTGTATTTATTTGTATGTAAGTGTAGTAATATAATGTAGTGTTGTAGTGTAGTAATATAATGTAGTGTAGTAGTGTAGTAATATAATGTAGTTTTGTAGTGTAATAATATAATGTAGTGTTGTAGTGTAGTGCTATAATGTAGTGTTGTATTGTTGTAGTAATATGATGTAGTGTAGTGGTGTAGTACTATACTGTAGTGTAGTAATGTAGTGTATTTATGTGTAGTAATATAATGCAGTGTAGTAGTGTAGTACTATACTGTAGTGTTGTATTGTTGTAGTAATATAATGTAGTGTAGTACTGTAGTACTATACTGTAGTGTAGTAGTGTAGGAATGTAGTGTATTTATGTGTAGTTAAGTGTAGAAATATAATGTAGTGTTGCTGAAGCCTGTCCTCTTTGACCCATCCATTATCACCACTTCTGGCTGTAATTTCGGGTCGGCTCCTGGCTCTCCTCACCCCACCCACACATCCCCTTCCTCACCTTACAGACTCGTCCGACCCGTGCCACTCTCCTGTGGTTGTACAACGGTGTCTGCCCCTGGCTCTTCTCTGTGAAGAAGTAGTAGATTTTATCGTCATCTCCTGTAGTGCTGCCCTCGCTCTCTCTGACCAGAGCACTGGACACAAACTCAGCTTCTGGGGAGCACAGACATAAACAGAGTCATGATACACACCCTCTCTCTACTGTCCACGCACTTAAAACATAACCCTTTCAAAATAAAAGCAGAAGGAAGGCACTGCTAATGAACTCACCGTGTAACCAGCGCGTGGGGGCATCCTCTGTCCTCACGATGGGAGAAGGGAAGTTGCGTCGGATGTCTGGAGAGCCGCGGAACTCAAACTGAGACGCTGTGTACATCTGCTGGTCTGCTCCAATACAACAACAATATGGTTATCGGTCGGTATAGGTGACATTGGTTACAGAACGTCATGTATACAGGTGCTTTTCTCACCTACGATCAGACCAGCGTATCCTGTTCTAGGTCCATATGGGCACTTATCTCTGCCGTCCTCAAACTCAGACGACACTTTGAAGTGCTCTTCATCCTACAAAGGAGAAGAAGTGGTAAGGTAGGTGCTATTGTAGAATGGGATTCCATTACTAATCTAGAAAGTCTGAGGCATTTTCAGGGACCCCTCACACAACCGCGCCATAAACTGTGCTCCCCTGCCATCAGGCAAGCATCCAGATCTCTACTCACCCGCACAGGCAGGCTCAGGATCAGTTTCTTCCCTACTGCTGTTAACATGCTGCACTCTATAACCCTTCGGTAACCTTGCGTTCACACTGCTACCTTATTTACTTAATCTGCCATTTACACAATGCAACCTGTGGTACTCCTCTTGCCCTGCACACTGCTAGCCAATTTATTATATTAGCCTTTAAATGAATTAATTTAAGACTGTGCTTGTACTGTCTAATGAAAAAATGACAATAAAGTTCAATCTAATCTAATCCAAAGGATATTTCATTTTTAAGCAGACACTGTTATCCAGAGAAATCACGATTAGTGGGCTCATCTAAAAATGCTGCAGCTACACACAATATAACCATTTGAAAGGACATTTTATTTGAAAGGACAGTTATTCTCACATTGAGTCAATTACTGTAAAAGGAGGAATGGAATCGCTCCACACAACCCTTATAGGAGTTACTCCTGTCAGCTCGAACATCAAACCACCCATTCAGAGGTTTTCCTGTAACTTTAATACAAGTTCAAAGGCCCAGCATTTACATAAGATACCACAGGCGTAATACTCACTACATAGGCACAGAGAGGACTGAAGGCGAAAGTCCCACACATGTACAGATGACTGGAGTTGAACCTCTGGAGAAACCTGACGTGATTATAACATTCTGTCTGTGGAAGAGAGGGATCACATCAGAGAGAGGAAGAGAGAGAGAGAGAGAGAGAGAGAGAGAGAGAGAGAGACTGGGTGACGGACGAGAAACGAGAAACGGAGAGATGGAGAAATCCACACGTGCACAGATCAGAGGATTTAAACCTCCCTAGGTGAGAGGGATAGAGAAAGCCCAGAGAGCGACATGGAGTGATGGAGAGCGACGGAGGGAGACGGAGAGGGAGACGGAGAGGGAGACGGAGAGGGAGACGGAGCAAGCGCGTAACCCCTCGGAGGATGTGAGGACGGCTCTAATGAAAGAAAGCCATCACATGGAATAACGCAGAGTAAGAGGGGATATGGATGGAGATGATGGATGAGATTGGGACACGTACCTTATTGTCTTTCCCTTTTCTCAGACACTGCTGCTTCTGCACCACTGAGGCTTCCCATTCAATCTGATTGTGGCACGGGGAGACAAAAACAGAGATGGGGAGATGGAAAGGGAGAATGAGAGAATGTGAGAGATACAGAGAGCCGGAGAGAGTGATAGAGACAGAGAGGGGGAAGATGGGAAGGGAGAATGAGAGAATGTGATTTTTTAACCATTTTTAGACCTTTGCATTTGTAATGTTTACTGTAATACTTCACTTGACTTCTACTCATTCACGCTTTCCTCTCACTTCTGCATCTGAACACATGCTCCCTATGCTAAAAAGTTGTCAACCGCCAAAAGTTCCCCAGTGCCAATTGAAGTGGAATTGAAACTGAGTGATAGGGAGACGACGAGAGTTGTCTTCACACATTACTTCTTTATCCGTGTTATGATTATCTACATGGCGTTAACACCGGTTCTTGGCCGACTAGATTTACAGTTTTAAGGCACGATACCAGGTGGGTCTGTTGAAACAAGGCGTCGAGCACATTCCTACTGTAAGTGGTCAGATTGAGTGGCGGGTCATCATCAGATCCTGTGATGGCATCGTTGTTTCGTTTCGTGGCATAACTAGACTCGCTGGTTCATGAACTGAAAGTCTACTGTCTCCTGACTCCTGAAGTCACACGAACCAGGAGACTGGATTGCCGGAGAGTATAATTGTTGCAACGGTTGTTGAAGTAAAAGACAGGCCGTAACAGGCCGATTATAATGATTAACAACGGCCATTGTCTGTCTGAAAAAACACCAGAAATGTACAGTCCAATTCATTTCCACAGGTTTGGTTTTGAGTCAGTCACTAAGCACCAGTTTGTCGGACTGATCTGTTTGACAGGCCTGGACTAGATGAAGGTTCCACAAAATGTGTCATACTTCAAGTCTTGGAGGGATGTGATCAGGTGCACATTGAGGAGAACTTAAGTGTTACAGTTTACCTGGCAACAGCGGAGTTTATTGGAAATGAAGGATACCACATCATCTATTGTGAGATCGATGCAGATGATGGATGCAATTTCATCGACACACACACACACACACACACACCCACACACACATCTTACAGTGCGAGCTGAGCTGTCTGAGATGTCTGTGGCATTGAGAGAGAAGACAGCCCCTCGGGCCCCCACGTAGAGGAGACCCCGGTCCTCCTGTAGCAGAAGAGTAGTGTAGTTCACCACTGATGACTGGAAACGCCTGCAGCCCATAACACCTGGAGGAGGTCGAGGACATGGATGGATGAGGATAAGAAGAGAGGGGAGGTAGAGGGGAGGAAGGGAGCGGGAGGAGCAGATAAGGAGAAGAGAGACACGAAAGACACGAAACCAGAAGTGGGGGAAAACGGAGGAAATCATTTATTAAAGTGTGCTGAATAGAAATCCTGCTTGTACCTGACACAGCAACATAGCATTTGCTCCAATTAGTTCTCCAGAACAGATAGTATTGGCCCCAGATACAGGGTGCCTACTACCACTGGTAACGATTTTGAAAAATAATCGAATTGCGATTTTTTTTAACAATTCTGTGATTGCGATTTAATATGTTTCACTAGTGCCAGGATCTATCAAGACTGAGGCAATTTTTTTTAAATTGCAGCCTTTGGGGTTTCAAAATCGCATTTTACAATATCGTGATATAAGAGCAAATGTAATTCATTTGTGTACGTGTGAATCAACAGCCAACTTAACATTGTAAAATAAATGCCTCTATGGCTAAAGAGGTGTATCTGAGCTGCAGAAAGCCAGCTGTTTTTTTGAACAAGTGCCATTAAACAAGTGTAACCATTACATAACTATCATAGACAACCTCCCAAAAAACATGTTCACAACCAATCTGCCTTTTGCAGAAGAAGCTTGTTTAAAAGCCAAAGCCTTTATTTGTACATGGCACATTATGTCACTACACTCATATAACACAATATCCCACAACAACGGAGAAACAAATAGGGCCATATGTATCAGAGGAGTTCTGATCTAGGATCTGTTTGGAATTAATAAGAGGCAGCATTTTTCCCATTCCTTTAGGTAAATATATAGTGTAAGTTAGTGGAATAAGTGGGCTATTGTGGACTATAGTGGAATATAGTGGAAGTGAGACCTTGAGGTGATGATGATGTGACTTCACTTTCAACTATTCTAACGTCTCACTTAAAACATTGTTTGAAATCCCATCCTCTTTGTTTTTTTTCTTTCTTTCCTTGTGACTAACACTGGGATTAATCTGGCACAAAGGAAGTCTCGCATATTACATTCCTTCTGGGTGAATGTATTACCATCCTATTATATTCTCCTCTGGCCCCTGGAGTCTTTTGTGATGTCCTCAGTAAGCAGGATTGTGAAAAACCCAGGGACATTGAGCGTGTTGCAGAAAATACAGTGTGAGTTTCCTGTGTGTGACCTGGGTGTAATCCTATCACTAACACACTGGAGAGAATAAAGGACAGGACACATGCATGAGTCAACACACACACACACACACGCACTGAAAAAGTGTGAATAAACGCATAAAAACAATGACAACCACTTGAACACACACCCACACACACCACCTGAGGGCTAATCTGCTGTCGTACACAGAACATGGAACAACCCAAGTGTTGCAGGGCGGGAGTGGGAGATGTCAGAGGTCACAGAGGTCACGAGTACGGGTCATCTCTCCCTCAGGTCTAAACTACATAAACATGGTGACGGCTGTGTGATTACTCAGTAATGTGAGACGCAGTTCAACTGGGATCACAGCGACACCACAAGCAAAAGCAGCCACTGTCGAGTGACAGGCTAGTTAGAAGCAGCGTGGTCGTATACGAGAGCGTAGTTGTATACGAGAGCGTGGTCGTATATGACAGCGTGGTCGTATACGAGAGCGTGGTCATATACGAGAGCGTGGTCGTATACGAGAGTGTAGTTGTATACGAGAGCGAAGTCGTATACGAGAGCGTGGTCGTATACGAGAGCGAGGTCGTATACGAGAGTGTGGTCGTATACGAGAGCGTGGTCGTATACGAGAGCGTGGTCGTATACGAGAGCGTGGTCATATACGAGAGCGTGGTCGTATATGAGAGCGTGGTCGTATACGAGAGCGTAGTCGTATATACGAGAGTGTAGACGTACACGAGAAGGTAGTCGTATACGAGAGCGTAGTCGTACACAAGAGCGTAGTCGTACACGAGAGCGTATTGGCTACCATAATGTACCATAAGGTTATCACATATTAGGCTTTAATTACAAATAAAATAAAAGTTGACCTAGCAGTTAGGCGTGTGCGCTATTTACAATCCAACAGTTTAATATAATAATACACTGCAGAGACTGTAGAAGATTAAATCAATAGTTTCTCACCAGAATGTCCTGAATTGATAGCATGAATGCTAGTGGAACTTTACAATGTCATATATCACGTTTTCTGTTTCATCCTTGCCTTTCATGGAGCGAAGCCCATTGGGAGACCGCTGAGAAAACCCAATAGTTTCTAAAAGAAATTGTAATGATTTTCCATGCAACTCGTCCGAAGGAGTCTGAACGGTTTATGAAAACAACTCAACATGTTCATAATGAAATTCTAAAAATTAAAAATAATTTCTATCATATCAGCTTTTGTTAATTCAGACAAAGGTAACATGCTCATCATAACGCTTCACTCCTGTAACCCAGAAAAAATAATCATTTTATGTATAATTTAACAGTGGAAATGTTTAATTTATGCAACAGTTAATATTATATTAGGTGAGAATATGTAGACCTAGCCCATGTTATTCCAACCATCTGAACTTCAATGGGAGCAGAGATCATGGGCAGCCGCACGTCTGCTGGCGGTGCCTTGCTGTGGTGTGTTGTCAAGAAAAAGTCAATTGTGTGTACAGTTAAAAGGAGGAGACACTCTCTACTGTTGGTTTGCCAGAGACTGATGTCATACGTCTGGCCACGCTTCAAGACGAACAGCCAATAACTACGCCGCTGCTGCTATGACAATACACTTCTGTCCGGGTGCTAGTGTGGACCGTCAGACTTGGGAGTCTTATGGGGAAATACAGGGAATTCTAAAGGGAATTCTTAGTTTACTTAAAAGCTAAACTGGAATACACACTTGGTTTTCACAAACACACTGTAATTAATGAGTGACTCTGTTTGTTACTTTTACATGGCAGTGTGTTGTGAGAGAGAGAGAGAGAGAGAGAGAGAGAGAGAGAGAGAGAGAGAGAGAGAGAGAGAAAGAGAGAGAAAAGAGCAGCTTGATGGAGAGAGGGAGAGCTCTGAAGACTTTATTGACTGAGTAAACATTTTGTCATCAGCCGATCAGTTCTAAAGTTCAGAACACTGTGTTCAGAAACACACACACCCCTACATATCCTTATTACCAGCTGTGTACCAGGCCATTACACTAGGCTGTCTGCCACTACATATCCTTATTACCAGCTGTGTACCAGGCCATTACACTAGGCTGTCTGCCCCTACATATCCTTATTACCAGCTGTGTACCAGGCCATTACACTAGGCTGTCTGCCACTACATATCCTTATTACCAGCTGTGTACCAGGCCATTACACTAGGCTGTCTGCCTCTACATATCTTTATTACCAGCTGTGTACCAGGCCACTACACTAGGCTTTCTGCCTCTACATATCCTTATTACCAGCTATGTACCAGGCCATTACACTAGGCTGTCTGCCACTACATATCCTTATTACCAGCTGTGTACCAGGCCATTACACTAGGCTGTCTGCCCCTACATATCCTTATTACCAGCTGTGTACCAGGCCATTACACTAGGCTGTCTGCCTCTACATATCCTTATTACCAGCTGTGTGCCAGGCCATTACACTAGGCTGTCTTCCCAAACCCTGTCATAGTATAGACTATTCCTAATAAGAGATACAGCTCTGTAACTCAAACAAGTCATTAGACCAGTGAAAGCTGCCGATTATTCATATTATTGGGTCATATTTCTCCTTCTTTATTCCTGCTCCATCTCTACCCACCCATGTCTCCTCTCCAGCTCCCCCCTCTCCCATATACACATGTTTCTCTGCGTCTCCTACACTCTTCTCCTCTCTACTACCTCCAACTTCCTCACCTCCCTTTGATCCATGTCATATTCAAAGATGCTCTACTGGCATAGAAAACACGTGTGCCAAAGCAAGTCGGTGGAGGCCACACTGAACTGCTCCATCTAATACTGCCACCAACTCCCACAGCCTGCTGATGTCCTTGGGCTAATGTCCTGACCTCAGGTCCATTTCGTGTTCTCCTTTGGGTTTAGGGTGTATGCTGACTACACCACGGGGGGGCCTGGCGTGTTGCTTTGGAAAAAACGATATTAAAGAGATCAATCTAAATGTGCAGGTAAAAAAACGGAATAACCAGCAGATGAAATCCGCAATGGAAAGGAATGAATGAAGAGAAAGGTAGTGTATGAAGATGGGAGTAAATAAACAGGACGTTGGTGTAGAAAGTGAGAGTGAGCTCTCCCAAAGACAGGGGAGGAAAGAGATTAATGGTACCAGGAGTAGAGATGTAAAACCCATGAAGGAGTTGTGTAGTTTTGATGTAATATCTTTCTGGGGACCCCAAACACTATTTCTATTTTCTATTCATAGATTCATTTTCTTTATCTCATCATCTCCTTATCCTAACACAAACCCCACAATCCTTTACACTAAGTCCTAACCCTAATTCTTACCCTACCCCACTAACCCCTAACCACCAAACACATATCATACAAAATGTACATAAAGTTGGATACATTTGCTGCATCACTAGCCTGCTTCAAATCCGTTACCATCTTTCCAGTCCCCAAGAAATCAAGGATCATAATTACTATAGACCAGTCGCCCTGATCTTGGTGGTAATGAAGACAATCTCTCCAAACTGGGAGTGCCCAAGTCCACTTCCAGGAGGATCACAGCCTTCCTGTCCAACAGGAGGCAGCACGTGAGGCTTGGGAAGCACCTGTCGGACCCCCTTGACCATCAGAACTGGCTCCCCTCAAGGTTGTGTCCTGTCCCCCGTACTCTTCTCCCTGTACACCAGCAACTGCATCTCCAGTCACCACTCTGTCTAGCTCCCGAAGTTTGTTGACGACACATCCTCATTGGACTTCCTTCAGATGGAGACAAGTCTGCCTACAGGGGGGATTAACCATTTGGTGTCCGATATCAGTCTGAACAACGTGGGGATTAACGCACAAAAGTCTGTGGAGATGAGAATGGACTGTAAGTGAAGCCCAGCAGCCCTTTGTCCCATCATCCTGGGTGGCTCCCTAGTCAACTCTGTGGGACCTCAAGTTGGCGCTGAACATAACCTCCCTAAGAAAGAAAGTACAACCGAGAATGTACTTCCTGCGGCAGTTAAAAAAGTTTAACTTGCCAAAGACAATGATGGTGAACTTTTACACTGACATCATTGAGTCCATCCTGACCCACGCCATCACGTCTGGTACACATCATCTGCTCTGCACAGCGGGTCATCGGCTTAAATCTGCCGTCTCTACGCAACCTACACACCTCCAGGATGCTGAGGCGGGCAGCAACGATGGAGGCTAATTCCTCTCACCCTGGACTATTCAGAGGTCTCAACTCTGGCATGTTGAGGTCTATCAAAACCAAAACCACCCGCCACAACAGTTCTACAGCAGTATGTCCCCGGAACCAAACTGACTATATCCTGCTCCCCACATTCACTCAGAACTATCACCGGACATTTGCACATTACATATTTACATTACAAACTGTAGTATTTTATTGTAGTTTCTTGTTTGTATTTGTTTATAACATGTGTAATAACTGTTGTAGTTATGGGCCAGAACAAATTAATTGTTTGTTGTAAACTAACCTGCTTGGCAATAAAACTCTTTCGTATTCAGATTTGGATTTGATATGAGGTGGTTATGTGATGATGACTGATTAGGTCAACTTCCATAAATCCTGAAACTGCGAGTGGGAGAGGAGTAGAAAAATGGCTATCTAAAGAGTTAGAATAACAGTCGGTTCTGTAGAGGAGTAGAGAAAAGGATATCTAAAGAGTTAGAATAACAGTCGGTTCTGTAGAGGAGTAGAGAAAAGGCTATCTAAAGAGTTAGAATAACAATCCGTTCTGTCAAACCGTGTTAGTGTGACTGGGTATACAGCTAACACAGCTCTCTCCTAGTTTGGTCAGATGAGTGAAAATAGGTAAACAGCGCTCCAGTCTTTCCCATCTCTCGGTTTCCTCATTCTCCCTCCCTCTGTTTAAAGCTCACACAGGCCCTGTGACACTTGGGCTGCCCAGGTTTTACTCTAGAGAGAGATGACTCACGGAGTCAGACAGAGAGGCATGAGGAGGAAAGACAGACAGGGGGATGAGGAGGAAAGACAGACAGGGGGATGAGGAGAAAAGACTGATTGGAATGAAGAGGAAAGACAGACAGAGAGGGATGAGGAGGAGAGACAGATGGAGATGGATGAGGAGGAGAGAGACAGATGGAGATGGATGAGGAGGAGAGAGACAGACGGAGAGGGATGAGGAGGTGAGAGACAGACGGAGAGGGATGAGGAGGAGAGACAGATGGAGATGGATGAGGAGGAGAGAGACAGATGGAGATGGATGAGGAGGAGAGAGACAGACGGAGAGGGATGAGGAGGAGAGAGACAGACGGAGAGGGATGAGGAGGAGAGACAGATGGAGATGGATGAGGAGGAGAGAGACAGATGGAGATGGATGAGGAGGAGAGAGACAGACGGAGAGGGATGAGGAGGAGAGAGACAGACGGAGAGGGATGAGGAGGAGAAAGGTTTCCAAAACTCCTGCTTTCTTCTTTCCCTCTACGTATCTTACCAGCGTGTGTGTTTATGGGCATACAGGCATGTGTGTTTGTGTGCTTGTGGGCGTACAGGCGTGTGTGTTTATGGGCATACTGGCGTGTGTGTGTTTGTGGGCATACATGCGTGTGTGTGTGTGTGTGTGTTTGTGGGCGTACAGGCATTAGCACTTACCGCTAGCTGTAACGGTGATTCGGGGGCTGACGTCCAGGTCCATAGGGGGTCTGAAGGGGTATCCCCCCGTCAGACAGACACCCCAGCTCAGGATCAGGAGCAGGGCCGGTAGGACAGTACACACACACATACACATCTCCACACACACCTGGCCAGGGGAGAGAGAGAGCTGCCCTTCCTCCTACCACACACACACACACACACACACACACACACTCACTGTGGGAAACACGTATCCACACACACTCACTGTGGGAAACACGTATCCACACACACTCACTGTGGGAAACACATATCCACACACACTCACTATGGAAAACACGTATCCACACACACTTACTGTGGGAAACACATATCCACACACACTCACTGTGGTAAACACATATCCACACACTTTACCAAGCTACCGTTCACATACCATTCCCTTACTATTCAGAGCACGCTAAAGAATTACTAAATTGCTCCTGCAGACATGCGCTGGAAGGCAGTCTTCTCTCCTCTCAGCAGACACACAGACAAACACTGGCACACCCACACAAACCACCCTGACCCCCCCCACACACACACAACAGAACAGAAGAAAGGCAAAATCTCTCTCTCGGCTGAAGGCTGAACCAGCTAGCTCATCTACTAGCTGCAGGTTCCATCTAAAAAACAAAAACAACAACAATCTATGTTAGACGTATCACATGTAATCTACAAATAGTGCTGAGCTACGATATATATTTAATGCTGCCTGCAACTTGTGACAAACTACAGAGCTCTACTCGCTTGAAAATAACAGAAGCATTAAACATCCAGCAAACATTAACTTCACAACTGATGCAACCATGTTAACCTCAGAAATCATATATATCGAGTTAATTCATCAACCACTCTTTAGTAATTTATTAAATCAATGAAACACTTAAAATATGGCAGCCATGGATTAAAATGTCAGATGTATCAAACAAGTCTGACAATTAAAGTATTGAGGGCAGACAATATGATCATTACATATGATCATTACATATGATCATTACATATGATCATTACATATGATCATTACGTATGATCATTACATATGATCATTACATATGATCATTACATATGATCATTACATATGATCATTACAAACGTCTGTGCGGGAAGAAAAGAGAAGGATGTAGAGATTGAAAAAGAGAATGAAGAAAGAGTAGGGTAGCAGATTAGAAGAGAGAGAGGGAGAGGGCGGAGGGGGAATATACGTGTGAAGATCTCCCTGAGAGTAAATGCAGAGGAGGAGTTTGGGTGCAGTATGACTGATGCTCAATGTGTCTAGTGCACTTCTACGCTGCTCATTTCTACGCTGCTCATTTCTACGGTGTGAGCTAAGGGCAGACATTCTGTTTTCTTAATCACCCTTGCTTCAGTTTAAAAGCTCAACCACACCTGCATAACCTCACTGGAGATGTACAGTTCCCTGAAAACATCTGAAATGGTCCACAATGCTGCCATGACAACAGATTGCGTTGCTAGAGCTAGCTACATTCCTCTGAACTGCAGTGGGAGCACACAGGTGCGCAGCGTAGAAACAGAACAAAATAGATCAGCTAAGCAGGACCACATCGGCACAACAATGAAATAGATAAAACACAATTGCAGAAAAAGGTATAGAAACAGCAGGTGGACACGAACACAGAAAATAAATAGAACATACTATAGAGCAGATACGTAGCTCCACTGAGCGACAGACAATGTGCTCAAATAGTGCTTAAAGATTATCATAATATCTCACGGAAAGAGTCTGATCATTATTTTCCCAAAGTTTCCCATCATTCCGCTTGTCAGATATAAGGAGCTTTCATCCCAACAGTGGAAGATCTGACTCAATTACAGTGTGTGGATGCATTTAGACAGCCTGTCAAAACCTGCTTATGGATGTGACACGTGTGGAGAAATGCTCTTTATCAGTTCCTTAGTGTCTGGAGGGAGCTGTCTGGGCCTGGATCTTCTGATGGACAGGCCAGATGGACAGACAAAGTAGTATTAAAGGAATGTCCACACATCACATGCTGTCTGCAGTTCTGTCACTTCATGAGCTGTAGGTTTGTTAAATCACTTGTTTGAAAAAGCTTTATAAAGTAAAAGTTATCTTTCTTCCTAGGGTAGGCGGAAAGACTTAATTTAAAATGACTGAAACTAAATAAAATCTTTGCATGAATGACAATGAACCAATGCATCATGACAAAAAAAACAAGCTTCCCTATCAATTTTTATGTAGTGAGGTGGGCGATAGAGATAAAAAAGAGAGAAATGTTGCCTAATCCAGTAGGTGTCAGAGTGGATCCTCAGTCTTCATCTAATCCTAATCCAGTTGTCAGAGTGGATCCTCAGTCTTCATCTAATCCTAATCCAGTAGGTGTCAGAGTGGATCCTCAGCATTCATCTAATCCTAATCCAGTTGTCAGAGTGGATCCTCAGTCTTCATCTAATCCTAATACAGTAGGTGTCAGAGTGGATCCTCAGTCTTCATCTAATCCTAATCCAGTTGTCAGAGTGGATCCTCAGTCTTCATCTAATCCTAATCCGGTAGGTGTCAGAGTGGATCCTCAGTCTTCATCTAATCCTAATCCAGTTGTCAGAGTGGATCCTCAGTCTTCATCTAATCCTAATCCAGTTGTCAGAGTGGATCCTCAGTCTTCATCTAATCCTAATCCAGTAGGTGTCAGAGTGGATCCTCAGTCTTCATCTAATCCTAATCCAGTTGTCAGAGTGGATCCTCAGTCTTCATCTAATCCTAATCCAGTTGTCAGAGTGGATCCTCAGTCTTCATCTAATCCTAATCCAGTAGGTGTCAGAGTGGATCCTCAGTCTTCATCTAATCCTAATCCAGTTGTCAGAGTGGATCCTCAGTCTTCATCTAATCCTAATCCAGTAGGTGTCAGAGTGGATCCTCAGTCTTCATCTAATCCTAATCCAGTTGTCAGAGTGGATCCTCAGTCTTCATCTAATCCTAATCCAGTTGTCAGAGTGGATCCTCAGTCTTCATCTAATCCTAATCCAGTAGGTGTCAGAGTGGATCCTCAGTCTTCATCTAATCCTAATCCAGTTGTCAGAGTGGATCCTCAGTCTTCATCTAATCCTAATCCAGTAGGTGTCAGAGTGGATCCTCAGTCTTCATCTAATCCTAATCCAGTTGTCAGAGTGGATCCTCAGTCTTCACCTAATTTTAATCCAGTAGGTGTCAGAGTGGATCCTCAGTCTTCATCTAATTTGAATCCAGTAGGTTTCAGAGTGGATCCTCATTCTTCATCTAATCCTAATCCAGTCTATGTCAGAGTGGATCCTCAGTCTTCATCTAATCCTAATCCTGATACTGTCAAAATGGGCTCACATGATATGTCCCAATTCCAAATAAGTTTTCTTAGAAAATAACCCCATAAAATGTTTAATTAAGCAATTATGTTGTGTCGTATAAACACACCCATATGTGGCTGGCATAATTAAGGCTGATCAAACTGAAATGTCCCCTTTTAACAATATAAAGTATTTCTGAAAATAACATGACAGATATTATAACTTATAATGACAGATATCTCCAATATCCTTTAGTATTAAACAGTCATGTGTGTGTGTGTGTGTGTGTGTGTGTGTATGTGTGTGTGTGTGTGTGTGTGTGTGTGTGTGTGTGTGTGTGTGTGTGTGTGTGTGTGTGTGTGTGTGTGTGTGTGTGTGTGTGTGTGTGTGTGTGTGTGTGTGTGTGTGTGTGTGTGTGTGTGTGTGTGTGTGTGTGTGTGTGTGTGTGTGTGTCAGACTGACAGTCTTTCTGATTAGTTATGCATCCCTATCTTCTATCATTTTCATCTCTGTGTGTGTGTGTGTGTGTGTGTGTGTGTGTGTGTGTGTGTGTGTGTGTGTGTGTGTGTGTGTGTGTGTGTGTGTGTGTGTGTGTGTGTGTGTGTGTGTGTGTGTGTGTGTGTGTGTGTGTGTGTGTGTCAGACTGACAGTCTTTCTGATTAGTTATGCATCCCTATCTTCTATCATTTTCATCTATGATTCTTTATCCTCTGACAGTTAAAATAAAGTGTGTGTTGTGTGTGTAGATGTGAATGTGTAGATGCTAGTGAGGAACAATGGAACAGTTAATGCTAAACCGATTTTCGTGGGAATTAACAACAAACAAGAGAAATTCATTGAATGTGAACAGATCTCTCTAACATAACACATGAATAATTCCCTAAGAATACTTTTCTGTTATTTATTGGAATAGAGCAGGAACAAATATCACTGTGTACGCCACTGGTCTTCTGTGCAGTGTTGTACATAAAAAAGACAACACAGAAGACTAAAGATTAATTATCAATGGAAGTGATTGAAATGGAAAGAATGACAAAGCGAATGAATTAGTTCAACTTGTACTTACTCGTCCTTTAGAACAAAGTAGATAAAGTAATGTTCATGAATTAACTGATTTAAAAAAAATTGTTACCCATCAATAACTCATTATTACCCAGGATTATCGCATTCACATTCCTAAATAAGAAAACAATATCATGCATTGATCTTGATATCACTATCTAGAGTAGGGAAGAGAGTGGTACAGATTGGATCATCATCTAATTTCATCAGAGGGTCTGTAGATGACACTGTGGAATGCCTTTCCTTCTCTAACAACTGTCCTGACAATGTTAAAACATTAGAGAACACCTAAACAAATTGCCAACTGCCCTGACGCCAAAATAAAAGTGGGGGAACCTTAACTTTGCTGAAGAAACACAATCTACTGGGATTTTCTTTCGAAACACACTAAATGCGCACTAAATTCAGAACAAGGAGAGAAGTTTAAACGTACTATTGAAACTATTTTGATGTTTTACAGTCTATTCAGGGCAGAATTACAGTGTGTCTGCTGAAGGGTTTTAATGTTTAACATAGATGGATGTGCTTGATTATTTAGTTAGGTTAGAGATCTTTAGGTTTTCCGAATTCAATACACCTCATGGGCAAACTGCTTAATACTAACATATATTTTTGTTTCATCAAACATACTTTCAAACTTGAAATTAAAATAGGAAATAACTATATCATCTAAGCATTTATACTACCCAAAATCCTTTAAAGCAGAGCAAGAGAAACTTGCATTAAAACAAAACATATAGTAAATAGTTTTGGCAAAATTAAATTAAGAAATTCAATAAACCATAAACTTGCATATATACTGTAGGTGCATTTTCATCTCACATAATGTTATGTTATGTAGGCCTACCCCTCATTCCCCAGTCTGGGGTTCAATTCCCCCCCCCACACCACTTTCACCTTTGTCTCCCCTACCGTTTAGAAGTAGGCTATTTTAATCTCAACGTCTGGATCTACTTTATTCATAAAACATACAAACAATATTTAAAAGCAATTGTACCTAGATTTTGTGTTGAACAACATAAACATTTTGCATAATTTTAAATAATAATAGCAAGAGTCGTTAAATGTCAGTGATAGACCCGACTACAGGTACATGCCTACTTTGCGAATGATTGTCCCTTCATCTGTGATTTGATGGGAAGGGGTCTAAACAGCTGTTCTTTAACCCTGGTGCGAATATGTGATTCAGATAAGGGAGAGATGTAAAGTACAGTATAGCAGACATGCTGCTTTGCAAATATTGCGGCTACATGCCCTTCTCTCCACTACACCGTTAAGTGAACATGCAATAGCTTCCAATAATATTGCAATTCATTGTTATTTTATGGGCCTGGCGTCTCAGGTAGGCAATGAAGTTGTTACTAATGCGCACAAGCCGAGGAGGAAAAGCGCCTGCAGATTCATCTATAAGTGGCTATTCATTTCCCATTCATCATATGATCATATAACTCCTGGGAATGAAATTGCCGCTTAGTGTGTCTATAGTTGCACACACCGCTTAATCAACTGTTTGTTTTAAGTGGATATTCACCACGCTTTATACTGTGTCAACAGGGCAGGAAATCAAACTGACAGAGCTCCGATAAAATGCAATAGAGATAACGAATGTTTAATCAACTCACAAAATCCATTTGAGTTCCATCGCAGCAAGTATCTCCCACATAATTACTCCAGCTATACCCCACATTACTCCAGCTATACCCCACATACTCCTGCTATACCCCACATTACTCCAGCTAAACCCCATATTATTCCAGCTATCCCCTACATTTCTCCAGCTATACCCCACATTACTCCAGCTATACCCCACATTTGTCCAGCTATACCCCACTTTACTCCAGCACTACCCCACATTACTCCAGCTATACCCCACATTACTCCAGCTATACCCCACATTAGTCCAGCTATACCCCACATTACTCCAGCTATACCCCACATTACCCCAGCTATACCCCACATTACTCCAGCTATAGGTGGCCATTGTCTCAGCACATCAACCGGTTCTGTGGCCGTGTTTGCAGTATATCCGCCCTACTACTTTATATTGAATACCTGTATCATATGCTGACCATTGTTGTCTGGTCCATCTAGTCCATATATTTTACCGCATCTCCCACATACCCGCACAGTACACCCGGACTGGAGGCTACAGGAGCAGGTAGACACATTCAAAATCCACACATGTATCATACTGTCATGTAAAGACTTCTACGACACAACCAGGCAAGACTTACACAAAGTAATTATATTTACCAGATGTCGTCCGCGTTTCTTTAAAGACTCGGAATTTGTTCAGAGAGAAATAAATCCCAATTTTCACCTATAGTGGACTTCAGCCCCAAGCAAACTGTAACACCGCCAGATGCGTATTCTCCACTCTCCCGCACAGTGACCACGCCTCTTAATTAATATTCATGAACACTGTAGCGGTTGTTACATTGAGAAACTATAAGAATGACAACACATTTGTTTACAGTGACGAATCATGTCAAATTTTACAAACGCTCTATTACATTTTCACGCTCGGAGTTTCGTAGATTTCGACTTGAATTTGTCGATATCAATGGGATGGCACATCATCATATTGTATTTATTCGGACAGGTATGAATGTGAACAATTCACCACAGTTGTACTTTTTTTCTTGATGTTCATCTCCTCAACCTCACAGCCGGATCTTTACTGACACCTGCTGGTAAAAGACGGACATTGTTGGTATTCAACGTCAGAACAAAGCCTATTGGGGCTGTTCAACAGTGGCTGATACAGTTGGTAACAGACACAGAAAGCACAAGCTGAAAGGGGCGTTTTTTGTGTAGCTCAATGGATGTATTTAAAATTCAGTACAAACAGTATAATGGCCTTCTGTAGAGAAGCCATTAAGAATTTGGATTTTTTTAAATAATAAAGGTCAGAGTTTTTGACAAAGAAGAAAGCGAGAGAATAAGCGAGAGAAGTGTCTGTGTGTTGTCTTTGTTTTTAACAAAACTAAAATGCACATGCACAGGCACAAGTAAAAGCTGGCACAGAAATTGCATGTTTTTTCCCATATTTTTGTATCCAGATATTGTTTGGCAAAAATTAAATCTAAATGTGTTGGATTCTGACCAGTCTCACAGTTCCTGCAGCTGAGTGACAACACCCCATAGCATGATGCTGCCACCATCAATATTCACCATAGGGGACGTATTCTCAGAATGATGTGAGGTGTAAAATACAGTGGTCAATGTCGAGGTCACAAAGTGCTATTTATGTTTCACACTTTGTCTCACTTTGTCTCAGTCTACCACAATCCAACGGTTTCAGTATGCAGGCTTATGTTTCAGTATGCAGGCTTATGTTTCAGTATGCAGGGTGATGTTGCATTATGTACAGTTCTCGTTGTCACCTCCCAGACAAGAGACCTCTCAAACAGGAACATGGAGAGTGAAACAGAAAGTCTGTTGTCTTGTATTTTAACACACTTGTCTTCAGGTACTATACCAGAAACACCCAAACCACAGAAGCCGGATGGGTTTTTATCGTTCCGTCCTCTTTCTCGTCATATTATCTAGAATTTCAGGTAGAGTAAAATTATGATGTTTTATTATTACCAATACCTTAAAATTGAATTGTTAATTTTACTATAAATACATTTTTGAAAAAAAAAATAATAACCAAGAAATATAGTAGTACTGGGTTAGGGGCTACATATATTTCAGACTGGATTATATGAAAGACCCCTTGTGAGGTGCGTTTTAAGGCCAGTTTTTAAATGGTCCTATAGTGACAGAGTGGCACTCAGATGTTCAGGGAGCAGAAGGCTGTAACGGTTTCAAGGAGGACACAATCCTCGAGAACATAAACAAAGGTTCTTAATCCAACAACTAACTTATAATAAAGAGGCTTTAGAAGACCTGAAACATAAGAACATAAAGATATCACATGGGAACAATAACAATTAAAAGTGATAAAGATAAAATCACAGGTGAAAACAATGAACACGATGGATGATTTACTGAACATAGAAACATATTGACTAGAAGTTAGAACCTAAACACAATTAACATAGAAATGTGTCGACTGGCACAACACAGGGCGTGACTGGCTGTTGCAAAAGCTCAGTCCAGCATAGTTCTGTGTGTTGGACTTGTGAGGTATTAGGGAGTGGCTGGAGCAGAAAGTGCAACGCCACTTACTGATTACGATGCGTTTACAGTTGTCAATGGGGCTCAGATAATTAAGGCATTTAAAACAAGAATTAGGTTTTTCAAGTTGAATTGTGTATAAAGAGATGGCCTGGCTGCTGATAGTGGGATAGATGTTTCCAGAATCTTCTTGGGTTTCCATATAAGCATTTTAGGCTTCTGCATATCTACTTTTCAACTGAAGGAAGTTGTTGTTATCATTTATTAAGGTGTGGCCATATTTCGGTCTATATATTTATACAGATTTACTTATTTTGCAACTTCATTCACCCAGTGTTGTCATGAAGAGGACAAGTTGCACGTGGGCCTGTAGTTATGAGCGATGGTTGCAGCCGATCGATGGAATCTCTCTGGTCAACACGCAAATTGTTGGGACAAAATTAAACAGGCTGCGCAGGTTTTGACAAAAGAGGATCAAAGGAGCATTGGGATTAATGTGAGAGATGGACTGTACTGTCAGGAAAGGAACCGTTGGAATGTCTCTGAGGGGAGGAGGTGCGGTAAAGATTGGGGCTCAGTAGATGGGGTTCAGGTCGTATTCGTATATATTGTATATGTAGCACACTTTCATTCCCTGTCATACATTTTGTGCACTACTCTAATGCACCTTCGTGTCCATCTGAACGTGTGAACGATTGACCACCTCATCTAGACTAACCGAATGACAATACATTTATTTTCTGTTGTTGTGTCAGCAGGTATTCAGACAGGAGCACCAAGTGTATCCACTGTGAGGAAATTATCTGTGAAAACAGGGATGTCCATCACTGTCCCGTGTCGTTATGACCCGAGATACATCAACTCTTTCAAATATTGGTGTCGAGGAGATCACTGGAGTTTCTGTTCTACTCTTGCACACACGAACCAACCAGAGATTTCTAGGTCAGTGTCAATCTCTGATGACATCACACAAAGGATCTTCTCTGTGACAATGAGTGATCTGAAGCCAGAAGACTCTACGTATTACTGGTGTGCTGTGGAGACGGCCGGACGAGATCAAAGCACATACCTGCACCTGTCAGTTACCTCAGGTTAGACGACACAACCACCTTTTCTTTACTTCAGTAAGAGTAGGTCAGTAAAAGTAGGTCAGTAAGAGTAGGTCAGTAAGAGTATGTCAGTAAAAGTAGGTCAGTAAAAGTAGGTCAGTAAAAGTATGTCTCATGTTAGCATCCTTTGGTTGCACAATTATATGCCTACAAACTTTCTGAATTGTGTTTGGTGTCTCAAAATAAATTGCCCTTAAATCGTTACATTTAGTTTGATACAATGTAAATGTTGCCTTTAAATTGTGGTTCTTACAGTGTGTAGAACAAAATCCCTTTTATTATGATAAACCTATAGATTTCACACCCCAATCCAATTTCACTCCCCAAACCTATGCAAAATTGCGTTTAATTTAATGACAATCATTTAATGTTTACTGCAGCCAAGAAGAACATCGCTGAGACACGTCTTTAAATTCACAAATATTAATGTTGTTGTTACTCTCTGATGACCGTCATTGCCTCTGACATGTGTGTCGTTTCTCCCTTGGCACGTCCGCGTCTTCATCTCCGTGTCCAGGTACTCCTGGACTCTATGTGGAGCAACAGGAGGTGCCTGGAGTGGAAGGAGGGAGTGCCACTGTTCACTGTTACTCTAGTAACACAATAGCTAGGAGCTGGCTCTGGTGTAAGATGGGTGTTTATTACGCCCCCATTTTGGGAACGTTCTCCGGCTTTTTGGATGGAACATATGTGACATCACAGCAGACCGTTGATCAGAACAAGAGACGTGTTCTTACCGTCACTCTGATGAGACTGAGGATGAGAGACTCTGGTTGGTACTGGTGTTCTAACGGGGATATGCAGATGCCTGTTCACATCACTGTCAATCAACCAACCACAACACAGAGGACCACCCCTGGATCCACTAGCACCTCTACCTCCCCATCAACCACCACCGTCCTAAACGTCATTCCGGTGACAACAGCACAGACGGCTACCTTCAATAGTAAGTACTGAGATTCTCACAATCCGAAAAATGTTTCACATTAAAACTTATCGTCATGTATCTGAATAAAAACATTACGACCACTCACATGTCATGTTATGACCACTCACGTGTCACGTTATGACCACTCACGTGTCATGTTATGACCACTCAGGTTTCACGTTATGACCACTCACGTGTCACATTATGACCACTCACATGTCATGTTATGACCACTTACGTGTCACATTACGACCACTCACATGTCATGTTATGACCACTCACGTGTCACGTTATGACCACTCACGTGTCACATTATGACCACTCACATGTCATGTTATGACCACTCACGTGTCACATTATGACCACTCACATGTCATGTTATGACCACTCACATGTCACATTATGACCACTCACGTGTCACATTATGACCACTCACATGTCATGTTATGACCACTCACGTGTCACATTATGACCACTCACGTGTCACATTATGACCACTCACATGTCATGTTATGACCACTCACGTGTCACATTATGAACACTCACGTGTCATGTTATGACCACTCAAATGTCACAGCCCGGATTGTTTGCTTACCATCTAATCTATCAGCTCTTGCAGTCAGCATGTAGGATGCAGGCGAAATAGACAGGAATAAAGACCTGAGCTATTTGGCCCCGTTATTAGGACCAGACGACTGAGTCTGACATTTTTGAAACAACAAGGCATGTGGGGTGCTCCTGGTCTGCAGTGGTTAGTACCTACCGATAGTGGTCAGAGCAGGGACAAACCACATACCGATGACCGGGTGTTGGGTGCCCAAGGTTCATCTATGTGCAAGGACAACAGAGGTTATCCTGTCAGGTCACAACACACAGTGCATTGCCCCCTGCTGCGTATGGGGCTGCGTGGTCACAGACCGGCCAGAGAACCTGAGACCACCCCTGTTAACCTGGGGAAGTGTTGGCACCAGGAAGCACTGTGGAATGTGTAATGATTTGGGAAATGCTCTGCTCGGAAACCCTAGACTTAGTGCCAGAAACCACAGGACACCTTCAGGGTCAGGTAGACTTGGTGTCAGATACCACAGGACACCTTCAGGGTCATTTAGACTTGGTGTCAGATACCACAGGACACCTTCAGGGTCAGGTAGACTTGGTGTCAGATACCACAGGACACCTTCAGGGTCAAGTAGACTTGGTGTCAGATACCACAAGACACCTTCAGGGTCATGTAGACTTGGTGTCATTTACCACAGGACACCTTCAGGGTCAGGTAGACTTGGTGTCAGATACCACAGGACACCTTCAGGGTCAAGTAGACTTGGTGTCAGATACCACAAGACACCTTCAGGGTCATGTAGACTTGGTGTCATTTACCACAGGACACCTTCAGGGTCATGTAGACTTGGTGCCAGATACCACAGGACACCTTCAGGATCATGTAGACTTGGTGCCAGACACCACAGGACACCTTCAGGGTCAGGTAGACTTGGTGCCAGATACCACAGGACACCTTCAGGGTCATGTAGACTTGGTGTCAGATACCACAGGACACCTTCAGGGTCATGTAGACTTGGTGTCAGATACCACAGGACACCTTCAGGGTCATGTAGACTTGGTGTCAGATACCACAGGACACCTTCAGGGTCATGTAGACTTGGTGTCAGATACCACAGGACACCTTCAGGATCATGTAGACTTGGTGTCAGATACCACAGGACACGTTCAGGGTCATGTAGACTTGGTGCCAGATACCACAGGACACCTTCAGGGTCATGTAGACTTGGTGTCATATAACACAGGACACCTTGAGGGTCATGTAGACTTTATGCATCGTCAAAATGCCACTGTTTGGGGGCATGCGGACGACATTATGAGCAGCACATTAGGCAGTTGGTCATAATGTTTTGGCTCAGTCTATACACCATTGAAAAAAAAGGTGCCAATGTTTAGTAGGCTACAGCTTGTTTCTTTCAGTTTAACATCTGTGTTTTTCCACTTGCACGTATTGTCACCACAGCAATGATTGTGCACAGAAATAATGTTGGGCTAATCAGTGTAAACCTGTGTGAAATATTGAAACTGTTGAACTTTGACAGAAATGCAGACCAGTCAAAACATCTCTCCAACCTCAGTCACAGTCAACAACACACTTAATGGAACCATGGGGTAAGTTTAAGACATTTAGACAATAGTCATTTACAACATTAACAATGTGAACATTGTATTTCTTATTTTTATGATGTAATTTCAATTGAATTTAAATCAAACAAGCGTATCTTTTGAAAACGGACATTTCTAAGTCACCCCAAATGTTTTTTATGGATATGGTTTATACAATGAAAAAAATATATATATACTGTATATATATATATATATATAAAGAAAGAGCAATATTTCAGACTGGCCAATAAAATGTATGATGGGCAAAAGAGCACAGATACTGGACAAAGGAAGATGGAAAATGTACAGCCGTGGTCAAAGGTTTTGAGAATAACACAAATATTTATTTTTACAAAATCTGCTGCTCTCAGATTGTTTGATGGCAATTTGCATATTCTCCAGAATGTTCAGATAAATTGCAATGGCTGCAAAGTCCGTCTTTGCCATGGAAATGAACTGAATACCAAAAAAAGATTTCAACCGCATTCAGACCTGCCACAACAGGACCAGCTGACATCATGTCAGTGATTCCCTCGTTAACACAGGTGTGATTGTTGACAATGAAAAGGCTGGAGATCACATGTCATGCTGATTGATTTCCAATAACACATGGTGCTTGGAATCATTGTTCTTCCTCAGTCAACCATGGTTACCTGCAAGGGAACGTCATTGTTTTGCACAAAAAAGGCTTCATAGGCAAGGATATTGCTACCAGTAAGATTGCACCTAAATCAACCATTTATCGGATCTTCAAGAACTTCAAGGAGAGCGTTTCAATTGTTGTGAAGAAGAGCCTGGACCTCTTCTTAAAGTTGATTCAGCTGGGGGATGGAGACACCGCCAGTACAGAGCTAGCTCAGGAATGGCAGCAGGCAGGTCTGAGTGCAGTGAGGCGAAGACTTTTGGATGATATTCTGGTGTCATGAAGGGCTGTGGAGAGCCCACTTCTCTGCAAAAGGTACAGGGATGGGACTGCTGAGGACTGGATAAAGTCAATGTGATGGTCTAAGGGTGCTAAGGTGGTGGTAAAGTGGGAGATATATGCGGGATAGAGGGGAGCCTGATGAAGGAAGGCTATCCCTCCTGTTTGCAATGCTATGGAGTGTTGCAGTTAAGACCACCTTAACTAAGACCAAGTCCAAGACCAGAGTGTATCAAGACCAAAGCAAGTCCAAGACTTTGAGAGGTTGATGCCGAGTCAAGATCATGACCAAGGTAGGGCGAGACCGGGTCAAGATCAGACCAGACCTGAAAGGGTCGACTTCTTCCAGTTTGGGTCAACATTTTCCAGTCGGCCACTGGTTCAACTCACGATTAACATCTTCCCTTACTCACTATTGGGGTGAAGGGAGGGGTGATGGGTAATTTCTAATGTTAATCATTCCCGCAGTTAATGGTTGCTTAGCAACTGTCGTTGTCTGTCAAGAAAACGTTGCTTGTAGTTCTAGTGTTAAAAAATTCACAGGCAATTTAGCTAGTGATATTCACACAGGTGTGTTCTTGACTGGTTTTAAAATGAAATTCAGAGTTCTCTTTGTCCAAGACCGAGACAAAACCGAGTAAAAATGTGGTCGACGAGTCCTTCAAAAATTTCTCTTAAGACCGGTCGTGAGTACTACAAAAATGATGCTATGGAATGAAATCTCTTCAGATTACCTTTTCAGATTAACACAACTAGAATGCCAAACGTCTGCAAGGCAAAAGTTCTTTGAGAAAAAATCAAAGTTTAAATGACATAATTTTTATGTAAAAAAAATAATTGTTTCTAACCGGGTCAATTTTCAATTAATTTGTAATATATCCTATTCAATCAAATTTCATGTACTGGACTGTATGTTTCTTGGAAAACAATTGATACAAAAATCCAAATTATTTTTTTAATTTTATAAGTAATGAATAATTTAAGTAAACAAATTCACATGCATGTAATCCAGGAATAGATTTTTATTATCCGATTTAACAATAAATCACAATAAGACCTCAAATAATATAAATAATAAATAATTCAGCCCAAATATATGTATTTATTTGTAGTATTATGTCCTTAAAGAAATGTAAATTTTCTACAGATGGAACCAAACATTTTTCTATCTGCCGAAAATTGTTAATGCAGTACTCTTCCTACTTTGCACAATCTTTGCTGTGGTGAAGTTAAGTGCAAATCTACACAGATGAGCCACCAGGGTTTCCCAGCAGAACATTGTCCAGAGTTTCACACCCCCACCACCACCTTGTCGTCTTTCCCAGTACATCCTGGAGCCATTCCACCCCAGGTAAACGGCACACATGAACACGGCCACCCACGGGATGTGAAAGTGGCCAGAAAAAAATCCTTGTGTGTGTAAACAGACTTATCAAACAAATTGTATTGAACCAGGTTATCTTTTTTCACGAAGCACACGGACAGTCTGACCTGTTTGCAGCTACACAGCCCCATATTCAGCAGGGTGTGATGCACTGTGTGTTGTGACACATTCCTATTGTAACCATCATTAACATGTTCTGTGACTTGTGCCACAGTAGACCTTCTGTTAGTTCCCACCACACGGGAGAGCCTTAAATGCCCGTACGCTTTGAGGAGCGTTTTTTTTTTCATTTGAAGTTTCATTCAACACAACTATGATTTTGTTATTTTGTCAGACTTTTTTCAGTTTCAATGTATTTATTTGCTTTGCTAATAAACAGTTTAACAATACTTTACGGTACTGAATTTCTCTTATATTGATGTGATATTCAGTGTGTACATTACTTTTATTTATTCAACTGAATTTTAAGCAGTTTATAGTCTTGTATCCAGCAACAGATTGTTTGTCTCTGTATTTAACATGTAATGGAAACTTTGCAGCCTTGTAATACAGCAGCTTCCTGATCTAACTATCACCTCTGGTTGCTGGACGTCTGTGGGTTTGAGCTGCGCTTAAGATTCATTTCCTGCAGCCACCACATCTTCTCTGCAGCAGACACCTGCTCAGTTCTATGATTTCCTTTATGAACTTATTATTCCCCTAAAATCTAACCAAGGCTAACAGGATCATGTGTTTGACTTTTGTTCCTAAAAGTCAAGAGATAAAAATATATTGCGAAAACATTAGAAAGGAAGTTTCAGACGTCTGTGAACATTACCTGTCTGTCTGTGTGTGTGATCTTCTTCGCTCTTGACACAAACAGTATTAACATACAGATATCATGTCACACTCTACCTCAAACGTTCACATGGCTCCCCATCTCGCCATCCTTTTCCTCATCTTCTCCAGACCTTCAGCAGGTGATGGTAACATTTCTATAAAGGTCTGACGTTCTGTAAACCTTTGATTGTACATATCACACATACATTTTTAAGAAGGGTTGGAGTTTGTTTCAGTATGGAGTCTGTTTAAATATGCAGCACCTTCTGCATTTCAACCTTTTGAATAATATTGTGAGCGCCTACTGTTTTATGTTTTGTATTGTATCAATGTACCAATGTAAATATTTCCTTCATCTCCAGCAGATGGGAGCAAATTAACAACTGTTCAAACATGACATACATTTCTGTTAAATCCCAAATGAACCCCATCTCTCCACATTTCACCTTCAGCCCAACATTTCTACACTCTCAGGTGTTTCAAGAATGTGCACCAATGTAGACTCTATAAGCAAAATGGATTCATATAAGTCACAAATGTTATTTTTGAGCTGTATATAAAACAAAATGCACAAATAGTAATAAATATAACATTTTTAACAGCAGGAAGGGTTTTAAAATGTCATGCTTGTTTTAATAAATAAATGTGGACCATGAACTGTTTCATTGAAATCACCAGTGAAGACCTTCCTGGTTCTGGATGTAATGTTTGCTCACTGGCTAAACCGTATTTATATTTAATGAACGGGACCGACACCGAGCTTCCGAACTTTATGTCTTTATTCCTCCAAGTCCCTATCTCGTCTCGCGTGAGGCGGGACTTGCCCGAGAACTACGGTGTCCTCTTTAGGACATACAGTCAGGATGTTACATCTCCCTTCTCAAAAGAAAAAAAATGGCATTACCTAAACACACACAACAGTGATTATGTGAACATAACAATTGTGCTAACTGCACATATAAACAGTCTTACGTTTACAGTCTGTAGTTGTTAGTGTCATTGCAATAATGTAAACAAGTATAGACAGCAGTTACATGGCATAAGACTTAAGTCCTAAGTCAGGGATAGTGTTTCCATTTTGCATAACTTAAAGGTGAACTAGTTCTTGCAAAAGAAACAGAACAGGCAGTCAACTGATTTCACAGTGTTTTTCAGAAGTAGCAAACATGTAACAGGTATGAGAACACTTTTTCTCTTGCTTTTTCTTACAAGAGACACAACAACAACTTAAGTGCAATCTTACAATGTTTTTTTTTTTTTTTTTTTAGGGCAGCGATCCGCCTACACCCTTTACATTATAGGTCAAGGATTTGTCTTGGCCTGGAGATGCGGCCAAACCTTGTTGTGTAATTGGGTTCTTGTTGGTTTGTTGATTGAGGGTGGTCTGCAGGTTCGGGGTGTGTTGGCTGTGTGTCACTGGTGTTTGTGTCTGCTCGCTGTGTGTCTCTGGTGTCTTGAGCATCTCTGCTTTCACGGAGGTGCCAACGGTTGCACCGTAGGATCTGTCCATCCTCTGTCTGGATGTGGTAACTCCTGTGTGTGTGTGCATGTTGTGTTACCGTTGCAGGTCTCCAGGAGCCATCTTCCTGACGGAAACGGATAGGTGTGCCAACAGGTAGGTGAGGCAATGGCTTGGTGCCTCTGTTGAAGTATACTTGTTGGCGGTGCTGGCATTCCTTTCGTCTGTCTTGGACAGCTTTCTGGGGTGTTACCTGTGGCTGCAGATGCCTGCTGGTCGCTGGGAGTATGGAGCGCAGTCGTCGGCTCATCAGAAGCTGGGCCGGTGACTGAAGGTTGTCAACTGGAGTGTTTCTGTATTCCAGCAGAGCGAGGTAGGGGTCTGTATTTTCGGCTTTTGCCTTGTCCAGGATGCGTTTTGCTGTCTGGACGGTCTTTTTCCAGCAAGGCCGTTGCTCTGTGGGTAACGCGGACTTGTGGTGGTGTGGGTGAAGTCCCAAGCGTTTGCAAAACGGTGGAACTCCTCAGAGCTGTAGCATGGTCCGTTGTCACTGATGACTGTCTCAGCGATACCGTGGCGAGCGAACGCGGACTTGAGTTTGGCGATTACTGCCAGGGATGTGCTGCTTGTAAGCTGCTACATTTCAAAGAATCTACTGTAGTAGTCTACGATGATGATGTAGTTTTGAGCGTTCCATGTGAAGAGGTCTGTGCCTACCACTTGCCATGGTCTCTCGGGTATGTTATGTGACCACAGTGGTTCTTTGGGGTTAGCCTCACGTCGTTCCTGGCATATACGGCACTGCTCTACTGTTGCTTCTATTTGTTTGCCCATCCCGGGCCAGAACAGGAGGTCTCGTGCTCTGTGTTTGCTTTTCTCCACGCCCATGTGTCCTGCGTGTATGCGCTGGATCATGTCTCCTCTGAGGCTCT
Source organism: Dallia pectoralis (assembly GCA_029465975.1). Lineage (NCBI taxonomy): Eukaryota > Metazoa > Chordata > Actinopteri > Esociformes > Umbridae > Dallia > Dallia pectoralis. The sequence continues at coordinate 9,898,302 of CM055730.1, read as the reverse complement.
GGGGGACTATGATTTTCTCACCTTTGAAAAGTATTCCCTCCATCTCAGAGATCTCGTCTCGGTGGTTCCAACATTCTTGGATGCTGGGTGGGCATTTCCTCCTTTCGTCAGGCCATCCGTTCTGTGTGGCTCTTCTGAGTGCGGTAAGCTGTGCGTCCTGTGCTGTTGCATCTTTGATCTGCAGTAGCTTGCTGTCGCTCACTGGGACAGTGCTTATGAGTGTATGTACCTGTACTTCCATGCTCTCCATCAGGCTGCTGTCTTGGTGCTCGAAGGATTTCCGGGACAATGTATCGGCCACTGGAATGTCCTTTCCGGGTCGGTGGATGATGTGGATGTCGTATTTCTGGAGCTGTAATATCATCCTCTGTAGCCGCGGTGGGGCTGCCGCCAACGGTTTTCGAAGGATTGCTTCCAGCGGTTTGTGGTCAGATTCCACAATCACTCTCCGGCCGTACATGTATTCATGGAAACGCTTACAGCCGAATAAAACTGCATACAGTTCCTTCTCTATCTGAGCGTAGTTCACTTCGGTGCTGTTGAGTGACTTGGAAGCGTAGGCAATGGGTCTTTCGTCCTGGAGCATGACAGCACCAAGGCCACATTTTGAGGCGTCTACTTGGAGTCTCAGTTCTTTTTGTGGGTCGAAGTATGCGAGCACAGGGTGCTCTGTTATCAATTTCTTCATCTGCGTGAATACTTTGTCGTGGTTGTTGTCCCATAAGAATTCACTGTCCTGCTTCAGCAGTTGGCGTAGTGGTGCGTTTATCTCGGAGAGGCGTGGTGCGAATCTGGCCAAATAGTTAATCATCCCGAGAATGGTTTCTAACTCCCCTCTGCTTGTGGGTGGCTCCATGTCTTGTATCGCTTTTACCTTCGCTGGGTCTGGCTTGACACCTTCTCGCGAGAGCTTGTGGCCGAAGTAGCTGACCTCTGATACACATATTTGGCATTTATCAGGATTTAGCCTTACCCCTCTTTCCCTTGTACGCTTCAGCATGGCCCTGAGGTTGTCGTCATGTTCACGTTTTGTCTTGCCGAAGACGAGTATGTCGTCGACGATGGCAGCTACACCTGTGAGGCCTTCATATGTCTCATCGACGCGTCTTGGGCTGAGTTGATTCCAAATGGCAGCCTCAGAAACCTGTATCTGCCAAAAGGGGTGTTAAATGTTGTTAGCAGGGATGACTTTGCACTCAGCTTTATGGCCCAGTAGCCTGATCTGGCGTCGAGGACGCTGAAGTACTTCGCTCCAGCGAGTTTTGTGGTGACATCCTCTAAGGTCGGTAAGGGGTAATGGGGCCTTTTTATCGCCTTGTTGAGGTCTCTGGGGTCCAGGCAGATTCTCAGCTTGCCGGTCTGGGGTTTCTCGACGACAACAAGGGCATTAACCCATTCTGTGGGTTCGGTCACTTTGCAAATTACGTTGCTCTCTTCCATCTTGTCGAGCTCTTTTTTCAGCCTGTCTCGCAAGGCGATCGGTACTCTTCGCGGCGGGTATACTACTGGTGTGGCGTGCGGGTCGACATGGAGGTTGCACTCCCCTGGAAACTCTCCTATACCCTGGAAGACGTCGGTGTATTCTTTAAGGGGGCTGTCTGTGTCTGTGCATGGTTCCGCTTCTTCGTCGGCCACAGCTAGTATCAGCTTGATTAGCTTGAGGTCCAGACTAGCTCTCATCCCTAGGATGGGGGGTGCTTTGGTGTCCACTATGTAGAATTCAAGCACAATGGAGGTGTTTTTATGCTTGCATTTTAGATGGCAGGTGCCTTTCACTTTCAGGAACTCACCACCATATCCTGAGATTTTTTGAGTGGTTGGTTTTATGGCAGTATCCCTAAACAGCCTTTCAAATATCTGTACTGGAATTGCATTGGTCTGTGCGCCAGTGTCAATTTTGAATTTAATTTTTTGAGTCCCGATTTCAATTTCGGCATAGGCTTGTTCGTTACATTTTCCTGTGTTTTCACTTGTAAGTCCGTCAATAAAAAGTTCTACCTGCTCGTCTTCAGTGTCTTCATCCATTGCGTGGATCACTTTCCTTCTATAGGTGTTTGTGTAAAGTTTTGACTTACAGACTTTTGCAAAGTGATTGAGTTTTTTGCATTTCATGCATTGCTTGCCTTTTGCTGGACATGTGCCGTCCCTGGTGGTATGCAGGCCGCCGCATCTATCACATTCTCTTTGTGCTGTGGCGGGCTCTCTTGGCCTGGTTTTGAAACTTGTGCGCGCCGGTTTGTGTTCCGGTCTTCGGGCTATGGCGTGTACAGCGTCGCTGTTGGGGTATTTGCCTCCCACCATCTCTTTGAGTTGGACTTGGGCTAGCTTATGGGATCGCGCGATGTCAATGGCTTTGTCTAGCGTTAGCTCTGCACCGTGGCTGAGCAATTTCTCCCGCACTCGCGGTGAATTTGTAGCGAAAACGATTCGGGCTCGCACCATCTCGTCGCTATTGGGGTATCCACAGTCCTTAACTAACAGCTTTAGTTCTGTGACAAAGTGTTCAAAAGTTTCCCCGTCACCTTGTGTTTTCTCATGGAAACGATATCTCTCATATATGGGGTTGGATTTTGGTGTGAGGTACGCGGTCTACTTGTCGTAGTATGTTTGTAGTTTCTTCGCTTCGTCGTCTGTTAGTGTCCATGTGTTGAAGATGTCGCGCCCTTTTTCCCCGATCCACAAGAGGAGGTAGCTGCATTTGTCCTGTTCGCGTTTCTCCCGCAGAGGTCCGGAGAATATTAGCTCCGCGTGCTGCTTGAAACGCCGCCATGCTTCTGGTAAGTTAGCCGATTCCCAATCCATCTTGGGTGCTGGGACGTGGGTCCTAACCTCTACTCTGACACCATGTAATGTTTGCTCACTGGCTAAACCGTATTTATATTTAATGAACGGGACCGACACCGAGCTTCCGAACTTTATGTCTTTATTCCTCCAAGTCCCTATCTCGTCTCGCGTGAGGCGGGACTTGCCCGAGAACTACGGTGTCCTCTTTAGGACATACAGTCAGGATGTTACACTGGAGTCACTAGATGGTGGTGCGTGTGAAGACCAGAGGTCTATCCCTCCCTCTGTCCCTCTCTATGCCAGTATTGACACTCCCCCCCTGTCAGCAGAGAGAGAGACAATCAAAGACATTCACTGCACCAGACATTTCTCCGCACCTGTGTTCTGTTGGGCAATTAGCCCTTGTATTTAAGCCTGCCTGATTCGGTCGGTGATTGTGGGATCATTGTTTGGTTGTACGTACAGAGGTACGTGCCAGTGTTCTCCTGTTCGGAGCGTTTGAGCGTTACGATTGTATGTTTGTTGTTTTTGTGACCTCAAAAGTCCTCAGTTTAAGTTATTTTAGGGGGTGTCTTGAAATAAAGACCATTTATTATATGAGTTCTCTGCGTCTGTGTCCGCTACCTGCTATCTGCCTGTGAGCCGGAACGTGACAGTGTGAGGTGACGTATAGGAGATTTCACTCTCCACCTCAGGAGTGGAGTTAACAGTCACTTGCAGCTGCAGCCGATCCATCAAGGATATTTACTACTTTATCCAGAATCATTTTCTAAATCTGTGCAAATTTGACAATGTGAAAATGTATTTATATTTTATAATATTTGATTGGAGTATGTCTGTAGTATACTGTATATATAAGTTTTGCCTCAACTATCACATTCTTATGAGAAAATAAAAGTAAAAACTTCTCAACACAGAGGTAGAAGCATCTGTACTTTCCCTATTCATTCTCTTATTGAAACAACAGCCATCACCAATACTGTATGTAAACACTGGTTTAGTTCTATTCCCATCCTTCCTCTGGTTAAATGAGTCATTACTTGATAAATCTTTCGAACACTTAGAATTGCAATCTCTACACATTATCTCATCTGTGTAAAAAGAACAGTGATGTGCCAAAACATTATAGCCACCTTTAAGCTGTTGATCCAGCATGTGCTGCCAAACCAGAGCCGACCCGCTGAAGCATGGACTCTACAACACCATAACTCCATGTCTGCAACACAAACCCACATATTTTTATATAATATTAATATAAAATATTATATAAAAACATCACTGATCTATTATCCATCCAAATGTTACCCGATTGCAAGGCCCGTTTAGCTCAATTTTGCAACACTATATACGTGATAAATGTTACATTAGTAGCAGTAGTAAGGAATAGCCCTTCTTGCAAAATGACAAATGTGTGTTCAACTAGCCAATGTGTTGTAATTGTTATTTGAAGCGTGCATGTACAGAAAAACACCAGCAGGAAGAGTGTAAAAGGAAAGTGAAAAGTTGTCTGTGTGTGTTCTTTTATGGTCATTGACACCAACAGTATAAATAGACAGACACCATGTCACACACCAACTCAAACATTCACATGGCTCCACATCTCTCCCTCATCATCTTCATCTTCTCCAGATTCTCAGCAGGTAAGAGGAACATTTCTCTAAAGATGTTTAATGACTAAATTTAGTTGAAACCATTTTTTATTAATCACATTAATGTGTTTTGTGTTCATGTGTTCACACAGATGGGTTAATGTATGTGCAGACAGGAGGTTCCATCAACATTCCCTGTTGCTATGAAGAAAAATACACAGACAATGTTAAATACTGGTGTAAAGGATATCATTGGGATTTTTGCACATTTGCAGCACGTACTGACCAAACTATGGGTACTAAATCCAAGATAATGGATGACATGAAAGAGAGAGTCTTCACAGTGAACATGACTGATCTGGGTTCAGGGGACTCTGACTATTACTGCTTTGCTGTGGAGATCAATCATGGACCTGATATCCAATTAAATTGGTTCCACATAACTGTCACAAGTAAGATTCAATAACTGCTTGATTCATATACAATGAACAGTGGCCATAATTGTTTGGTAGATTATTTTGTAAAGTTACATTTTTGTCAGTTAAAGTGTAAGTATAATATAAAACTCTTGTTGATCTAGACTGTTGCTCTCTACACCTGTGTTCAGGTACTCCTGCATTCTATGTGGAGCAACAGGAGGTGACTGGAGTGGAAGGAGGGGAGGTCACTGTCTATTGTTACTATAGTAACCCTGGAATTATAAAGTGGTGTCCAGTGTGTGGTGGTTGTGTGGAGAATTCAGGAACTTTAGGTGGAGCATTAGTGACATTAAATCAGACCAGAGATGCAAAAGGCAGACAAGTATTTACAGTGAATATGAGTGGACTGAAGATGGAGAGCACTGGCTGGTACTGGTGTTATGTGGGTGACAATAAAATACCTGTTCACATCACTGTTATACCACATGTCACAACACCGAGTACCACCACCACCAACAGTAAGTACAGATTAATGTCAAATACTATAATTCACTTTATTGTTCATTATTGGTTGGACATGTTTTGTCAAAGTTATTTCATAACTGGAATGTAACTTTTTAATTCGATCTCAAGTTTGCAATAATGTTATTAAATAAATCATGTTGAAGATTTCACGCAAGTCAATATCATTCCTCTATGGACGTCTAGTACAGTCATTCAATTGCTGCATTTATTTTTCCAAGCCCCAGGTCCTCCACATTCATCTGTGTCATCTACTTCTGCTGATGTGGTCAACACTTCTCGGTCTACAAACAGATCTTCTGCTCCAGTTGAAGACAACACCACCCAACACCATCAATGGTTACCAGGGACTTAGTTGTCATTTACCATTATTTGTCATCCGAAAGAATGATTGCACAAAAACAAAGACTTATAAGCAAATATATATGGATAATGTTGTTTAGAAAAAGGTGTATAATACAGTATTTCTGGACCGGAAAACTGAAGCATTTAAAATCTGGCACAGTCACACATAATATTGTATTTTTAGTCTATGTTTTATTTTGGTAAACTTAGTTAATGTCCAGCTTGTTGTTTTCCCTCCATCAGGTTGAATCAAAAAATCCTGTTGATCCTTCCAGTCATATTGGTGGTGTTGATAGCTGGTGTCCTAGTTGCATGGAAGATATGGAGAAAACATGGTTAGTAGTATATTTAAAATGTTATACACATTTATTATTTTGACATAGACTACACATCCTGGGGTCCAAACATGTATCTAACACAACAAAATGCCTAATAATATACACACATTAGAATAAAATATATAACATCGAATTGTGGTACTGTCAATGCTTTTTCCATGAACAAATAGTGATGCTGTCATTTTCTCTCTGGTTCAAACCCATTAGAGGTTATATAACACATTCAGTTATTTCTGAGGAGAAAGGTGGTGATGAACTGATTAGAAAGTTAAATGCCAAGCATGCAGTATGTTAGACTATATCCAGAATTGTTAAACTGTAACTCAAATCATTTATATCTCTTCTCTCTTTTTTAGGAGACGATACAGCCAAAAACCAGCCAACCAGTACACTGGTAGGCTATGTTAATATACTTTTTCTGCCTTTCAAATTCAAACACTATTTGACATCCTAATAATCTGTTTTTGTCTACAAGCCTGACCCATTTCCTGATGATGATAATGTGACATACAGTACTGTTAAAAGAAAGACCCAGCAAGATGTACAGACCAAGGTAAGAAATGCAGTGACAGACATGTAATTTACAAAAATATAATTTCATCAAAACATTGGCTATAGGTAAAGTCCATCTCAATAACCAGAACCAGTGAACCTAACCAGGGACCTTAAATAGCCCACTAATTACTAACCTATGCCCGGTGATTATGCTAAACACAAAACAGCTGTGCTCCTATTTACACAATACACAGAAGTGCTCTCTCTTAACACCCTGTGTGTACAACACAGCTCACCCAATATGTGACACATATATACTGTACATTCTATAGCCAAGAGTATTTTGTCAGCCCACTATCACAACTACATATTGTTGTACATCCCATTACAAAACCATGAGCATTAATATGGCAGCTGTAACTTTTGCCACTCTTCTGGAAGGCGTTCCACAAGCTTTTAGAGTGTCCCAGTGGGAAATGTCTCCCCGTTCAGCCAAAACAGCGTTTATGTGTTCAGAAACTGATGTTGGTTCACTATTAGCGTTCCAATTCATCCCAAATGTGTTCAATGAGGTTGAGGTCAGGTTTCTGTGCTGGCCACTACAGTTCCACCACACCAACCTTGTCATGTCTTGGCATTTCGATGTTGCCCCATTTGTCTCAAATGTTTTGTATCCTCTAGCATAACGGTGACCCTTTACTGGCACTATGGGGCCTAGTCCAAAACCTGAAACACAGCCCCAGACCATCAACCCTCCTCCACCAACCTTTACAGCATGTGTTCTGCAGATCCTCTTGCTCAAGCATAGAAACCCATTTTCTAAAGCAAAGTTAATCTGCTGATGTTGCTTCCAGAGGCAGTTCGAAAGTGTGTGGTGATGCAACAGTTGTGCAACAGATGCTTTTTTTTACACGCTGCATGCATCAGCACTCAACGGCCCCACGTTGTGAGTTTGCCTGGTCAACCTCTTTGTGAATGGGCTGTTGTTGCTTATAGACACTTCCTTTTCACAATATTAGCATTTACTGTTGACCGGGGAGGATCTACTAAAGCGTAAATTTCAAAATCTGACACGTGGCAAATAATATAATACGTCACCGAGCTACCTAGTAGGCCTACATCTCAATGTACTGGCAATGTTTGTCTGTGGAGATTTCATGACTATGTGCTGGATGTTATGCACCTGTGATCAATGGGTGTGGCTAAATCACCTGAACTAAATATTAAGTTGGTGTGTACACACCCCTTTGGTCATATAATGTATATTATTAAAACACAACAGTCATGCAGAACAAAACAATGTACTCACTCACTGTTCTCATAAAAAAATTAAAAGGTGAGAAAAAGATGCACTAAACACATGGATGGGGTGTTGGTTTGGATGCATTGTAGCTTGAACTCCTCAAAATTAAAATCTTTCTCCTGATGAATACTACACTTTTAATTGAACATTGTACATTCTGTTTAACTGTAGATCTACCTGTGTGTTTGTATGTGTGTGTGAGTAAGTTTGTGTGTGTTTTGTGTATTTCTCTTCTCTAACAGACAACTGGAACAGATGAAAATGTGGTCTACAGCTCACTGGCTCTTTAGGTGACCACATAGGTCAGTGTTTATGTCGTTTAATGTTGACCCGATTGAGGTTTGGAAAGGACACAGGTTTTTTAATAAAAGACATTACATTACAAGAAATTACCACCACAAAGCACCAGCAATCAGCAATCAATGACGTATACAATGAACCACACAGTGAATGGCCAAAATGGCCACCAAAATAGGCTTCTCAATTAGGGACATCGCAGGGCAGCTGCCTTTAGTTGGGGACAACACAAACAAAAGATGTCTAGAGGCATCTCCACTGTCCTGGTCTGACACTATAGAGATGCCTAGATGCATCTCCACTATCCTGGTCTGACACTGTAGAGGTGCCTAGATGCATCTCCACTATCCTGGTCTGACACTGTAGAGGTGCCTAGATGCATCTCCACTATCCTGGTCTTACACTATAGAGATGCCTAGATGCATCTACACTGTCCTGGTCTGACACTATAGAGATGCCTAGATGCATCTCCACTATCCTGGTCTGACACTGTAGAGGTGCCTAGATGCATCTCCACTATCCTGGTCTGACACTATAGAGATGCCTAGATGCATCTCCACTGTCCTGGTCTGACACTATAGAGGTGCCTAGATGCATCTCCACTATCCTGGTCTGACACTATAGAGATGCCTAGATGCATCTCCACTATCCTGGTCTGACACTATAGAGATGCCTAGATGCATCTACACTGTCCTGGTCTGACACTATAGAGATGCCTAGATGCATCTCCACTATCCTGGTCTGACACTGTAGAGGTGCCTAGATGCATCTCCACTATCCTGGTCTGACACTATAGAGATGCCTAGATGCATCTCCACTGTCCTGGTCTGACACTATAGAGGTGCCTAGATGCATCTCCACTGTCCTGGTCTGACATTATAGAGATGCCTAGATGCATCTCCACTATCCTGGTCTGACACTATAGAGATGCCTAGATGCATCTCCACTGTCCTGGTCTGACACTATAGAGGTGCCTAGATGCATCTCCACTATCCTGGTCTGACACTATAGAGATGCCTAGATGCATCTCCACTTTCCTGGTCTGACACTATAGAGATGCCTAGATGCATCTCCACTGTCCTGGTCTGACACTATAGAGATGCCTAGATGCATCTCCACTATCCTGGTCTGACACTATAGAGATGCCTAGATGCATCTCCACTGTCCTGGTCTGACACTATAGAGATGCCAAAAATGCATCTCCACTGTCCTGGTCTGACACTATAGAGATGCCTAAATGCATCTCCATTTTCAGGTAGTGGCAGATCTTTCAAAGACATTGACAAGATCTTTTTGTGATGTTTTTTCTTCAGATCTATGGTTTGTAAAGCATTTCTAGCAGTTTTTTAGTTAATGGTGAGGATGTTAATCCATGACTTGTAAACTTCTCAACAGAGTATTATCCTAAATGTTTCCCTCCTGTCCAACAGATGGCAGCAGCAAAGCAGTGACACACCCATGTAACTCAGCCATTTGCACACATTCTCATGTGTTTCAGCCATTTGCACACATTCTCATGTGTTTCAGCCATTTGCAAACTCACGTGTGTTTCAGAAATTTGACATTTTTATGGGTTTCAGCCATTTGCACAAGTATCCCAATTGCTGAAGTGTGAAATGATGAAGACTCCAAATGCCAAGCCACCACATTATTTGTGACCTGTAAACTAAACCAAATGGCACCTATATTGCATTTTGATTGTTGGCTTTACCTCTGATAAAGATTTGTACATTAGAATTGTATTTTAATATTTAATAAATAAAAACAAACCATTACTTGCTTAATTTTAATCACCATTGTATCCCAAATATCTTCACGGAAAGGCAAGACCAAAACATTTCTGGATGAGGTTTTGCATGGGCATATGATATCAACGACATTGCACCAATTTTAAGTCACTTGGGTGGGACTTCTAACTTGTGTTAGTTTTAACCGCCAACAAAATCTATTTGTGAAGAATAAACTGTGGTTTGATGTGACCAACTCATTGCTTCTACAGTCATGAGATTAGTGTGAGATATAATGGTGAGAGTTTTCACACACTCTTTATCTACTGTTTCAAATTCAGAAACATGTCCACAGTCACCCACAGCTACAATAGGAACATCATGTTTCTTTCCTGTATTATTTCCTGTTCAGTGTGTGTTTTTGGCAATGAGAGAATTTCGATTTGTCTCAATATATATAAATGGTTTATGCCTGGTATGCAGGGCCGTCGCTAGTGGGGTGAAAGGTGGTGACAATTATAGGGGCCCCCACTGCACAAGGGGCCCCACAAAATCCAACAGTTATACTGTTTAGGCCCCTGTTATGTAAAATTCAAATATTTTAATTAGGTCTATGCCGGGGTTTTAATGAAAACCACAGACACATGCAACATGGTTACAGATGTTTTCCAAATAACTGCTCATCTCCCCTCCCGAAAATGGTTTAATCCGATCAGAAGTATAGTTATTCAGTTAGTGACAAACATTAGATTGACCCAATGAAGTTGTAAGTCCCAACCCAGCTCGTCAACAGAGCCAATCAGAGTTGAGAGGGCAGCTGAAGTTAACAATGAACTTGATGGAGAGCAGGAGACTGAGGCTGCGTCCGAAATCGCGTACTATGTTGAGTATGTACTACATTTAAATAAGAACGTACTTTGCTACCGTTAAAAATCAATCTGTCCAAGGCATTTGATTCTGTTAACCATCGTGTTCTTATCAGCCAACTCTATCCTGGGTTTCTCTCGTGACTGCCCCGCCTGGTTCTCCAACTATCTCTTTGACAGAGTCCAGCGTGTTAAATCAGAGCGCCTGTTGTCGGGACCCATGCCTGTCTCTATGGGGGTGCCACAGGTCTTGATTCTGAGGTCGACTCTATTCTCTCTCTACATTCACATTGTGGCTTTTGCTGTTGTAGACTCTAAGATCCATCTTTATGCAGATGATACCATCCTTTATACTTCAGACGCTTCGTTAGATACTGTGCTCTCAAATCTCCAGGAGAGTTTTAATGCCATTCAGCATTCCTTCCGCAACCTACAATTATAACTAAACACTGGTAAAACTAAGTGCATTCTTTCAATCAATCACTGCCCACACCTGCCCCTCTAACTAGCATCGCCACGCTAGATGGGTCTGAACTAGAAAATCAGGATAATAAACAGCTCTCTCTCCTTCCAGCTGCACATAAACAAACTCAATTCTACAATTAAGTCCAGAATCGGTTTCCTTTTTCGCAAAAGGGCCTCCTTCACTCATTCACTCACTCACTATTACACCAATGTTCGACTTTGGTGATGTCATCTATAGAACTGCCTCAAACTGGGTGTGGTTTACCATAGTGATATACGTTTTGTTACCAATGCTCAATACATCACCCACCACTGCAACTTTTACGCATTAGTCGGCTGGCCGCTGTTAAACACTCTACGTTTAAATCATTGGTACAGACTAATTTACAAGTTCCTGCTAGGCAAAGTCCTGCTGTACCTAAGCTCTCTAGTCAAAATTTCTCTACCCACCCCAGTCTACGCTTAAGGCAGGTACATTGCCTTAGTCACCCTGAAAGCCTGCACAACCTGCGACTGCCAATCCTTTTAGTTTTTATGGCCGCCAGTGACTGGGAACGAATTACAAAAACCCCTAAAACTTGAAACCCTTATCTCACCAGTTGCCTTTAAACTATTACTGTCTGAACATTTGTCTGATCACTGTACGTGTTAACTGTCATTAACATCTCCTTACATATACCATGTCCTTTTTGCAGAGTGAATCTCTCTCACCTGCTCTCCTATCATACCAGTTTACATTCTTGAATTATTCTGTTTGCTCAGGCATGCTCAAAGGCTCATTCTCCCAAAACCACGGTCATATACAGTAATCTTTTTACACAAATGACCTGTAACGACTCCTAGATAATGAGGACATCTAGTGGGCTAGGAGACATACAGCACCTTAGAGGGTTCCTTGTTGTCCTCACCTGTTCCCTGTTATTCATTATGGGATGTATTTAGTTACCCTGTGTCCCATGGGGTTTGTAGAACATTATTTTCATGTCACAGTAAGTACCAGAGCTAGGCTATGTGTTTCCTTGGAATGCATTTCCGTGTATGAGTTTTTGTTTCCGGCTAGATACACTTTAATACTTTTACATTCTGTAAATAGACACACATTTGTATTTTTCTATAGTTGTTATTGCCATATGAATGCTGTTCGACTGACCTACATACCTCTGTATTATCTGTGTATTGACTTTCCACTTGATCCTGTTTTGTCCCATATCAATTTGCACTCTTGTGTTCTGCGTATTTATTGTGTAAATGTATGTTGTCCTGCAAATTTTTTTGCCTAATATTGGCCATGTCACCGTTACAAATGAGAATTTGTTCTCAATCGGCCAAGCTGGTTAAATAAAGGCTAAATAAAAAAAGATATACTTCATAATATATCTAGATTAACTCACGATGACCAGGTAGGTTAATTAAATATTGGTGTCTATTGTGCAATTATGAGAGCTTGGAGTCATCACTGTGTTACTGTTTCTTTGTATTTTCCTGTCCTCCTTCAACTCTTTACACGGAGGTGTCAGTGGGGTGGAGCCTGTGTTTTGTGAGGGGAATGGAACTCCGTTATCTGGGGTTTCAGAGATATTCACCATTTCTCCTACAGGGGGCAGCACCGAGTAAGACCAGGTAGCTATGGGCTTTTTTATTAGATTATATTAGATTCAGCTTTATTGTCATTGAACAATACAGTACAACGAAATACAGTTTGCATGCAACCAGATGTTGAAAAGAGAGGTGTAAAAATTATGCAGGGCAGTGTGTCAATGAGTCAATGGACGTGTCAAATGAGATTGAGTACAATGTAAGGATGTGTAATTGACATGGATAAAAGTGCCGGTAATCAGTTGAACAATGTAGCAAATTGCAAATGTGCAGAGGGAAAACAAACGATAAGCATTGTGCAAATGGCAAATCTAGTAAATAAGTTAGCAGTGAAAGAAGTAGAAGAGAAAGACGTAGCAATTGGGGTTGCAACACTACACATTGTGCAGAAAAAATTATTTAGATAGCGGTGTGCATGCAACGTTACTGAAGGGTTTCAGAGTTCAGCAGGTAAACAGCAGTTGGGGAAGAAACTGTTCCTGAGCCTGCTGGTGCAGTTTTCACCACCCACTGCAGGGACTTCCAACACAGTTAGAATATGTAGAATGTCCTCTATAGTGCAGTGGCAAAAGTTCACCAGGAAGTTGGGAGCTAGGTGGGCCTTCTTCAACTTCCTTAAAATGTTCAGTTGCTGTTATGTTTTTTTGACCAGGGTTGTGGTGTTGAGGGACCAGGATAGGTCGTTGCAGATGTGGACACCCAGAGATTTGGAGATGGCCACACGTTCCACTGTGGTCTCATCAATAAGAACTGGGGCATGTATGCAGCTGATTGACCTCCTGTAATCCGCAATCAGTTCTTTGGTTTTCTTGGCATTAATGGCCAGGTTGTTATCTGCACACCAAGCCACTAGGTGCTTGATCTCTCTGCAGACTGCCTCGTTGTCCCTGATCAGACCAACTACTGTGGTGACATCTGCAAACTTGACGGTGGTATTGGAGCTGTGTACAGGTATGCAGTCATGGGTAAAGAGGGAGTACAGGAGTGGGCTAAGCACACAGCCCTAAGGGACACCAGTGGTCAGGGTCAGGGTTGAAAGGAGGCAGGACTTTAGGTGAGCCAATATGAGTCTTTGTGGAGCACTTTATTATTATGGGGGTGAGCTCAACAGAACTATCAGTGGCTTAGGGGATAAGTGCCACATGTTTATCATTTATAGTTCATCCTAAATACTCTCCTCTGTTATGTGAAAACATATCTGTGATTGAGGATATGTCATTTTCCTGGTGGAGGAGTCGTCTTCCCAGCTTTTATAGAGAGTATTACAGTGGGCAGGATTTTACAAATTCGCTTTGTATGAGTTTTTGTTTTGTCAGAAAGTTTTCTTCTCAATAACACTCCTTGCTGCACATAAAATAAGGCCACAGAGGATAAAGAGTTGAGTTGGCTAAAATAAATTGCCTAAAGGTCATATCAGTCTATTTGCAACACATTTGAATCAGTCCCTCAAAAGGACGTAGGAATAAATAATAATGTCATGTTACTGAGATTTTTCACTTAATTTATTAGCAAAATCACATACCGCAGGTAGTGTAGCCACAGTAATACACACCACACTAGCTATTAACATTTACCACATCAATCAGCATTCAGTATTCGGAGCACCTTGATTGTACCTGCTAATTGGTTTTAATTGACCTTCCAATTATTCTTGCCTGTTGAGTTTTCATTCCATTACAGATTTGATATAATATTTTGTCTGACTTTTTCTAGCTTCAATATTTTAATTTAATTTGCTTATAAACAATTCAATAACACTTTAGGGTTATGAAACTTTCATGTAATGATCAGTAAGTACATTGCATTTATTCAAATATATTTTAAGCAGTTTTTAATGCTGTAGCCAACAACAGAATGTATGTCTCTGTATTTAACATGTAATGAAAACCTAGCAGACTTGTTATACAACAGCTTCCTGATCTAACTATCACCTCTGGTTGCTGGACGTCTGTGGTTTTGAGCTGCGCTTGAGATTTATTTCCTGCAGCAGACACCTACTCAGTTCTATGATTTTCATTATAAACTTATTAGACCCCTTAAATCTAACCAAGGCTAACATGATACGTTTGTGTTCCCATACAGCACTTCTTAGAGAAAGCAAAGCACATTCTTTTCCCCATCACTCCATCCCTTAGAAAAAATAATGATAGATGGATATATTACCGAAGAGGCTTTAGATTATTAGCAATTTCCACCAGGTGAGCAGTGATCTGAGTGAATGCTAAAATGTTGTATAATTCCTTGACCTCCTTATGCCTTGTATTTCTGCCCACTGGAAAGTCACCCCACCCTCACGTCTCACACCAATCTCATGACTGTAGAAGCAGTTAGTTGTTCACATGAGGTCACAAACCACAGTTGCTTCTTCACAATTACATTTTGTTCGCAGATAAGGGATATAATTAAGAAGTCTCAGCCAATTTGCTTTAAAATGGTGCAAAGTCGTTGATATCTACAATTTGACTCCTAAACTGTGAAAAATGCTAAACTGACCCAAGATCTGTAAGAACGATTTGAAAAAGATTGTGTCTGCAGAGATCAGCATCATAGGAGGCAGACGACATAAACGCTGACTTGTTTGGTCACCTATAGAACTAGTGAACTGTAGATCACATTTTCATCTGGTTCTGTTGCCTGTTAGAGGAGAAATACACACAACATACACAATCATACAAAATGCACAAGTAGATGTATTTTAACATGGTAGAATGTAGAATACAATTAAACGTATAGTGTTTATATATGACAGCAATAATGCATTAAAACCAACACTCCTCCATCCAAATTATACATTATATGGCCAAAGATGTGTGGACACGCCTACTTATTATTTAGTTTAGGTGTTTCAGCCACACCCATTAATCACAGGTGCAAAAAATCCAGTACATAATCATGAAATCTCCATAGACAAACATTGGAAGTATAATGAGTTGTACTGAAGAGCTCAGTGACTTATTATGTGGCACTGTTATAAAATGACACTTTTGCCACACGTCAGATCAGACATTTCAGCCCTGGTAGATCTGCCCGGGTTAACAATAAGTGCTATAATTGTGAAGAGGAAGTGTCTACAAGCAACAACAGCCCAGTCACAAAACGGTTGAAAACAAACTCACAGAGTGGGGCCGTTGAGCGTTGTAGCGTGTAGCATGTAGCGTCTGTTGCATCACTCACCAGAGTGTTTTAAAATGCTTCTGGAAGCAACATCAGCACAATAACTGTGCATTGGGAGCTTCACAAAATGGGCTTCCATGGTCAAGGATGAAACATGCTGTAAAGGTCGTTGGATGAGGGATGATGGTCTGGGGCTGTGTTTCAGGGTTTGGGCTAGTTCCCTTAGTTCCAGTAACTGGCCTCAACCCCATTGAACACAATTGGGATGAATTGGAATGACGATTGCAAGCCAGGCCTTCTTGTCCAATATCAGTTCCTGACCTTAAAAAGGCTATTTTTGCTGAATGGGCAGAAATTCCAAAAGAGACTCTAAAATCTTGTGGACAGCATTCTCAGAATAGTGGTTATCTGACAGACTGTAATCTGGTGACGTCAAAATGTTGACCAATACCAAAATAGTAACAATACAAAGTCATGTCTTCTTGTCATTAGAAATTATCATTACCTTTATTTAGTTTCCATCCAGACATGAATAAGCTAGTTGAGCTTTGTCAATACAATGACCAAACTGACTGAATCCACAGAATGTGTAAACAACCACAGACAGAACCACAGACAGATGACCCACCACACGTATAAATCTAAAGCACCTCGAGGCTTGGGGTGGTCCAGCGGTCTATAGGCTCCCTTTGCAGCTAACTTTACTCTTACTCTTTACTTTATCTTTTTGCGTTAATAGTTAGATTTTATACAATTTTCTCTTTTCAAAAGTTTGATGTGTTAAGAACGGATTGCAGACATTTTTAGAAGAAGCACAGGACAAATTTCTCTCTGCATTTCTTACCTTGGTCTGTGAATATTGCTGGGTCTTTTTCTTAATGGCAATAGTGCTGTATGTCGCATGATCATCATCAGGAAATGGGTCAGGCTTGTAGACACAAACAGATGTTGTAATCAAAAATTTATGAGATGTTACATAGTGTTTAAATTTGAAAGGTACCAATCTTTGTAGGAAAATATTACATGTAATGTAGCCTACCGCTGTCTTGGTTGGCTGGTTGTTGGCTGTATTGTCTCCTAAAATAAAGGGAGGAGAGATTAATGACCTGAGTTACAATTTTGAATATTGTCTAATCTACTGAATGCTTGGCATTTACATTTCAAATCACTTCATCACCTCCTTTATCCTCAGAAATAACTGAATGTGTCATAGATTGATAGGTAAATGTAGGACCCCAAACTGTGTAGTATATACATAGAATTCATTTGTATAAAAAATTAAATATAAAATTAAAATAAATGAATGAATAAATACTTTACTAGCCACTAACATTTTAAATATACTACTAACCGTGTATTCTCCACATCTTCCATGCAACTAGTACACCTGCTATCAACACCACCAATATGACTGGAAGGATCAACATTTTCAGATCCAACCTGATAGACCGAAAACAACCAGCTGGACATTAAATGTACCGAAATAAAACTTAAACAAAGAAACAATAAAAGTACAGTATTATGTGTGGATTAATGCTTTAGTTTTCCAGTCCATAAATACTGTATTCAACACCTTTTGCTAAACAACATTATCCATATATATTTGCTTATAAGTCTTTGTTTTTGTGCAATCATTCTTTCGGGTTGACAAATAATGGTAAATGACAACTAAGTCCCTGGCAACCATTGATGGTGTTGGGTGGTGTTGTCTTCAACTGGAGCAGAAGATCTGTTTGTAGACCTTAAAGTGTTGACCTCATCGGCAGAAGTAGATGACACAGATGGTTGTGGAGGACCTGGAGCTTGGAAAAATAAATGCAGCAATTGAATGACTGTTGGAGACAACCATAGAGGTATGAAATTAAACTTTGTGAATTCTTTATTTTTAACATGATTAATACATTTTCAAATACAAGAACATTTTGTCAAACTTGAAATCCAATAAAATTGTAACCTTCCAGTAATGACATTAACTTAGAAAAAACAATAACCAAAAGAACACTGAATTATAAAGTCAATTGTAGTATTTCCGTACTCACTGTTGGTGTTGGTGGTACTCAATGTTGTGACATGCGGTATAACAGTGATGTGAACAGGTATTTTATTAACACCCACATAACACAAGTACCAGCCAGTGTTCTCCATCTTCAGTCCACTCATATTCACTGTAAATACTTGTCTGTTATTTGCATCTCTGGTCTGATTTAATGTAACTAATGCTCCACCTATAGTTCCTGAATTCTCCACACAATCACCACACACTGGACACCACTTTATAGTTCCAGGGTCTCTATAGTAACAATAGACAGTAACCTCCCCTCCTTCCACTCCAGTCACCTCCTGTTTCTCCACATACAGTCCAGGAGTACCTGAACACAGGTGTAGAGAGCAACAGACTAGATCAACAAGAGTTGTAAATTATACATACATATTGACTGACAAGTTTACACATTAATCTACAAACCGATGATGGCCAGTATTCTAGACAAAAAAGGCTGTGCTTGAATCTTACTTGTGACAGTTAGATGGAACCAATTTAATTGGATATCAGGTCCTTGATTGATCTCCACAGCAAAGCAGTAATAGCCAGAGTTCACTGGACTCAGATCAGTCATGGTCACAGTCAGGACTCTCTCTTTGATGTCATCTGATATCCAGGTCTTAGTACTAATATTTATGTCAGTGCGTGCTGCATAATCACACTTAGCCCAAGTATTTCCTTTACACCAGTATTTAACATGGTCTGTGTATTTTTTTTCATAGCAAAAGGGAATTTTGATAGAACCTCCTGTCTCCACATGCATATACCCATCTGTGTGAACACATGAACACAAAACACATGAATGTGATTAATAACAAATGGTTTCAACTAAATGTAGTCATAGAACCTTTTAGAGAAATGTTCCTCTTACCTGTTGAAAATCTGAGGGAGATGAAGAAGATGATGAGGAGGGAGAGATGTGGAGCCATGTGAATGTTTGAGTTGGTGTGTGACATGGTGTCTGTATATTTATACTGTAGGTGTCAATGACCAAAAAAAGAACACACACAGACTACGTTTTACTTCCCTTTTACCCTCTTCATGCTAGTGTTTTTCTGTACATGCACACTTAATACCAGATAACTATATTTAAATTATTACATTACATTTGGATGGACAGTAATAATAAGTCAATAATGATTTAAACAATATTATATAAAAAAGTGGGTTTGTGTTGCAGAGATGGAGTCATGGTGTTTTAGAGTCCATTCTTCAGCGGGTCAGCGCTGTTTTTGCAGCACATGCAGGTTTTTTGTGGTCATAATGTTTTGGCACATCAGTGTATTTTTTGACACAGAAAAGAGAAATGCTTTGCACCTTCGAGGTAATGTGTAGGGACCGCAATTCTCATTCATTCTCATTCGGTGACCTTATGTCACAGGTGAGGATTCTTCCTCACTCTGGGTGTAATTAGTTTGGTTATTGGTTTTGCTTATTGCACTCACCAGGTGGGGGTTTTGTAATTAGATTTGTATTTAAGTTGAGTGTTTGCCTTTCACATTTTATAATAAACCCTTTTAAACAGAAGATACACGCTCTGAGCCTGGCTTTCCTCTACACTTCATCTATGTTTCATGACATCCTATGGCAACATGAGTGCGGTCATTAGCAAAGATTACGTTTGGGAAACTGGACATTGCTGCAAAAATTGTTTTTTTTGTTGTTTGCCTGTTCACCCGGAAACTTGTAACTATGTATAATTATGAGACAAACCTATTATACCTACTAACACATCTGGCATAACCCGGTTAAGGGTTGGCTGAGATATCCTTGACCTGTCAACCAATTCACTCAGGAAAGTGTAGTAAGGACTTGAAGTGTAGTAAGGACTTGAAGTGGGACTGGCATAAAGTGGTTTCTTCCAGTGCTCCTCTGTAACCCTGGGCCCAAAAGAGCACAGAGTAGACCTCTGGACTTACAGGACGGCCCAAAGAATTCAGTGCCGGCTTATAAGCTACTCAACCTCGTTTCCCAGAAAGTCTTCTTGCTGTCTGAAGATCCGTCTGACGTTTAAGACATGCGTCTCGCTTAAACACATTTAAATATAAAACCAACTAAAGGCATATAAATGAACACTATGACGATGTGGCGGATAACGACATTTATACTATGAAATAATCTTTCCCCAGTGGACAATAAAGACTATCTATCGTCTCCACGGAAAGATGTACAAGAATATCAGTTTTATACATGGTTTTGTTCTGCTCACCGTATTATTTATGAGGTTGAACTATAACATGCGAATATAATTACAAAACATATTTGAGTTGTATTTTTGCAAATATATCTTTATTTGAATTTACAATACTATCTTATTTTAATTTATTTGTTTTTCACCGCAGATCGATCAAACAGGTGTTTATCCAGGCTGTTAATTGTATGAATGGCTTGGTGAATTTTTCATATCTGTCACGGGTGAGGATTTTGTAATTAGGTCGGTCACTTTGGTGGTTATTGTTTCCAGTGCACGAGTGATAGTGAGCTTAGTGTTGTGTATTTTGAAGACGTGCTGTTGGGTGAATGTGTTTTATAAGTCACTGTGTAGAGCAATATTATTTCATTTAACAGGTTTGTGTTTTTCGCTGTTTGTTTTATGTTTAGATAAAATTAATGTGTTTTCGAACGGATTAACCTGGCTCTGCATTTGGCTTTCCTGCACTACAGTTCCCGAATCATGACAATATCATTAATGACAGGAAATATTTAGATTTATTCTACAGAATGGTCCTCAGTTTCATGTGTTTCATCCATCTGCGGTCGACGTCGCCATTTCTCATTTAACCCGTTTCTGTGCGTACGCCTGGGTCAGAGTGTCCGTGAAGGACCGCACATAATTTTTGGTTAAGTTTGCTTTTTATAAATCCCAACTCTTGCTTATCGAGAGGCGTGAATCTTCTTTTGTGCGTTCGGCACGTTTATAAATCAGTCACCAGAGCTGAAAGGTTCTGAGTGTACATTTACTTGTAAATACTGAAATCGTAGTTCTCTGACCCTTTCTGGGTTGCGCTCAAATGGTATTCTGTTCACTTGTTTCATGCGTACCCTCTCCCATTGGAAGACACGATCAATGTTAGAAAGGCTGATTGTTGATTTATTCAAATTCTACTTCGTATTCAACAACTCTTTGCTGTAATTCATGCATTTGGGTGGCACTGTTTTGAAGGACTACATTAACAATGAGAGCATCTTGCTGATGAGAGAACATATAGCAGTCCTTCCACACTCATGTTGCAGTCTAGCAATTCTACAAGGAGGAAATATGCGCTTACATACATACCTTAAATAGCAATTACTGGAATTCTATATGTAAAACGTTGTATGGTAAGAAAATGAAAAAGTAATTTTTGCCCCCAGTCCTATTTCTGTTGACAAGAGGATGTACTGACTCAAATGTATACAGTAAACTTTCAATTCCCAAAATGAAATGAATGTCTCTGAATGTTGTGATTACAGTGGCCACAGAGAATCTGCTATAATTGGGTTGTACTCTTTGTCCTGCTTCCCTCATTGTCATTTCATGAACAAGAACATGGTTTATCTGAAATTACTGTTATTTGTCTTGTTTTTGCTCATCCTTGTCCACCACCTCTTACATATAACTTTCCTCCTCATCCAGCACCTCTTACACATACCCTTCCTCCTCATCCAGCCAGGGGAGGGCAAACAAGGCCTGTGGGCAGAATCTGGCCCTCAAGGAAATTCTATCCGGAAGCGGTAGGTATCTAAACAGTTTTGAGGGGAAGTACAAAAGAACTTGCCACTCCAATTGTTATGTATCTGAATTATGATGATTTAGATATAATAATAATACAGTATAAATGTTATCTGTATACATTACAATTTTTGCTCTTCTGGCCCACAAATTATTTAGAATTTACAAATTATGTAAGAAATTTGGCCCTCCATTTAATAAAAAATCCTGATGTGGCCCATGAGCTGAAAGTTTTTCCTCCACTGTTCTGGGCTTTGAGGGATTCTCTTGTTTACAACGTGCTCTTGCGACAAGCTGTAAAATTAATGTCACTGTGGTATGAATCAGCAAACAAAATAACCTCTGATTCCCAAACTCTGTTTGTGTGTGTGTGTGTGTGTGTGTGTGCTGACCAGCTACTCTGTCTGTCACAGGAACATTGTAAGTATATAAGTACAGTGGATATAATAAGTCAATACCCCCCTGTTAGGTTTTGGTGATTTGTTATGACAAAGATAAATCATTTCAGAACTTTTTCCACATTTAATGTGACCTGTTACGTGAACAATTCAAATGAAAACACAAACTGAAATATTTGAGGGCGAAAAATTTGACAATAACCTGGTTGCATTCATTAATTACCTTTGTCTAATTGTCACGTAAACAGAGGTGTAGTGCAGAGGAAGCCAGGCGCAGAGCGTGTTAATCGGTTCAAAAACAGGTTTCTTTTAATTAACTTAAAACAATCAGAGAACAGCAAAAACTTTTACTGTTATAAATTAAACTACGCGAGGTAGCGACTTACTAAATATTTGAAACAACAGCAACAATCTTCTACACAAACACAGCACTCACCTAAATATGACCTACAGTGACGTGAGTCATAGACACATTCAATAATCCACACCGTGCCCCAAGACCTATTGACTTTTGTGCCAATCTCTCATTAGACTTTACACATTTCAGCTGCTTGACAAACCTACTGGTAAATAACAGAAATGTGCTCCACCTCTCCTAGCCCACTAGATGTCAATTTTTTCACATCACAAAAACCTGGCATGGAGCATGTAGACTTTTTTATATCCACTGTAAATAGTACATTATACTTTATAATATATCTAGATGACCACATTATGACTTAGTAGGTTCATTAAAATAGATGTCTATTGTGCAATTATGAGAACTTCGGATCATCACACTAATCCACTTATTTTCATAAAATATTTTCAAAATCATTACTGACATATTATTGTCCATCCAAATATAACAAGATTGTAGGGCCCGTTTAGCTCAATGTGGGAACACTAGGGAAACGTGATAAATGTTACGTTAGATTGTCTACTTTATAAAAAATAAAGTAGGTCCCAAAAAGCCCTTCTTGAGAAATAATGTGTTCAACTAGTCCATGTATCCAGAAGGAATGTTTTCTGACCCCTAGCTGCAGCATTTAGAGCACACGTTTTAAGACGCACACAAAACGAGCAAAACACAAAACACAACACAAACAGTCAAGAGACCCTGCCCTGTAGGCATTTGTGCTGGCTTATGTAGGCATATGTTCTGCATATGTTCTGGGTTAATACAGAATATGTCGTATGTATCTGAATGGTGCAAAGGAGCAGTGTCTAGATGTGTGAGCAGATTGCAGAAAAAAGAAAGAGCAATGAGGTTCAAGTGACAAATTGTGCTAAAGGTCATATTTACAGTACAGTTGTGCCAAAGAAGGGCAATGTCCAGGTTAAAGTATCAAATTGTGCAATATTTTGGGATGTGTACAGTTGTGCAAGAGAAGGGCAATATCCAGTTATAGTGCAAGACGTCCACTGTGGGGAGGGGGGCAATGGGCAGACTAGTACAAGAGGCATTTTCCTTAGAGTCACAACTGTTCTTGTAAATGGTAAATGCTGCGCTTTTATATAGCTCTTTTATCCAAATCGCTTTGCAGATCCTGCGTCACATTCACCCATTCATACACTAACGACCGCGTCTACCGCAGACTGCAGGCTCACCAGGAGCAGCTGGGGTTAGGTGTCTTGCTCATGGACACCTCGACAATTTCCAAAATTGAACCACCAACCTTCCGATTGATAGACAACCGACTCAACCCACTGAGCCACTGCCGCCCAGTGGTGGTATGTATTGATCTTGATAGACTGTAACCGCCTGCCAGAGGGGAGAGTTCTGAATAGTCCGTTACCCGGATGGGAGGGGTCTGCTTCGACCTTTGCTGCCCGCCTCAGTGACCTGGTTTTGAACAGGTCAATGAGGGATTGCAGATTATAACCAATGGTCCGACGATGATCCGCAGAGTGGATGATGTGTTGCAGTCTGTCGTTATCTTTGACAGTGACTGAAGCATAACAGACGGTGATGGAGGAGGTCAGGATGGACTCATTGATGGCTGTGTAGAAATAATGTGTTCAACTAGTCAATGTAATGTTGTAATAGTTATTTGACATTAAGTGGGCATGTACAGAAAAACACCAGCAGGAAAAGGGTAAAAGGGAAGTGAAAAGTTGTCTGTGTGTGTGTGTGTGTGAGTGTGTGTGTGTTCTTTTATGGTCATTGACACCTACAGTATAAATATACAGACACCATGTCACACACCAACTCAAACATTCACATGGCTCCACATCTCTCCCTCCTCATCATCTTCTTCATCTCCCTCAGATTTTCAACAGGTAAGAGGAACATTTCTCTAAAAGGTTCTATGACTACATTTAGTTGAAACCATTTGTTATTAATCACATTCATGTGTTTTGTGTTCATGTGTTCACACAGATGGGTATATGCATGTGGAGACAGGAGGTTCTATCAAAATTCCCTTTTGCTATGAAGAAAAATACACAGACCATGTTAAATACTGGTGTAAAGGAAATACTTGGGCTAAGTGTGATTATGCAGCACGCACTGACATAAATATTAGTACTAAGACCTGGATATCAGATGACATCAAAGAGAGAGTCCTGACTGTGACCATTACTGATCTGAGTCCAGTGAACTCTGGCTATTACTGCTTTGCTGTGGAGAGCAATCAAGGACCTGATATCCAATTAAATTGGTTCCATCTAACTGTCACAAGTAAGATTCAAGCACAGCCTTTTTTGTCTAGAATACTGGCCATCATCGGTTTGTAGATTAATGTGTAAACTTACATTTTTGTCAGTCAATATGTATGTATAATTTACAACTCTTGTTGATCTAGTCTGTTGCTCTCTACACCTGTGTTCAGGTACTCCTGGACTGTATGTGGAGAAACAGGAGGTGACTGGAGTGGAAGGAGGGGAGGTTACTGTCTATTGTTACTATAGAGACCCTGGAACTATAAAGTGGTGTCCAGTGTGTGGTGATTGTGTGGAGAATTCAGGAACTTTGGGTGGAGCATTAGTGACATTAAATCAGACCATAGATGCAAATAACAGACAAGTATTTACAGTGAATATGAGTGGACTGAAGATGGAGAACACTGGCTGGTACTGGTGTTATGTGGGAGACAATAATATACCTGTTCACATCACTGTTATACCGCATGACACAACATTGAGTACCACCACCACCACCACCACCGTCCCCACCACCACCACCGCCACCACCACCACCACCAACACCACCACCAGTAAGTACAGATTAATGTGAAATACTATAATTCACCCTATTTTTCAGTTTTGGTTGGACATAGTTAATTTCATAACTGGAAAGTTACTATGTATTTGGACTCTAAGTCTGACAAAATGTTTTTATATAAATCATGTAAATAGACAATGTCTAAGTCAATATTATACCATTTAATGCTAATGTCTTGGTGCCAGATACCACAGGACACATTCAGTATCATATAGAGTTCATGCATCTGCAAGTCACCAATGTTTTGTTGGCAAGTGGAGGACTTTATAAACAGCACATTAGGCAGGTGGTCATAATGTTTTGGCTCAGTGTATACACCACTGAAAAGATATGTACCAATGCTCAATATAGCCTGTGTCAAACAGTATCACTTCTTTGTCAATTTGCACTTAACTTTACCACACCAATGATTGTGCACAGAAATAATGCAGACCAGTCAAAACATCTCTGTTACCTCTGTCACAGTCAACAACACACTTAATGAAACCCTGAGGTAAGTGGAAGACATTACTGAATATATATACCGGTACATACATATGCTGTATATATATATATATATATATATATACAATGTTTTTATTATTAGAAATATAAATCCATATCCAAAAAAACATTTGGGGTGCTGTAAAAATGTTTATTGTCTTTGAATGTGTTCTAATTTTATTAGTTTTGAATTTATATAACATCAAATTGATCAGAAATGCAGTGTAGACATTGTTAATGTTGTACATTACTTTTGTAAGTTTTGCTAATTGATCATTATTTTTTTTTTTGCAATTTAGTGGCACAATGGAAAACTGCTGTGCTGAATAATGTAGAAATAAAACTCGCTTTCTTTTGACTAAATCATCAATAATTGTGGGTATGATCACATGCTCAAAATGGCCAGAAACAAAAACGTTACTTTCAAACTCAGCAGTCTGTTCTTCTTCTGAGACATTCTTAGAATGAAGAATGAAGGCTATCCCTCCTGTTTGCAATGCTATGTAGTGTTGCAGTTAAGACCACCTTAACTGAGACCAAGTAGAGACCAAGACCGGAGTTTATCATGACCGAGGCAAGTCCATGACCAAGGTAGGGCGAGACCGAGTAGAAGATCAGACCAGAAGAGAAAGATCAGTAAAGACCAGACCAAACGTTAGTTAGGTAGCTCAAGCTAGCTTTGCTAACATCACTAACATTTCACTAACCTTTCTGTTAGTGAAATGTTTCTTTTCCAAATGCCGGAAAACGTCCAAAGTAGTCCCAGCCGTCTCAGTGAGATTTTTGTTACAAAATGTATACAGGGTGGTGTGTTTTCATTGAAGGATATTATGAACTCTGTGGTTCAGGTGACCAAATCGGATTATTGCTGATTGGGACGACATTTTCTATTCAGCCACTGCTTTCCTTAATCTACCATCTTTCCTTTTTCACTTTTGAGGTGAAGTGAGGGGTGATGGGTAATTTAAAATGTTAAGCATTCCCACGGTTGATGGTTACATAGCAACTGTCATTGCCTGTCAGAGAAACATTGCCTGTAGTTCTAGTGTTAAACAATGCACAGGCAATTTAGCTAGCGATATTCCCGCAGTTGTTGTCTTGGCTGTTCTCAAAAACAAATCTCCCCAAGTCCTTTTTGTCCAAGTGCGCAACAAGACTGAGTAAAAATGTCTTGTCGTGTACTACAATACTGCTTCTATGTTATGAAAAACAAATTGACAATAGTATGCCAAAGGTCTGCAAGGCAAAAGGTATTTGACAAACTTAAAGCTAAAAGAAATCATTATTATTTAAAAAAAAATATTTCTAACTGTGTCATGGACTTTATTTTTTTATTCAATCTAATTTCATGTACCGTATGTTTGATAGAAAATAATGAGATATCTAAGTGACCTCAAACTTTTGAACGATAGTGTATATAAAGGCTGCAACAAATAATTGATAGAAATATAAAAAAAATCATTTTATGAGTACGGTACTAACTATTTTAAGTAAACAAATACACTTGCATGTAATCCAGGAATAGATTTTCATCAACCTATTAAACAAAAAATCACAATAAGAGTTCATAATTCAACCCAAATATATTATTCATTTGTATCTTGTCCTCAAAGCAATGTTATTTTTCTACAGATGGGACCAGACATTTCTCTATCTGCCAAAAATAGTTAATGCAGTACTCTTCCTTCTTTGCACAATCATCGCTGTGATGAAATTAAGAGCAAATGGACACAGATGAGCCACCAGGGTTTCCCAGCAGAACATTGTCCAGATCTTCACACTCCCACCATCACCTTGTACAAGTACACGGCCACCCACAGGGTGTGAAAGATCCACATTTATCGGACCAGGTGATCTTTTTTTCATGGAGCACCCGAGTAATCAAGGACAGTCTGACCTGTTTGCAGCTAATATTATTATTATTATTATAATATATATATTTGCAGCTACACAGCCCCATATTCAGCAGGGTGTGATGCACTGTGTGTTGTGACACATTCCTATTGTAACCATCATTAACATGTTCTGTGACTTGTGCCACAGTAGACCTTCTGTTAGTTCCCACCACACAAGAGAGCTTTAAATGCCCGTACGCTTTGAGGTGCGTTGGGCCCTCAACTATGGACTGTTGTTTGTAATGTTGCACGGTCTATTTTGGAAATGTAAAAAATGCTCAACAAATGTCAATGGCCACTTTTTCATTCTTGTAAATGAATGCAATATCTTTTCCAATAGTAATGTACTGTAATTGGCCAGGCCCCAGTGTGTAACTTCAGTTTATCGCATGGAGAGGGTTTCTCTCAGCCACATCAGGCAGTTGCCACAAAATGGCACCTGGGGGAATTAGCCCAGATAATGAACAGAGTGGTTAGGGCCGACCTACACATACCCCAGCGACAACAACTAATTTAGAAACCAGCCACCAAATAGTTGGCTAAATGGTTAAAATATGTTATATGTATGAACGTATGTAAATAAACCCCTCACCCCACTTCACCTTCAGCCCACCATTTCCACACTCTCATGTGCTTTAAGCATGTGCACCAGGGTAGACTCTACAAGAAAAGTGGATTTATATACATATTGTGAAAAATGGGTCAAATTAAAGGAAAACCAACATAAAGATTCTCAGTACAGCGCTGGGTCACCAAAACAGCTTTAACACACTTTGGCAATGACCCAGGAACTCTACTGGAGTGATGAAAACCATTTCTCCAAATAATATTCCCTTGTATATTGGCCTTTATTGACCACCCATTTATTCAGTTTTTTTCTGAATGTAATTTTTTTTATTTTGTTTTATTAGTTTTCATTCAATAACAACCTTGATTTACTTTTTTGTCTGACTTTTTCCTGATTTGATGTATTCATTTCCTTTGAATATATACAATTTATTAACACTTAACAGTTTAGATAATCTCATATGATGAAGTACTTTCAGTAAGTACAATGCTTTTATTTTTTCTGTTATCTATCAAAAACAGTTTATAGTGCCGTAGCCAACAACAGAATGTATGTCTCCGTATTTAACATGTCATGGAAACCTGTCAGCCTTGTAATACAGCAGCTTCCTGATCTAACTATCACCTCTGGTTGTTGGACGTCTGTGGTTTTGATCTGCGCGTAAGATTCATTTCCTGCAGCCACCACTTCTTCTATGCAGCACACCCCTACTCAGTTCTATGATTTCCTTTATGAACTTATTATTCCCCTAAAATCTAACCAAGGCTAACAGGTTATGTGTAGTAGTTGTTCCTAAACTGCACAGAAAGCTAACGGCTAAAATGTACAAAAATGTACTGTAAAACAGTATCAGTAGGAGGGTTAATGATGTCTGTGGACATTACGTGTGTGTGTGTGTGTGTGTGTGTGTGTGTGTGTGTGTGTGTGTGTGTGTGTGTGTGTGTGTGTGTGTGTGTGTGTGTGTGTGTGTGTGTGTGTGTGTGTGTGTGTGTGTGTGTGTGTGCTTTTCTTTGTACAAACAGCACAAAATATACAGAATATACAGTTATGTGAATGTTTTACACACCATGCCAAACATTCACATAACTCCCCATCTCTACAACCTTTTCCTAATCTTCTCTTGACCTTGACATTATGTGACTTTTTATGTGTAAACCTCTGGTTATAAATATAAAGATATAAATATAATATATATTTACTTTTTCCTTTAATGTGTTTTGTGTTGGTATACATGTGTGCAGACAGGAGGATCCATCACCACCATAAGTCAGTATGATCAAAAATATGCATGTTAAATACTGGTGTAAAGAACTGTCTGGAGTTTATTTAAATATGCAGCAACTTCTGCAAATAAACCATTTGAATCATATTGCGAGCACCTCCTGTTTTGTATTGTTATCAGTCTACCAATAACATCTCCACAGAGCTTTTGATTAAATGTTTTCTTTCCTCTCCAGAAAATGTCCCTAAAGCTGTAACTGACCAGACTTGATTGACATGTCTGTTAATACCAAACACACCCACCTCACACCAATTCACCTTTAGCCCAACATTTCCCCACTCTCACGTGCAGGTTAAGAATGTAGCATTAGTGTAAACTCTAAAAGCAAAGTGGTTTCTTATGTCACCATGTTATTTTTGAGCTGTATACAAAGCTAACAATGTTAATACGTTTAATGTTTTTAACAACAGGAGGCATTTTAAAATGTCATGCTTGTTTTAATAAATAAAAGTGGACCATATTATACATCATTCAAATTAACAGTGAAGAACTCCCTGGTTCTGGGTTCACTAGATGGTGGTGTGAGGTCATGCAGTAGTTTTCACTTACTCTCCAGTTGGATCCTGTATAATAATCCAGTCTTATTTGTAGTTCTGTTTTCTAGTTCTGTTTTTCTGTTTTTGTTTCTATCTTTTATAATATCTGATTGTATTTTGTCTGTAATGAGCATACATAGTTATGCATTGACACAACTATAACATTTTAAAATAAAACTAGGTAAAAGAGAATTCTCAACACAGAAGTTGAAGCTTTTACACTTTTCTTTTTCATTCTTTTATGGAAACTATACAGCCAGCCAGTGGAAAAGAATAATAATAAATGCTTCAACCTCTGTGTTAATACTGGGTTGGTTCTATTCCCATCCGTCTTCTGAATCAATACATGGCAAATATTTTCACTTTCTATCAGACTTTGCAACACTAGGGATACGTGATAATGGTTATCTAAGAATGCCTACTTAATTAATTATATGTAAAATGTAGTTGTGCCTCTTGGTCCTTTTAAAAAAAAATTAAATGTGTGTTGAATTAGTCCATTTAATACAATAATAGTGGCACTGAGTAGGCATGTACAGAAAAACACCAGCAGGAAAAGGGTTAAAGGATGGTGAAAAGGTGTGTGTGTGTGTGTTTTTTTATGATCATTGCCACCTACAGTATAAATATACAGACACCATGTCACACACCAACTCAAACATTCACATGGCTCCACATCTCTCCCTCCTCATCATCTTCTTGATCTTATCCAGATTCTCAGCGGGTAAGAGGAACATTTATATAAAAAGCTGATGTTTAATGACTACATTTTGTTGAAACCATTTATTACATTAATGTGTTTTGCGTTAATGTGTTCACACAGATGGGTATATGTATGTGCAGACAGGAAGTTCAATCACCATTCCCTGTTGCTATGAACAGAAATACACAGACCATGTTAAATACTGGTGTAATGGATACACTTGGGAAATTTGCAAATTTGCAGCACGCACTGAAAAAACCTTGGGTGCTAAAACCTGGATATTAGATGAGCTCAAAGAAGGAGTCTTCACAGTGACCATGACTGATCTGGGTCCAGTGGACTCAGGCTACTACTGCTGTGCTGTGGAGATCAATCATGGACCTGATATCCAATTAAATTGGTTCTACCTATCTGTCACAAGTGAGATCCAATCACTGCTTGTTGTATCCAGAAAGAATAGTGGGCATCATTGTTTGGTAGATGAATATAAACATTTCCATCAGTCCAAGTGAATGTATAATATAAAACTCTTGTTGATCTAGATTTTGCTCTCTATACCTGTGTTCAGGTACTCCTGGGGTCAACATGGAGAACCAGGAGGTGACTGGAG
The DNA here is from genome assembly GCA_029465975.1 of Dallia pectoralis. Lineage (NCBI taxonomy): Eukaryota > Metazoa > Chordata > Actinopteri > Esociformes > Umbridae > Dallia > Dallia pectoralis. Next base: position 9,867,009 of record CM055730.1, on the reverse strand, counting down.
TGGAAGGAGGGGAGGTCACTGTCAGCTGTTATTATAGTGACCCTGGAATTATGGCCTGGTGTCAAGCATGTGGTGATTGTGTGAAGAATTCAGGAACTATAGGTGGAGCATTAGTGACATTAAATCAGACCAGATGCAAAAAACAGACAAGTATTTACAGTGATTATGAGCAGACTAAGATGGAGAACACTGGCTGGTACTGGTGTTCAATAGGTGGTAATAATATACCTGTTCACATCACTGTTATACCGCATGTCACACCACCGAGTACCACCACCACCACTACCACCAGTGAGTACAGATTATTGGCAAATACTATAATTCACTATTATATTCAGTTTTGGCAAGTTCATTTAATAACTGGAAAGTTACTGTTTTTAAGGATTGCATTTTTTGCCAGACTGGTTTAATAAACCGGTTAAACTTTATATTAAGGGTAACGTAATAACCATTAATGAATACATTAATTGACATGAATGAATGACTTAGAAATGCAAAACCCATATGTGCATGTGTATAAACACATTAACTAATGATTAGTTAACTGTTGAAACACACATCAATAAACATTAGCTAACAAATTAAACGTTGAGTTCACTACAAGTTAACGAATGCATCTACAAACAATGAACTGTATGTCGTTTTGTTATTAAACATGTTAACAAATGAATAGGGAACGAATGAAAAGCGTATAGAAACCATGAATGAATACATTAATACATTGAAATCCAAATATGTATTGATGCAAATTAAGTTATTTTGCATGGGTTATTAAACATGAATATATGCCTAGTTCACTGTTGTATGGTCCAGTGACAAATATGAACTCATACATGATTCTGAATTAATTAATAATGACATGATGAAATTATTTGCTAAGGATTTACTCATGGTTGTATTCACTCTTTGTATTAATATTTATAAAAATATGTATATTACTTTTACTTACTTTTACTTTTGCATATTACTTTTATTACTTTTCCTTATAGTTTACCTTTTATTAATTAATCTTATTCCTACATTTAGAAATGTCAAAAGAATGTTTATTAATGGCCAATTATACATTTACAAAAACAAATTATACTTTTTATATACGTTCAGAAATAAGGTGGTGGATCTCAGTATACGTCCTCAATTTGTAAATTGCTGCTCATTAGTTAATATGTTTATTAACACATGCACATCTAGTTAATAAATTTCTAAGTCATTCATTAATGTCAATTATTGTATTAATTAATGGTTATTACCGTACTCTTAATAGTGTTACCAATAAATCATATACATTTTTTTAGATTTCACACAGTTAAAGTAAATATTATACCTCTATGGTTGTCTCCAACCGTTATTTCAATACTGCGTTGTTTTTTCAAAGCACCAGATGATCCACAATCATCTGTGTCAACTACTTCTGGACCTGTGATCCACACATTTCAGCCTACAGACAAATCTTCTGGTCCAATAAAACACAACACCCCCCATGAAGCTGAGGGCGGAGAACAAAAGAAGTATTCCCAACGCTTACAGTTACTATAGTGACTATGTTGTCTTTTGTAGTTATTTATCAACCAAAAGAGTAATTGCACAAATCAAAGACTCTTGAGAAACTGGATATTGAAATAGTTTAGAAAATGTTGTATAATACATTTGTGTTTAGGAGTACTCAATGATGAATAATCTGGCATAGCCACAAATAATTTAAGTTTCTTTGTTCAGATTTTTATTTTGGTACATTTAATGTCAAGCCTGTTGTTTTCTGTCTATCAGGTTGAATCTGAAAATCCTGTTGATCCTTCCAGTCATATTGGTGGTGTTGATAGCTGGTGTACTAGTTGCATGGAAGATGTGGAGAAAACATGGCTAGTAGTGTCTTTATTCTATCATTCATTTAATTTATTTATTTTATATTTACATTTGTAGACAAATTAGTTTTATTAACAGACCACACATCTTGGGGTCCACAGGAGGTGATGAAGTGATTTGAAATGTAAATGCCACGCATATAGGTTAGACTATATTAAAAAAAATTCACCTGTAACTCAGGTCATTAATATCGCCCCTCCCTCCCTGTTTTAGGAGACAATACAGCCAAAAACCAGCCAACCAGGACAGCGGTAGGCTACGTTAATCTTTTCCTACATAGATTTGTGCCTTTCTTATTTAAACACTAAGTGACATCCCATGAATTTCTGATAACAAAATCTGTTTGTGTCTACAAGCCTCAACGATATCCTGATGATGATAATGTGTCATACAGCACTATTGCCCATAAGAGAAAGACTCAGCAACATTTACTGACAAAGGTAAAACACAACTTTATTTTACAATCTTGTTTTAAATATGGAAATGTAAAAGCTCACACTAAAGACAGTACTATATGATACTAATATTATCAGTGCTAGTAAAATTATGACACAAATCTTTCATAACTTTGATAAAGTCTCTGCAAAGTAAAGAAACTGGAACACATACTAATATTTTCATAACTAGAATACGTTTATTTTTCCACTTTTTGTCATATTTGTCTTTCAAATGTTGACAGTAGATATATTGGGCGTTTTTAATCAGTGAACATATATGTTTGAGAAATAACTTAATGGTAACATTTCGTTTTTTTCCCAAACAAAACCTTGGACTATATAGCCATATCATATTAGGTTCATCGTCCCCAAAAAAAATTCAGAAAAATGAACCTCTATTTGATTAAGTTTGATGAACCTTGCCTACAATATGTCATGACTGATCACTACACATTTAATGGCATGCTGCATATGAACCTGTCTGTAAAAGGCAGAACCAGAGCATAATGTGGTCTACAGTTCAGTAGTACTGGAGAGGACTACACAAGTCAGTATTGGGGTCTCCAGTCTGACCTAAAACACAGACAGGATCGTACTGAATGGTTCAGTGGTATAGTCATTGCAGCCGGGACAAATTCAGGTTAAAGCTTTCCAAGGGTTTTATGTACCTGTGATCAATGGGTGTGGCTGAATCACCTGAAGTAAATAATAAAATGGCGTGTCAACACACCTTTGGCCATATAATGTGTAATTTACAACACAGACATGCAGATCAAAACAATGAGGTGCACTGGGGTATTCCAGTGGCTTATCCTGACAAATTTTGTCAAAAAAATAAATAAATTGGAAAACACATAAAAATAATTGTGAAGTGGTTGCTGGAATCTAGTTTACCTTCACAAGGTAGCCAGCAAATTAGGAAAATCCTTTTGATATACTACAACTTTAATTGCATTCAGCACCATGTAAGTAACATTTAACTGTGTGTCTCTGTGTCTGTGTTTTTGGTGTATTTCTCTCCAACAGGCAACTGAAAAAGATGAAAATGTGATCTACAGTTCAATAGTTTTGTAGGTGACCACACAGATCATTGTTTAAGGCTTTTTTTACAGTCCTAGGGTGAGTTTAGCATTTTTCACAGTTTACTGGTTAAAGGAAATTAAGCTTCACATGATCTGTACGCTTCTCAACAGAGCTTTATCCTAACTGAGTTGTTGACAATTAGAGAATTTCTGTTTGTCTCAATATCAACATGGTTTATGTCTACTATACATAAAAGAACAGTTACAATCTACATGGACAACGTTTTTACTTTTGTTATCACTGCCACTTTTAAAGACATCACTAACTTGTTTACATAAACCTGTAACTGCTTCATGTGATGCTGATTGTAGATCTGACATATAGTCCTGCTGTTGTCTTGGCCTGTTATATTTACTGACATGTAGTACTGCTGTTGTCTTGGTCGTCATATTTACTGACACGTAGTCCTGCTGTTGTCTAGGCTGTTATATTTTCTGACATGTAGTCCTGCTGTTGTCTTGGCCGTTATATTTTCTGACATGTAGTCGTGCTGTTTTCTTGGCTGTTATATTTTCTGACATGTAGTCCTGCTGTTGTCTTGGCTGTTATATTTTCTGACATGTAGTCCTGCTGTTGTCTTGGCTGTTATATTTTCTGACATGTAGTCCTTCTGTTGTCTTGGCCTGTTATATTTTTTTGACATGTAGTCCTGCTGTTGTCTTGGCCTGTTATATTTTCTGACATGTAGTCCTGCTGTTGTCTTGGCCTGTTATTTTTACTGACATGTAGTCCTGCTGTTGTCTTGGCCGTTATATTTACTGACATGTAGTCCTCCTGTTGTCTTGGCCGTTATATTTACTGACATGTAGTCCTGCTGTTGTCTTGGCCGTTATATTTTCTGACATGTAGTCGTGCTGTTTTCTTGGCTGTTATATTTTCTGACATGTAGTCCTGCTGTTGTATTGGCTGTTATATTTTCTGACATGTAGTCCTGCTGTTGTCTTGGCTGTTATATTTTCTGACATGTAGTCCTGCTGTTGTCTTGGCCTGTTATATTTTCTGACATGTAGTCCTGCTGTTGTCTTGGCCTGTTATATTTTCTGACATGTAGTCCTGCTGTTGTCTTGGCCTGTTATTTTTACTGACATGTAGTCCTGCTGTTGTCTTGGCCGTTATATTTACTGACATGTAGTCCTCCTGTTGTCTTGGCCGTTATATTTACTGACATGTAGTCCTGCTGTTGTCTTGGCCGTTATATTTACTGACATGTAGTCCTGCTGTTGTCTTGGCCGTTATAGTTACTGACATGTAGTCCTGCTGTTGTCTTGGCCGTTATATTTACTGACATGTAGTCGTGCTGTTGTCTTGGCCTATATTTACTGACATGTCCTGTTGTCCTGGCCGTTATATTTACTGACATGTAGTCCTGCTGTTTTCTTGGCCGTTATATTTACTGACATGTAGTCCTTATGTTGTCTTGGCCGTAATATTTAAATGTTGCTGTCCGGTAGTACTGTGTTATAATATTATCATGTTTGCTTTTGTCTCTGTCTGCGTTTTTTTTCTATTCTTTTAATTTAGCGGTGTCTTTTTGTACTTGTCTTTTGAGGTCTCCGTGTTTGCAGTATGTTGCTGCCATGTGTTTCTTTTAAATCCCAATACCATCACAGGAGGACGTTAATGTGAATAAAAAACACTTTTCTGTTCCTGTCTAACTTAGATAAAACAGATAACAAGCAAAGAGTGTAAACAAAAATATCTGTATGCATGTAAAGTGTAGAGATGTATTGTGATAATGGCTGTATAGTGGCCACAACATAAAGCGAAGCACTTTGAAGTGCTTTGAGCTTATTTCTACAACACAGCACCTGTTATAGCAGTGCGCTTTGGGAAGGAAATCACCACTGCACTTGTAGAAGCGAGCTCAAAGCGCTTCAAAAATATGCGTTCGGCACACGCCCCCGACGTACAGACAAACTCTGGAGTGAGGCGTTTATGCTTATCAGCAGGGCGAGCAGAGACCTTTGGAGGGGCAGCTGCTCAAAGTATAAAAGGGGCACATTGAACAAGGCTTTAAATAGCGCAGCTCAAAATATCAATACAGCAATATATAGTGAAGCATTCTTTGCTGATTCGCGTATCGATAAGGATGATTATGTATTGACACGGCAGCAAATGCTGTGATCGTGTTTTGAAAAAGAAACAGAATAGAAAAGACAATTTTAAGTTTAAAAGTTAAAAACGATTTTCTGTCCACCTAATAATAACTCTGGGATTAGAAACTGACATGTCTTCAGTTGTCCCAACCTGATGGCTTTTTCTTCTCTGTTCTACAGAATAATTAAGAACAGCTGTTATAGTAAAAACTATAGAAAACGTTATAGTAAAATTGACAAGGCCCATGTTTCGTACAGTACAATAAAGTTTTATTCAATGCCTCAGCATTTGTGGCCTGGAGTTGACTGTAGACATTAAAACAACAAACATATAGGAGATATATTAGCTGATTAAACAATTGTTATGTAACCATGACAATGTTAATATTGCTGACACTGTTTGGAACTTGCTCGCCAAGGCTGACTGCTCCAAGAAAATAAGAGAGAGATGCTCCCAACTGGCTGCTGCACACCAAGAGCTGCAGGAAGAGAAAACAGGACACCAGATTCAAAAAAATAAATGTATCTGAGAAAAAAAACATTAATTGGGGGATATGATGATAATGGCCATGGCAGGGGCAACAGTGAGAAGGAAAAACCAGTGTTGTGATAATTATTTTTAAGGCACTCTACGTTTAAAAAAACATACTGTAATATAATAATAGTTTAGTCAAATAACATAAAAAAGACCAGAGCCCTCGATGCCTGTGAAACTTTTCTCCCTCAAACAGCATGGTAACGTTACTTACACTACATGCTATAACAGCAAGATAAACAACACAATGCATGCTCTATTCACATCCGATTGTTCTTGTAAAATAATAATAATTAAATAAACATCAAAATCTCTTCGCTGAGAATGAAACAGCACTTACCAGCTGCCTCGGTGTTGAAAATATCCTCTGGCAATAAAGAAATGTGCGTGCGGCGTGAGGAACCCGGTTATGATGAGGTCGATCGTTGTCAGGAGAAAAGTTCATCACGTGGGTCGTTTTTTTACGGCTAAATTATTATTCATAAATGTTACTCATATTTAGATTGGGCATGGGCAGGCATTAACAAAAGGGCATGTTATTAGAAAAAAAATTGAAATTTTGCTTTGACAAAAGGGCACTTTGGGCACCATTTGAGTCCTATTGTGAGCACCTACTGTTTTGAATTGTTATGGGTGTAGAAATATTTTCTCCACAGAGCTTTAGACTAGATGTTTTCCTTTATCTCCAGCAGATGGCGGCAAAGTCGCATAACATAAATTGCTGATAAATCCCAAATAAACACCTCCTCACCCAACTTTACCTTCAGCCCACTATTTACACACTCGCATGTGTTTCACTAGCCAAATAGAATCACATAAATGCACAAGTTTAAAAGAGGATTTTAAAATGGCTGACTTGTTTAAATTAATAAAAGTGGACCATGAATTGCTTCATTTAAATCACCAGTTAAGAACTCTCTGGTACTGGGAGTCACTAGATGGTGGTGTGAGGTGAAGCTAGGAGTTTTGACTCTCCACCGGTGATATATTATATTCGTATTCATTCTCTTGGAGAGCCACCAATACTGTATGTAAACACTGGTTTAGTTCTATTCCCATCCTTCTTCTGGTTAATTAATGCCTATGTGGCAAATCATACTGCAGCTTGTTCTAGAATTGCACCAAATCTTGAAAGGATATAAAATGACTTTTTCTCTTTTAAAAAATACACAGAAGAGCCAGAACATTGTGACAGTGCCAACCTGCTGAGGCATTGACTCTATAAGACCATTATTTTTATAAAATATTTTCAAAGACATTCAAAATGAGTTGTCATGTACAGAATAAAAACAGCAGGAAGAGGCAATAAGGGAAGTGAAACACTTTTGTGTGTGTGTGTTTTGTTCTTTTATGATAATTTACACCTACAGTATAAATATACAGACACCATGTCACAGACAAACTCAAACATTCACATGGCTCCACATCTCTCCCTCATCATCTTCATCTTCTCCAGGATCTCAGCAGGTAAGAGGAGCATTTATATAAAGGGCTGCTGTTTACTGACTACATTTAGTTGAAACTATTTGTTATTAATAACATTATTGTGTTTTGTGTTCATGTGTTCACACAGATGGGTTAATGTATGTGGAGACAGGAGGTTCCATCACCATTCCCTGTTGCTATGATCAGAAATACACCCACCATGTTAAATACTGGTGTAAAGGATATAAATGGGATTTTTGCACATTTGCAGCACGTACTGACAGAACTATTAGTACGAAAACCTGGATAACAGATGACCTCAAGGAGAGAGTATTGACTGTGACCATGACTGATCTGGGTTCAGGGGACTCTGATTATTACCGCTGTGCTGTGGAGATCAAACAAGGACCTGATATCAAATTAAAATTGTTCCAGCTAACTGTCACAAGTAAGATCCAATCCATGCCTGTTTTGTCTGAAATGAATATTGTATAATATAAAACTCTTGTTGATCTAGACTGTTGCTCTCTACACCTGTGTTCAGGTACTCCTGGACTGTATGTGGAGCAACAGGAGGTGACTGGAGTGGAAGGAGGGGAGGTCACTGTCTATTGTTACTATAGTAACCCTGGAAATATAAAGTGGTGTCCAGTGTGTGGTGGTTGTGTTGTCACGAGTGGTGAGTTAGGGTACTGCACTGTCTGGTTTCGGGTGCCCACTTCCTGGTTTATGTTGGTTACAGCTGTTGGGGATTTGTAATCACTGGGTTATAAAGGGATTGCCTAGATGTCACTGTTTGCTGTTCATTGTTACATGTCACAGTATGATAGAGGTGAGTGTTTGTTTGTAAATAGGTTGTATTGGTTTTGGGAACTGTATATTTATAAGACGCTACATATGCGCACTTTCATTTCAGTTTAGCCATTTAGCCTTTTGTCGCCGTTTTCGGTTTGTTTTATGTTTGAAGAAATAAACCTTGTCTTTAAACGGATCATCTACGACTCTGCACATGGCTTCCTACACTACACCTTACAGCGGTCGTGACATGTGTGGAGAATTCAGCAACTTTAGGTGGAACATTAGTGACATTAAGTCAGACCAGAGATGCAAAAGGCAGACAAGTATTTACAGTGAATATGAGTGGACTGAAGATGGAGAACACTGGCTGGTACTGGTGTTATGTGGGTGTTAATAAAATACCTGTACACATCACTGTTATACCGCATGTCACAACATTGAGTACCACCACCACCACCACCACCATGTTACTTTTCTACAGATGGGACCAAACATTTCTCTATCTGCCAAAAATAGTTAATGCAGTACTCTTCCTTCTTTGCACAATCATTGCTGTGGTGAAATTAAGTGCATATCGAGACAGATGAGCCACCAGGGTTTCCCAGCAGAACATTGTCCAGAGCTTCACACTCCCACCATCACCTTGTCGTCTTCTCCAGTACATCCTGGAGCCATTCCTTTCCCAGATAAACGGCACACATGTTCACGTTCGCCCACGTGGTGTGAAAGAAAACAGAACTCATGTGACCAAGTCATCTTTCATCTTCAACGGTGGACCGGGGTAATCATGGGTAGTCTGATCTGTATTTATTTGCTTCTCTAATAAACAATTTTACTTTACTGTACTTCTCATGTAATGATGCGATATTCATTAAGTTCATTGCTTTTATTTATTTGAATGTATTTAAAGCAGATTAAGTGCTGTAGCCAACAACATAATGTATGTATTTGTGCTTAACATGTAATGGAAACCTAGCAGCCTTGTAATACAGCAGCTTCCTGATCTAACTATTACCTCTGGTTGTTGGACGTCTGTGGTTTTGTGCTGCGCTTAAGATTCATTTCCTCTGCAACACACAACTACCCAGTTCTATGATTTCCTTTATGAACTTATTAGTCTTCTAAAAGCTAACCAAGGCTGACAGGATACTTTGTTTGATTTTTGTGCCTAAAAGTCAAGAGATAAAAAATAATTGTGAGTTTGGGTTTGCACTTTTCTTCTCATTGTTTTAAGTCCTTTCCTGTTATAGGTGAGGGGAGGTTGGTTTTTGGTGTGTGTGTTTTTATATTTAGTAGCTGTTTACAAGCGCACTTTATTTTCATTACCTGTAGCTATAGTTTTTCATTCGTTGGATGTTTTGGTTGGTCAATAAAACTCACTGACATTTTTTATTGGCTCCGGGTATGTCTCATTACTGCACTACACCTCGTGACAGTTACCAAAAGTTAGTGCATATAGAAATACATACAGCTATCTGTAATTTCTATCAGGGTGGGTCAATAATCCAGTCGTCAGTGATGTTCTTTATTGTCAAAGCGAAGGTGAGTGCCAATTCATCTAAATTACTGTTGTTACAATGTATGGTCAACGTAGCTAGTTCAGCCAGTATAACTCAGATTTTTTTGTGAAATAAATGTACTGGTAATATCAATGTTTTAGTCAATATCAGGTAGTCCACACCAAATAACTATGGAAAGGTGTTGATTGATGCCATTGTAGTCTCAGGGAAGGTGTCCATTGGGATGGATTGTTGTGGGTGAGCCCTGGATAACAGGGGACTGTTGGAGGTGGCAGGACATAGCTGATGGGGTGTGCAGACAAGACTGCTCTTTTGAATACTGCTGTATACAACTGTCTGGAGTTTGTTTAAATATCCATAACCCTGTGCAAATAAACCATTTCAATCATATTGTGAGCACCTACTGTTTTGAATTGTTATCACTGTGGAAATATTTTCTCCACAGAACATTAGACTAGAAGTTTTTCTTCATCTCCAGTAGATGGCAGCAAAGTCACAATGTTCAGGCTTCACAGAAATTGCTGATAAATCCCAAATAAACACCTCCACACCACACTTTACCATCAGCCCACCATTTACACACTCTCATGTGCTCTACTAGCCAAGTAGATTCACATAAAGCATGAGTTTAATGGAGGTTTGACATGTTTTAATAAATTAAAGTGGACCATGCATTGCTTCATTCAAATCACCAGTGAAGAACCCCCTGGTTCTGGAGTCACTAGATGGTGGTGGGAGGTGTAATACCTTTGAATTATGTTGTATTATGTTGTAAAACACACATGCTTTTATAACTACCTTAGATGGTGGATTTACTGCAGTTACTTAAGAAGTCACATTCAGCTATTTTAACAACTTGGCCTTTATATAGAGTTCGCTTGTATAGTGAACTTTGCTTTTGTGCTAGTAATATTAATTGTGCAACTAATATATGTTCCTAATTATTTTTGCGTGATGACGGATGGTGAGCTATGTCACATCGAGGTAATAATCACATTCTTCTTTTGGTTGAATATATAGCGGTAACACCTGTATTGAAGTCAATTAAAAGGGTCTCACTAAATGTCCATACCTTATCAAATGCACAACTTGTTATCTTCTGTGTAAAATTAGATTGTTGGCAGTGCCATTGAATGCCAGTGTCACGACCCTGAATCTGCATTCTAATGGTGTGCTGAGAGTGGAGGGCTTGACCAGTGCCTGGCTGCACCGACACCTGGATATTTCATCCAATCATATCTCTTGGATTGAGGGGCTCAACCCTGAACTTCATATCTCTTGGATTGAGGGACTCAACCCTGAACTTGTCGTGCAACTTGATCATGAAGTTTGGGTGTTTAAAGGAGCTTGGCTATTTGAACTGTGTCATCATGTTCCTCTTTAGTCAACGATCATAACATTTTGGTCCATGTCCCCAGGCCACAAGCAAAAACACATTCTATCCAGCCATCTTTGAGGATTGTGACCTCAGGTGAACAACTTGATGCTTCTACAGTCATGAGATTATTGTGAAACATAATGTTGGTGACATTTTTCACACACCCTTTCAAGTTCAGAAATAAGTCTACAGTCTCTCACAGCATCAATGACAACATGTATGTTTCTTGCCTGTGTTATTTAAAGTTCTTTGTGAGTTTTTGGCAATGTGAGAATGTTTTATTCCTTGTAATAAACAGTTGGAATCTACCTGGCTGGACCACTACTACTTGTCATCATTGCCACTTTTAAACAAGAGTGTATGGCTGCAGCTCGCAGCCTCCCGTCTCATGCCCTCCCGTCTCATGCCTGGGCGTGTCTAACGGCAAGTCCAGAGGGTCAAATCGCGAATTATTTACGTTTGTTGCATGACACAGCACACCACCCAAAACACAACAGACCTACTGTGAATGCATGGTGGTGGCAATAATTTGTTGTGGGTGTGCTGCCAGGTTTTAAGGGAAGATGGATGCTGCCAAGTAAACACAAATTCTTGAGGATAACTGGTGGCGCTCAGCTAGACAGCTGAATATTGGCAGATGGTTCACCCTAAACACACCGCCCATAAACCTGTGCAGATGCCAAAGGCTTTTTGGTACTGGTTTTGGAAAATACAATATAATACCTCTATCTAGTTTTCTTTTAAAAAACAACTTGTTTAATTGCAATTTTAAAACCGGGTTCTTTTTTTCAAAATATAATCACAATTATCCAAACACCACACTCAATTTGCATAATTCCTAGATTGTTTGCAAAATGAAACACTTTCAAAACATAGACACCTCAGTCAAAACATATACACATATTTGTGAAAATGTTATTAGTTTTCATTTACAAACACAGTCCTCAATGATCAGACACTATTGCAGTCAGTTTCACATTCCCGTGATAAATTAAAAACACATTTTAGGAAATAGCATGTGCTAGATTTTTGACCAGACATTGTTATGTAAAGGATCATTTAGATAAAAAATAATAGTGACAAACCCACAACATTCTTCATGATTAGTTTGAGATATAGGGAGAATGTACACAAATAGGCCTACTATAAACTTACCAAGCACTGCACAACACTGATGCTGCAGACTGAATATTCAATACATCGTATTTCTTACCATAATCAGTTACAGTAATCAACCAACAATGAAATCCATGAAACAAATTAAATCTGTAGACAAGTAAAAATTACTGAATTAAGTACTTACACTTTGAAAAACTACTGTAAAAGCAACAAGAATAATGTAACTATTCATCATCTCTCTGTCTGGCTGGATCAGGCCATAAGATTTCATCCACATCACAGGCTATGTCTTCATTGGCAAGAGGAAGAGCTCAAAGAGGAGCTGAAGGAGGTAGAGGAGAAGGAGGTAGAGTAGGAGGCCCAGGTAGGTTCTATCAACTCTTCAAGTCCTTCTCTACCTCTTCCTCTACCTGGGCCTCTTTATCTCATTCTCCTCTTCCTCTACATGGACCTCTTCCTCTACCTCCTTTACCTCCTTCATCTCCTCTTTGAGCTCCCCTTCTCATTCTCACTCTTCTTCTTCAAGCACCTTCCATTTGTGTTGAAGACAAGTGAACTCACCTGCTGCCTTATAGCACACCTGAGTGCTGCATTTTCAAATTAGCCCATGTGTGCTTCCACACCTGGTGGATGTGAATATCCAATTTGTTCATTAGTGTGGTCATTGGCAATCCGGGGCATTGTAATGACAGGGAAGTAACCTCACAATCCTTATCTGTGTCTAAGGTCTGAAAGTGTGTGTAGAGTTTTACAAATGACTGTGTGTAATGTTTTGCAAAAAGGGTGAAGCAGACATTGTGTTTAATGTTGTGCAAATCTGTGGAGGTGTTTTGCTCATTGGAGTAGAATTTCGCAAATTGTGTGGACATTTGTATTTTAGTATGTAAACAATTGAAAAAAACTGTAAATCATTGGACTGATCAATTTTCCAACTTTATGGCATTAATGGCAATTGACGACCCATTTTCTCTTGCTTTATTGCTTTTATTTATTCAACTGAATTTTGAGCAGTTTATAGTGCTGTAGCCATCAACAGATTGTATGGCTTTGTGTTTAAAATGCCATGGTAACCTAGCAACCTTGTAATACAGCAGCTTCCTGACCTAACTATCACCTCTGGTTGTTGGACGTCTGTGGTTTTGAGCTGCGCTAAAGATTCATTTCCTGCAGCCACCACATCTTCTCTGCAGCACACACCTACTCAGTTCTAAAATTTTCATATAATTAATATACTTCTGTATGATAGGTTTATGTATGTGCATATAGGAGGATCCATTAACACACCAAGTCAGTATGATCAATATTACACACACTATGTTAAATACTGGTGTAAAGAACTGTCTGGAGTTTGTTTCAATAGTCATCACCTTCTGGATTTAAACCGTTTGAATCATAATGTGAGCTCCTACTATTCTGCATTATTGTCAGGATACCAATAACTTCACCACAGATGTCACGAATGGTGTGGGGGCGTGGCTACACAGACCTTTCGGTGATTCACTTCCTTGTTTATGTTTTGTCACTCAGCTGTTTCTGCTTGTAATCAATGGGATATAAGAGGGTCGCGAGCAGTGCACTCGTTGCTTCGCATTATTTGTATGTCACGGTTGCTTTAGAGGTGAGTGGGGATATTTACTGTTGTTAGTGAACATTTTGTATAAGACGCTATATGCGCACTTTGATTTCATTTTCACAGTATAGTCTTTTCGCCGTTTACGGTTTGTTTTGTGTTTATCATTAAATAATACCCGTTAAACGGATCCTACGGCTCTGCACTTGGCTCAACCTGCACTACACCCATCCAGCATCGTTACAGAATGCTGAACCCACAAAGAAGCCAGCGGAGCCAGCAGACGGTGAGTGGATTCCTCGGGGGGGCAAGCTATAGCGCCCCGAAGGATGAAGCTCACCGTCGCACCACGGAGCAGTGGGACTGGGGTAAGCCGGAGACGCCCGAAGAGGAGTATAGGCGCCTCCGTGCTTACTTCGGGTATGAGCCACCGATGCAGCTATCAGGGCCGATTACATCGGGTCCGCGGTCCCTCCCGGAGGAAGGCAAGAGGGCACCCCGAAGGCGTCCCAAGAAGGTTTTTGGGGGGGAGCTAAGGAGGTGTTCCGGGAGGACCGCGGAGAGAGCACCCACGGTCCTGGTGCTGCAGGAACGGCCCCCCACTGCTCCGGGGCTGCAGACAGGGGGAGGGAAACCCCTGGAGCTACAGCCACTACCCCCGCCGTGGGAAGACCCTTTTCTGCCGCCGACAGGGACAGAAAAACCCCCGGAGGGGTTGGATGAACAGCCCTCGGCTGTTATTAGGACGTGGTGGAGGACATGGCTGGATTTCCAAGAGCCAGCGCCTGAGATGGTCGCCACCACGCCTGCGCCCAAGATGGCTGCCGCCGTCTCGCCAGCGTCCACGATGGCTCCCGCCGTCACGCCAGCGCTCAAGATGGCTGTTGCTGTCACGCCAGCGCTCAAGATGGCTGCCGTCGTCCCGCCAGCGCTCAAGATGGCTGTTGCCGGCACGCCAGCGCTCAAGATGGCTGCCGTCGTCCCGCCGGCGCTCAAGATGGCTGTTGCCGTCACGCCAGCGCCCACGATGGCTCCCGCCGTCACGCCAGCGTCCAAGATGGCTACCGTCGTTCCGCCAGCGCCCAAGATGGCTGCTGCCGCCACGCCAGCGCTCAAGATGGCTCCCGCCGTTCCGCCAGCGCTCAAGATGGCTGTTGCCGCCACGCCAGCGCTCAAGATGGCTGCCGTCGTCCCGCCGGCGCTCAAGATGGCTGCCGCCGTCACGCCAGCGTCCACGATGGCTCCCGCCGTCCCGCCAGCGCCCAAGATGGCTACCGTCGTCCCGCCAGCGCCCAAGATGGCTGCCGCCGTCACGCCAGCGTCCACGATGGCTCCCGCCGTCCCGCCAGCGCTCAAGATGGCTGTTGCCGGCACGCCAGCGCTCAAGATGGCTGCCGTCGTCCCGCCGGCGCTCAAGATGGCTGTTGCCGTCACGCCAGCGCCCACGATGGCTCCCGCCGTCACGCCAGCGTCCAAGATGGCTACCGTCGTCCCGCCAGCGCCCAAGATGGCTGCCGCCGTCACGCCAGCGTCCACGATGGCTCCCGCCGTCCCGCCAGCGCTCAAGATGGCTGTTGCCGTCACGCCAGCGCTCAAGATGGCTGCCGTCGTCCCGCCGGCGCTCAAGATGGCTGTTGCCGTCACGCCAGCGCCCACGATGGCTCCCGCCGTTCCGCCAGCGCTCAAGATGGCTGTTGCCGCCACGCCAGCGCTCAAGATGGCTGCCGTCGTCCCGCCGGCGCTCAAGATGGCTGTTGCCGTCACGCCAGCGCCCACGATGGCTCCCGCCGTCACGCCAGCGCTCAAGATGGCTGTGGCTGTCACGCCAGCGCCCAAGATGGCTGCCGTCGTGGCTCCGCCAGCGCCCAAGATGGCTGCCACCGTCACGCCAGTGTCCACAATGGCTGCCGCATCGCCGCCCACCATGGCTGCCGCATCGCTGCCGCCCACACTGGCTGCCGCACACTGGCGCCGCCCACAATGGCTGCCGCATCGCCGCCCACAATGGCTGCCGCATCGCCGCCCACAATGGCTGCCGCATCGCCGCCCACAATGGCTGCCGCATCGCCGCCCACACTGGCTGCCGCATCGCCGCCCACAATGGCTGCCGCATCGCCGCCCACAATGGCTGCCGCATCGCCGCCCACAATGGCTGCCGCATCGCCGCCCACAATGGCTGCGCCACGCGCCCACAATGGCTGCGCCGCCCCACAATGGCTGCCGCACGCCGCCCACAATGGCTGCCGCCGCGCCCACACTGGCTGCCACAATGGCTGCCGCCACGCCGCCACAATGGCTGGCCGCCGCCCACAATGGCTGCGCATCACAATGGCTGCCGCCACGCGCCCACAATGGCTGCCGCCACGCCGCCCACGGCTGGCCGCCGCCACGACGACGCCACGATGGCCGCCGCCACGACGACGCTCACGATGGCCGCCGCCACGACGACGCCACGATGGCCGCCGCCGCCACGACGCCACGATGGCCGCCGCCACGCGACGACGCCACGATGGCCGCCGCCGCGACGACGCCACGATGGCCGCCGCGCGCGCCACGATGGCCGCCGCCACGACGATGGCCGCCGCCGCCGCGGCGGCCACGATGGCCGCCGCCGCGACGCCACGATGGCCGCCGCGACGACGCTCACGATGGCCGCCGCCGCGACGACGCTCACGATGGCCGCCGCCGCGACGACGCCACGATGGCCGCCGCCGCGACGACGCCACGATGGCCGCCGCCGCGACGACGCTCACGATGGCCGCCGCCGCGACTACGCTCACGATGGCCGCCGCCGCGGCTACGCTCACGATGGCCGCCGCCGCGACTACGCTCACGATGGCCGCCGCCGCGACTACGCTCACGATGGCCGCCGCCGCGACTACGCTCACGATGGCCGCCGCCGCGACTACGCTGTTTCTGCTTGTAATCAATGGGATATAAGAGGGTCGCGAGCAGTGCACTCGTTGCTTCGCATTATTTGTATGTCACGGTTGCTTTAGAGGTGAGTGGGGATATTTACTGTTGTTAGTGAACATTTTGTATAAGACGCTATATGCGCACTTTGATTTCATTTTCACAGTATAGTCTTTTCGCCGTTTACGGTTTGTTTTGTGTTTATCATTAAATAATACCCGTTAAACGGATCCTACGGCTCTGCACTTGGCTCAACCTGCACTACACCCATCCAGCATCGTTACAACAGAACTTTTGTCAAAATCTTTTTCTTTCTCTCCAGCAAAACTAAACAGACTTGACAGACATTTCTGTTAAATCCCAAATAAACCCTCCTCTCTACATTTCACTTTTAGTCCACCATTTCCACACTAGCATATGCTTCAAGAATGTGCACTAATGTAGGCTCTACAAGCAAAGTGGATTCACATAAGTGCATTTTTGAGCTCTATACAAAATGTAATACCCCCTACTACTGTATGTAAACACTGGTTTAGTTGTATTCCCATCCTTCTTCTGGGTAATGAATCCCTATGTGACAATTCATTCTGCCCCTTGTTCTAGAATTGCACCAAATCTTAAAGGTTATAACATGACTATTTTCTCTGTCAAAAATACATCAAGAGCCAGAACATTGTGACAGTGCCAACATGCCGAGGTATTAACTCTATAACAACATCACTCCATCTCTGCAAAACAAACACACTTTATTTTTATAAAATATTGTCAAAGTCATTCAAAATGTGTGGGCATCTGCAAAAAAGAAACTGCCGGAAGAGACTATAAGGGAAGTGAAAGACTTTTGTGTGTGTGTTTTGTTCTTTTATGGTCATTGACACCTACTGTATAAATATACAGACACCATGTCACACACCAACTCAAACATTCACATGGCTCCACATCTCTTCCTCCTCATCACCTTCTTCATCTTCTCCAGTTTCTCAGCAGGTAAGGGGAACATTTCTCAAAAGGGCTGATGTTTAATGACTACATTTAGTTGAAACCATTTTTTATTAATCACATTAACGTGTTTTGTGTTCATGTGTTCACACAGATGGGTATATATATGTGCAGACAGAAGGTTCCATCATCATTCCCTGTTGCTATGAACAAAAATTCAAACACAATGTTAAATACTGGTGTAAAGGATTTGATTTGAATAACTGCAAACATGCAGCACACACTGACCACACTATGGGAACTAAAACCTGGATAACTGTTTACCCTCAAGAAAGAGTCCTCACTGTGACCATGACTGATCTGGGTTCAGGGGACTCTGACTATTACTGCTGTGCTGTGGAGATCAAAGAAGGAGACGGGGTTGATATCCAATTAAATAGGTTCTACCTATCTGTCACAAGTAAGATCCAATCATTGCTTGTTTTTCCAGAATGAATAGGGGCCATCATTGTTAAGTAGATTGTTCTGTAAACTTACATTTCCAACAGTCCAAGTGAATGTAGAATATAAAACTCTTGTTGATCTAAACTGTCACTTTCCATATCTGTGTTCAGGTACTCCTGGACTGTATGTGGAGCAACAGGAGGTGACTGGAGTTGAAGGAGCAGAGGTCACTGTCAGTTGTTACTATAGAGACCCTGGAACTATAAAGTGGTGTCCAGTGTGTGGTGGTTGTGTGGAGAATTCAGGAACTATAGGTGGAGCATTAGTGACATTAAGTCAGACCAGAGATGCAAATAACAGACAAGTATTTACAGTGAATATGAGTGGACTGAAGATGGAGAACACTGGCTGGTACTGGTGTTATGTGGGTGTTAATAAAATACCTGTTCACATCACTGTTAAACCACATGACACAACACTGAGTACCACCACCACCACCCCCACCACCACCACCGCCACCACCACCACCACCACCACCAGTGAGTACAGATTAAATGCTATAATTACTATATTAATCAGTCTTGGTTGGACATTGTTTTGTTCTAGTTAATTTAATTACTGGAAAGTTACTATTTATATGGATTCTAAGTTTGAAGTAAAATATTGAAACTATTGATCGTTGACGGAAATGCAGACCAGTCAAAACATATCTATTACCTCTGTCACAGTCAAACACACACCTAATGAAACCCTGAGGTAAGTGTAAGTTATGTTATATACATATATATTACAATATAAATATATTGACATGGAAATACATATCCACTAAATACTTTGGGGTCACGTAGATATATGTCTGTGTATTTGTAAAATTTGAAATTTATTTCGTAATTTTGCCATTAAAATGACATCAAATTGATGAGAAATACAATGTAGACATTGTTCATGTTGTAAATGACAATTGTACCAGGAATTGTTACATTTTTCATGGAATATATCTACATTGATGTTTAAAGGCTCGTTATCGTCAACCAGTCTTGTGTTTTAATGGCCCATTGTGTTTGTTAATCCGAGTTTTGGAAATTGATCATTAGAAAACTTTTTTGCAATTATGTGTTGATTAAAGTAGAAATAAAACTGGATTTCTTAAACTAGAGCAACATTTGTGGGTAAGATCATAAGCTCAATAGCCAGAAATAAAAAACGTTCTACTGAAACTCTGCAGTCTATTCTTGTTCTGAGGAATTAAGAGAACTTGCTAAAAAACTAAAGATTGTTCAACACTGTACACTACTCCCTTTACAGCACATCACAAACTGGCTCTTACCAGATTTTTTTTTAAAATTTGGGTTGAAACATACGGAATTACTACAAATAAATTAGTTAATTTTTCTTTTCATTCATGATAACATTTTTAAATATACAATTATACTTGTATGTAATTCTGGACTAGATTTACATCATATGATTAAAAGAAAAATTACAATAAGTCTTGGTAAGTAATTAAGCCCAAATATATTCAAAGCAATGTTATTTTTCTACAGATGGGACCAAACATTTCTCTATCTGCCAAAAATAGTTCATTTTTACTCTTCCTTTTTTGCACAATCATTTCTGTGGTGAGATTAAGTGCAAATCTACACAGATGAGCCACCAGGTTTTCCCAGCAGAACATTGTCCAGAGCTTCACACTCCCACCACCACCTTGTCGACTTCCCCAGTACATCCTGGAGCCATTCCTCCCTCAGGTAAACGGCACACATGAACACGGTCGTCCACGAGGTGTGAAAGAAAACAGAACTCATGTGACCAAGTCATCTTTCTTCTTCAACGGTGGACCGGGGTAATCATGGGTAGTCTGATCTGTTTGTGGCTCTGCAGCTCCATCTGGGGCAGGATGTGATACACTGTGTGTTGTGACACATTCACTCTGTAATCATCATAGACATTATCTGTGACTTCTACCACAATAGACCTTCTGTCAGTTCCTTCATTTCCCTCGCACATTTGAGGAGCTTTGGGTGCTCAACACTCTGTCTCCGTTTTGTGGTTTGTCCTGCCTCTGTACACTGTTGGTTAGTACTTACCTCTGCTGACCAGGAGCACCCCATAAACCTAGTCGTTTTAGAGATACTCTGACCCAGTCGTCTTGCCATAACAATTTGGCCTCTGGCAACGTAAATGGTAAATGCTGCACTTTTATATAGCGCTTTTATCCTGCTGTTACTTGTTTGGCTTTAATTGGCTACCCAAATGTTGTTAAAT
This sequence comes from Dallia pectoralis, assembly GCA_029465975.1. Taxonomy (NCBI): domain Eukaryota; kingdom Metazoa; phylum Chordata; class Actinopteri; order Esociformes; family Umbridae; genus Dallia; species Dallia pectoralis. Next base: position 9,846,627 of record CM055730.1, on the reverse strand, counting down.
GTGATTTTTATTTCATTCAACACAACGTTGATGTGACAATCTGAGGTGTAGTGTAGAGCCAGGCTCAGAGCGTGTATCTTCTGTTTAAAAGGGTTTATTTTGAAATAAAACAAACCGTAAGCGGTGACACAAAACTCTAGTGTATGAATGAAATCGCGAATAAAAACACTCAAAAATAGATAAAACTAACACTCACCCAAGTGTGAAAGGCAAACACTCAACTTAAATACAAACCTAATTACAAAACCCCCACCTGGTGTGTACAATAAGCTAAACGAATTTCACCCAGAGTGAGGAGGAATCCTCACTCGTGACATTTGATTTATTATTTTGGTCTGACTTGTACCATCATCAATGTATTTATTTGCTTTGCTAATAAACAATTTAAAGATACTTTACTGTACTGTATTTCTCCGGTAATGATGCGATATTCAGTATATACATTGCTTTTATTTATTTGATTGCATTTAGAGCAGATTATTGTGCTGTAGCAACAGAATGTATGTCTCTGTATTTAACATGTAATGGAAACCTAGCAGCCTTCTAATACAGCAGCTTCCTGATCTAAATATCACCTCTGGTTGTTGGACGTCTGTGGTTTTGTGCTGCGCTTAAGATTCATTTCCTCTGCAACAGATACCTGCTCAGTTCTATGATTTCCTTTATGAACTTATTAGTCTTCTAAAATCTAACCAAGGCTAACAGGATACTGTGTTTCATTTTTGTTACCAAAAGTCAAGAGATAAAAAATTATTGCGAAAACATCAGAAAGAAAGTTTGTGTAAACATTACCTGTCTGTCTCTGTATGTGTGATCTTCTTTGCTCTTGACATAAACAGTATTAACATACAGATATCATGTCACACTCTACCTCAAACTTTCACATGGCTCCCCATCTCTCCATCCTTTTCCTAATTTTCTCCGGGCTTTTAGCAGGTAAAATTCCTGACAGACTCTCTGGAGCCAAGTTATTTAACACACAAATATATTTTTAACAAGGTGTGTATCAGCCTTTCTATAAAGGGCTGACAATCAGTGACTAAAATATGTGTAAACCTTTGATTGTACATAATTGAGTGAGCGCCTACAGTTACAGTCTTTATCAGTGAAACAATAACTTCCCACAGAGCCTTTTACTAAATATTTTCTTCATCGCTGGTCGTCATTAACTACTTTGCGTTTAAATCATTGGTACCAACTTATACACAAGTCTCTGCTTGGCAAAGTCCCGCTGTACTTAAATTGTCTAGTTACCTGTAAGGGTTTGTGTTGTGTCCCTGTTCTGTGTGCATGTTCTGTCTCCCTCTAGTGGTTGTTTCTTGTATTGGGTTTTGTCCCTAATTATTTTCACTTGGTCAGCAGTTGCTTGTTAGTCCTCGTTATGTCTGTACATAAGCTCCCCAGTGTGTCTTGTGTTGGTCGGTTCATTGTTTCCCGTTTCCTGTTCTGCTCCCCATGTAAGTCTGTCTCTTGCTTCCCTGTACCAGTTCTGAGTATTTCATGTTCTGCCAAGTTCTGTACTCTGTTAAGTTTGTTGTGTTTTTGTCGGCCCACGTGCCTTTGTTTATTTCCAACACGATGTGTGTAGTTTTCAGTTTGATGTTCTTTTTATAATAAATTATTAGTTAGCCCATTCCCTCCGCCTTGCCTTCTGTGTTCTGTGGAGCTTGCTCGTGCTTCCAGCACCCTCAACCCCAATCCCTGATAGTCACCATTGCTCTACACACCCGCAGTCTACGCTCAAGTAGGTACATTGCATTAGTGACCTCAAAAGCCTGCACAACATTCGACTGCCAATCCTTCCAGTTCACAGCCGCCAATGACTGGAACGATTTACAAAAATCCCTAAAACTCGAAACCCTCATATCACCAGCTGCCTTCAAGCTGCTCCTGTCTGAACACCTGTCTGATCTCTGTACCTGTTAACGGTCTTCAGCCTCTTCTCACTTTGCCATGCCCAATTTGCACCTGTACTGCTGTCATACCTGTGTACACTGTTGAACCACTCATTTTTGCTTATATATGCTCAATTTCTCTGAACCCATAACCTATATCATATAATCCCATGCACTCAACTGACTTACCTGCTAGACACTCTAATCTTTGCACATTCTGTATTTAGATATTCATTGTATTTTTATATATATTTGCTATTACTGTATCTATGCTGTTCAACTGTACTTCATATACCTCATTCTGTGTAACTTGATCCTGTATTGCCTTTTTTGTCCCATTGCTATTTGCACTCTTGGGTTTTGTGTATTTGTGAAACTTCGTTGTCCTGCACATTTTTTGCCTTATCTTGACCACGTCGCCGTTGCAAATGAGAATTTGTTCTCAATCGGCCTACCTGGTTAAATAAAGGTTAAATAAAAATATACAAATCTCCAGCAGATGGCAGCAAATTAACATCTGTTCAAACATGACAGACATTTCTGTTAAATCCCAAATAAACCCCATCTCTCCACATTTTACCTTCAGTCCACCCTGTCCATACTCATGTGCTTCAAGAATGTGCACCAATGTCGACTCTACATGCAACATGGATTCATATAAGTCACCAATGTCCCCTGGATGAGTGTCTCCCGTTTCCCTCCCCAATTCTCTGGAGAGGTATCCCTGTGCCCTCTACCAACACCCACCCACTTAGGGAACAAATAAACATAAAACCGCTTCCATGGTGGAGAACACTGTGGAGGAGACACTCAACAGAACCACCTCTTTGGGGGTTTTCCTCCCTCCTCTCCTGAAATGTATTATTCTGTTCCTGGCTGGTCTGGAAGCCCGGCTTTTCTTCAGGGGATTTATGTCATAAGTGTGGTGAGTTTGTGTTCCACATAGGGAGTTTAGGGGTTGCACTTCCTGTGTCTGGTGACTATTTTGTTGTTAGCACGAGTGGTTCTTGTTAGCTAATTACCGGGGCTATTTACCATGCTAGTTCGGACATTTGATTAATACATTGTAATGAAATGTTCGCAGCAAAGACCGTTGTACTACTAGTTTGACAGATGCCACTCTTTGACGATCTTGCCAGGTTCAGCAGCACGTCCAATTCCAGAAATCCATAACCTCCTCTGGATTTTAATTTTGGACGGGATTCTGTATAAAGACAACCCAGTCTTGTCTCCTCTTCTGTTAGAGCATCCAATATAACAGCATCATTTGGGAATTTTGAAATAAACTCAAGTTGTCATTCAATGGTGAGCAATGGAAGATGAGTTTGTTTTGCACCCTGCAGGCATTCCCATATGCCGTGACGACACGTGAAAACTATGAAAACTGTCAGTAAGACCACTGTTCGTTCAAATACTGTCATTTTGTATGATGAGGGGAGTTTTAGATGATGTTCTTACTCTGGTGACTCTGTTGAAGGTAAAATGCAAATGTGTTTCAAATGTTGTAGTCTAATTGTTCTGTAGAAGTATACATGAATGATGATATGATAATTATTGCAAGATGTGTTTCCTGTAAAAAACAAATGAGCAGATCCCAAAAATAACCTTTCAGGATTTTATACCAGTGACACGAGGAATTGTTTGGAGAGATAAATACTATTGATGATTTAGACATGTGAGGGTGTTTAGCTGCTTAGATGTACAGTCATAATCAGAAAATGTTCATGTTCTCAATAATTTGGCTCTCCTCTAGTTCTTCTTCTGTGTTGAACTTCTGATAATGGCGTGATATTGACTGCATTTTGTTTGTATGTTATTCTGTAACAACAGGTTTATGACTATTCAAACAAAAGTAACTAACATGCAAAAAACAGAAAGCCCTTCCACAGGAACCAGTTGATATCTGACTCGTATTGTAGACACACGCACACACATGCCAATTTGTGTTGTGTTGTTTACTTTATATGTGATTGCCTTTCCTCTCTAGTCACTTTGCCATAATGGCCTGATTGATTGGGTGCTGGAGAGATGGTTGTCCTTTTTGCAGATTCTTGTCACAATTCCTAGTCCACCAGGGACTTCTAGTGGGCTAGGAGGGTGTTGGAGCACAGTGATTGTCACAGCTGTTTTACATTTGGTTTAATTCAACTGTCACGGCTGTATGGGATTGGTGATTATGTGTTTATTTAAGTCACTGGATCTGGGTGTATTGTGTTGTTTTCTATGCCATGTCGAAGTCTTGCGTGAGTGTTAGTGTTTGTCTGAGTGTTGTAAGTTGCGATCAGTAATTTCATTTTAATTCGTACAATATATAGTTTTGTGTTGCTTTTTATGGTTTGTTTTAATTCATAATAAACCCTTTTTATTGGAACATACACACTCTGAGTCTGGCATTCCTCCTCACTACACTTACGTTACGTGATAATTCTCCCATCTCTGAAGGGAAACTCTAAATCTCTATTGGCCTTTGGGTTCTGGCTCAACTCTCTGGTAAAACATAATTTATTGTATCAGGTCATCACTGTGATGATGGCTGCAGGAAAGGTGTTGATTGATGCCATTGTAGTCTCAGAAGACATAGCTGATGGGGTGTGCAGACAAGACTGCTCTTTTGAATACTGCAGTATAAAACTGTCTGGAGTTTGTTCAAATATTCATCACCCAGTGCAAATAAACCATTTCAATCATATTGTCAGCACCTACTGTTTTGAATTATTATCACTGTGGAAATATTTTCTCCACAGAGCTTGACTAGATGTTTTTCTTCATCTCCAGCAGATGGCAGCAAAGTCGCAAATGTTCAGGCTTAACAGAAATTGCTGATAAATCTCAAATAAACACCTTCAGCCCACCATTTACACACTCGCTTAGATTGTTGGCAGTGCCATTGAATGCCAGTGTCCCGACCCTGAATCTGCATTGCAATGGTTTGCTGAGAGTGGAGGGCTTGACCAGCGCCTGTCTGCACCGACACCTGGATCTGTCGTTCAATCATATCTCTTGGATTGAGGGACTCAACCCTGAACTTGTCGTGCAACTTGATTACCAAGGTCGAAGGTCAGCCCTGCTCAAACACAGAAAAGTAATGTTCAGTTCTGTGTATGTCATTGCCGTATTCATATTTCTGTTGTATGTTTCTGTCCCCATCTGGTGGTGTTGGCTGTCAGGACGTCTTGGTTCTCCTACTCACTCACCTGGATCGGATCAGTAATCAGCGGAGTATAGAGGAGAGGACCTCTTTCTGTTGCAGTCTGTTCCCTTTTTTTGTCGTGTTATTCATTTACACAACCTGTTACCTGCCTCTTCTTGTAGAGTCACCGGTCACGTTCCTGAAGAGCACCTCCGGACACGGTTTACTTCCCTGGGGAGGTGACACTTGGATCGCAGACCTCACCACCATCACCCATCCCTGCCAGCATCATTACTTATTGGAAATATAAAAAACATGTTTTGTTCACTCTTTTCCTTACTACCATATTCTGTTCAGCGTCTGGGTCATTTTGATTGTAATATGTTGAATGTAAGTAGTTTTCACACACACACGTGTTGCTGTCTCTTTCCAATCTGACTGACAGAATAAACATAAACACTCACTGTGCACCAAGATCCAGTGACTTGGATAACACACATAAACACCAAATCCCATTTAGCCATGACCCTTTCATTAACCAAATGTTAAACAGGTGCGACAGTATTACCCGTGCTCAGAGTAAACAAAAGTGCTCCAACACCCTCCTAGCTCACTAGATGTCCTTGGTAGATGAGGAATTGTGACACCGGAGGACAAAACATTTCAAAGGGGTATGATGATTTTCTGTATCTAGTTGACCTTAAAATGATTTGGTAGAATAATCAATTAGATCATTATTAAAGTTTCGAAAATCTCATAAAATGATGTGATATTCAGTGTTTACATTGATTTTATTTATTGAACTGAATTTCAAGAAGATTATAGTGCTGTAGCCAGCAACAGAATGTACATCTTTGTATTTAACATGTCATGGCAACATGGAGGCCTTGTAATACAGCAACTTCCTGATCTGGTTGCTGGACGTCTGTGGTTTTAGGTGGCGCATAAGATTCATATAGGAGGATCCATTAACACACTAAGTCAGTATGATCAATAATACACACATTATGTTAAATACTGGTGTAAAGGACTGGATACTGTTTAAATTGTCATCACCTTCTGGATTTAAACCATTCATAATGTGAGCTCCTACTTTACTGTACCAATAACTTCACCACAGAACTTTTGACTAACTGTTTTTATTCCTCTCCAGCAGAACTGAACATACTTGACAGACATTTCTGTTATATCCCAAATAAACCCCCCATCTCCTCACTTTACCTTCAGCTCAACATTTCCACACTCTGATCTTTAAAGGATATTCATGACTATTTTCTCAGTCTGAAATAGACAGAAGAGCCAGAACATTGTGACAGTGCCAACCTGCTGAGGCATTTTCTATATAACACCATCACTCCATCTCTGCAACACAAACACACTTATTTTTATAAAATATTTTCAAAGTCATTCAAAATTAGTAGGCATGTACAGAATAAAAAAAGCAGGAAGAGGCAATAAGGGAAGTGAAACACTTCTGTGTGTGTGTTTTATTCTTTTATGGTCATTGACACCAACTGTATAAATATACAGACACCATGTCACACATCAACTCAAACATTCACATGGCTCCACATCTCTCCCTACTCATAATCTTCATCTTCTCCAGGATCTCAGCAGGTAAGGGGGACATTTCTCTAAAGGGCTGATGTTTAATGACCTCATTTAGTTGAAACCATTTGTTATTAATCACATTAATGTGTTTTGTGTTCATGTGTTCACACAGATGAGTATACGTTTGTGCAGACAGGAGGTTCCATCACCATTCCCTGTTGCTATGAACAGAAATACACACACAATGTTAAATACTGGTGTAAAGGATATGATTGGGATAACTGCATGTATGTAACACGCACTGACAGAACTATAAGTACTAAAACCAGAATAGTAGATGAGCTCAAAGAAGGAGTCCTCACTGTGACCATGACTGATCTGGGTCTAATGGACTCTGGCTACTACTGCTGTGCTGTGGAGATCAATCATGGACCTGATATCCAATTAAATTGGTTCTACCTTTCTGTCACAAGTAATGAATATTGGCCATCATTGTTTAGTAGATTGCTCTGTAAACTAACATTTCCATCAGTCCAAGTGGATGTACAATATAAATTTTAGTTGCTCTCTACACCTGTGTTCAGGTACTCCTGGACTGTATGTGGAGCAACAGGAGGTGACTGGAGTTGAAGGAGGGGAGGTCACTGTCTATTATTACCATAGTCACACTGGAACTATAAAGTGGTGTCCAGTGTGTGGTGATTGTGTGGAGAATTCAGGAACTATAGGTGGAGCATTAGTGACATTAAATCAGACCAGAGATGCAAAAAACAGAAATATCTTAACAGTGACAATGAGTGGACTGAAGATGGAGAACACTGGCTGGTACTGGTGTTCAATGGGAGACTTTAATATACCTGTCCACATCACTGCTAAACCGCATGTCACAACACTGAGTACCACCACCACCAGTGAGTACAGATGAAATGCCATTATTACTATATTTTTGGTTGGTTGAACATTATTTTGTCTAAGTTAATTTAACTACCGGAAAGTTACTATGTATTTGGATTCTAAGTTTGACAAAATGTTATTAAATAAATCATGTTAAAGGTTAAGTCAATATTATACCATTTAATGCTAATGTCTTGGTACCAGATACCACAGGACACATTCAGTGTCATATAGAGTCCATGCATCTGCGAGTCGCCATTTCTTTGTTGGCAAGTGGAGGACTTTATAAACAGCACATTAGGCAGGTGGTCATAATGTTTTGGCTCAGTGTATACACCACTGAAAAGATTTGTACCAATGCTCAATATAGCTTGTGTCAAACAGTATCACTTCTGTGTCAATTTGCACTTAACTTCACCAGACCAGTGATTGTGGACAGAAATAATAAAATTGTGGTTCATCTGTGTTTATGTGAAATATTGAAACTATTGATCGTTGACAGAAATGCAGACCAGTCAAAACATCTCTGTTACCTCTGTCACAGTCAACAACACACTTAATGGAACCCTGAGGTAAGTGGAAGACATTACTGAATAAGTATACATATATATATATATATATATATTAATACATACATATTTTATCATATAAATATATATTAACATAGAAATACATATCCACTAAATACTTTGGCCAGAAATAAAAAACTTTCTACTGAAACTCGACAGTCTATTCTTGTTCTGAATAATTAAGAGAAATTGCTAAAAATATAAAGACTGTACAAATATGTACACTACTACCTTTACAGATTTACCAGATTTTTAAAAAAATATGGGCTGAAACATACGGAATTAATACAAATAAATTAATTTTGTTTTCTTTTTATTGATAATAAAAATTTTAAATATAAAATGATACTTGTATTCAGGAACAGATTTAAATCATCTGATTAAAAGAAAAATCACAACAAGACTTGATAAATAATTTACCCCGAAAATATTCAAAGCAATATTATTTTTCTACAGATGGGACCAAACATTTCTCTATCTACCAAAAATAGTTAATGCAGTACTCTTCCTACTTTGCACAATCATTTCTGTGGTGAAATTAAGTGCATATCGACACAGATGAGCCACCAGGGTTTGTCCCAGCAGAACATTGTCCAGATCTTCACACTCCCACCATCACCTTGTCTTCTTCCCCAGTACATCCTGAAGCCATTCCTTCCTCAGATAAACGGCACACATGAACACGGTCGCCCACGTGGTGTGAAAGAAAACGGAACTCATGTGACCAAGTCATCTTTCTTCTTCAACGGTGGACCGGGGTAATCATGGGTAGTCTGATCTGTTTGTGGCTCTGCAGCTCCATCTGGGGCAGGATGTGATGCACTGTGTGTTGTGACACATTCACTCTGGAACCATTATAGACATTTTCTGTGACTTCTGCCACAATAGACCTTCTGTCAGTTCCTTCATTTCCCTCGCACATTTGAGGAGCCTTGGGTGCTCAACACCCTGTCTCCGGTTTGTGGTTTGTCCTGCCTCTGTACACTGTTGGTTAGTACTTACCACTGCTGACCAGGAGCACCCCATAAACCTAGTCGTTTTAGAGATACTCTGACCCTGTTGTCTTGCCATAACAATTTGACCTCTGGCAACGTCGCTCAAGTCTTTACTGCTGTCCATTTTTCCTGGATCCAACATGTTAACGACAAGAACACATTATTCGTGTACCATCTGATCTACAGAGACATGACATGTGCCCTTGTTAGGAGATCATTTGTTATTCGATTCAACTGTGAGTGGTCATAATGTTTTGGCTTATCAGTGTATGTTAGCAACAATGTGGCAAACGCTCAACTTAAATACAAACCTAATTTCAAAACCCCCTCCTGGTGTGTGCATTAAGCAAAACCAATTTCACAACTAATTTCTCATTTGAATTATTATTTTGGTCTTGTACCAGCTACAGTGCATTTATTTGCTCTGCTAATAATCAATTTAAAGTCACTTTACTGTACTGTATTTCTCATGTAATGATGCGATATTCAGTAAGTACATTGCTTTTATTTATTTGAATGTATTTATTACAGATTATAGTGCTGCAGCCAATAATATAATGTATGTCTCTGTATTTAACATGTCATGGTAACCTAGCAGCCTTGTAATACAGCAGCTTCCTGATCTAACTATTACCTCTGTTTGCTGGACGTCTGTGGGTTTGAGAAGCGCTTAAGATTCATTTCCTCCAGCCACCACATCTTCTCTGTAGCACACACCTACTCAGTTCTATGATTTCCTTTATGAACTTATTAATCTAACCAAGGCTAACAAGATGCTCTGTTTAATTTATGTTCCTAAAAGTACATTTTTTGTTCTTAAAAATTAATTGTGAAAACATCAGAAAGGAAGTTTCCGGCTGTCTGTGAATATTACCTGTCTATCTGTAGGTGTGTTCTTTTTGTTCTTGACACAAACAGTATTAACATACAGATATCATGTCACACTCTACCTCAAATGTTCACATGGCTCCCCATCTCTCCATCCATTTCCTCATCTTCTCCGGACTTTTAGCAGGTGACGGTAACATTTCTATAAAGGGCTGACGTACTCTGACTAAATTATGTGTAAACCTTTGATTGTACATATCACATATTCATTTTTAAGAAGGGTTTAAAGAATCATCTTGAGATTGTTTCAATATGATGCACATTTGGCATTTCAACCTTTTGAATCATATTGAGTGAGCGCCTACTGTTTTTTTTATCAGTGTAGAATAGTAGTATAACTTCTCCACAGAGCTTTTGACTAAATATTTCCTTCATCTCCAGCAGATGGCAGCAAATTAACATGACAGACATTTCTGTTCAGGGAAAAAGTAATTCATTACAGTTATAGTTTCACTAGAATTATCTATTTCATCCAACACACACACACACAGATTGAAAACAGAAATTCATTCAGTGTTGTTTGACTGGAAAAAGAATCAACTTTCTCACTTTTGAAAAAGTAATTAATTACAAATATAGTTTTATTCTAATTATCTATTTATCTATTTCATCCAACACACACACACACGAACGAGCGCGCGCGCACGCACACACACACACACACACACACACACACACACACACACACACACACACACACACACACACACAAACTACGGTTGAAAACAGAAATTAATTCAGTGTACTTTTACAAAAAAATTATCAGCTTTCTCACTTTTGAAAAAGTAATTAATTACAGTTATAGTTTTATTATAATTATCTATTTCGGTATCAACAACAATAACTTATTTCACTCACCCATGTAAATGCAGCACCCATTAGAGTAAACATTGCTTCTTCCGTCGAGTCAAAACAATGCTTGCTCATTGACTTCTTCATTGAGTCCTCATCAAACTTCACTGGACTTTCCATCTGTATTTCCTCCAATATCTTCTCTTTCATGTACTCCTTCTCCACTCTCCGCTTTTCCACTCATATAGGAGCCATTTTGATGTAGTACAGTCTGTTGCTCTGCGTAAAACAAACTTGGTCGAAACTCGGAAGATCCCTCTCCTGTTGTTGCTCGCGTTGCGCACTGCCATAGCTCTTACATAATAGAGACGAGAGTAAAAAGTCGCATATCGACAGAAAGGCCTGCTCATTGGCTAACTACAAAGCTTTGATTCAAATCCGTACGTTGTCATTGGATAACAAATGTCTGCACTGGTGTTGGTCGCGTTTGTCCGCCATCTTGTATTTCATTGTCCTTTCAATTGCTAATAAAACGGTCTGTGTTTTAGCTATTTTGAAACGGAAAACGTTGTTAGAAAGGGGAGATTCTTACCTTTATGGAGAATATAAATATGTCATATATTATAAAACGGAACGTTTCGTAATTTCGCAATCTGTGTGTAAGAGTTGGTGTAGATTAGTGTACTGTCCCGCCGGCGGGACACCTGTCAAGAAGAGGTTAAAAAATGAAAGTGGACCATGAATTGCTTCATTCAAATCACCAGAGAAGAACTTCCTGGTTCTGGAGTCACTAGATGGTGGTGTGAGGTCATGTTGGAGTATTCACTCTCTACCTCTGATATATTATATTTATATTCATTCTCTTATTGAAACAAACAAGCCATAATTCCCATCCTTCTTTTGGTTAATGAATCCCATGTGGCAAATCATTCTGCCCCTTGTTCTAGAATTGCACCAAATCTTAAAGGATATAACATGACTATTTTCTCTGTCAAAAATACATCAAGAGCCAGAACATTGTGACAGTGCCGACCTGCTGAGGCATTAACTCTATAACAACATCACTCCATCTCTGCAACACAAACACACTTAATTTTTATAAAATATTGTCAAAGTCATTCAAAATGTGTGGGCATGTGCAAAATAAAAACAGCCGGAAAGAGGTTATTAGGGAAGTGAAACGCTTTGGGTGTGTGTGTTTTGTTCTTTTATGGTCATTGACACCTACAGTAGAAATATGCAGACACCATGTCACACATCAACTCAAACATTCACATGGCTCCACATCTCTCCCTCCTCATCATCTTCATCATCTTCTCTACGATCTCAGCAGGTAAGGGGAACATTTCTCTAAAGGGCTGATGCTTAATGACTAAATGTATGTGTAACCATTGTGTTATTAATCTCAAATTCATGTGTTTTGTGTTCATGTGTTCACACAGATGAGTTAATGTATGTGCAGACAGGAGGTTCCATCACCATTCCCTGTTGCTATTATACAGAATTCAAACACAAAGTTATTTACTTGTGTAAAGGATCTAATTTGGATAATTGCAAACATGCAGCACGTACTGACAAAACTATGGGTACTAAAACCTGGATAACAGTTTACCCTCAAGAAAGAGTCCTCACTGTGACCATGACTGATCTGGGTCCAGGGGACTCTGACTATTACTGCTGTGCTGTGGAGATCAATCAAGGAGTTGATACCCAATTGAAAAGGTTCTACCTAAATGTCACAAGTAAGATCCAATCACTGCTTGTTTTTTCCAGAATGAATATTGGCCATCATTGTTTAGTAGATTGTTCTGTAAACTTACATTTCCATCAGTCAAAGTGAATGTATAATATAAAACTCTTGATGATCTAGACTGTCACTTTCCATATCTGTGTTCAGGTACTCCTGGACTGTATGTGGAGAAACAGGAGGTGACTGGAGTGGAAGGAGGGGAGGTCACTGTCAGTTGTTACTATAGAGACCCTGGAACTATAAAGTGGTGTCAAGCATGTGGTGATTGTGTGGAGTATTCAGGAACTATAGGTGGAGCATTAGTGACATTAAATCAGACCATAGATGCAAATAATAGACAAGTATTTACAGTGAATATGAGTGGACTGAAGATGGAGAACACTGGCTGGTACTGGTGTTTAGTGGGAGACAATAGTATACCTGTTCACATCACTGTTAAACTGCATGTCACAACACAAAGCACCACCAACACCACCCCCACCAGTGAGTACAGATTAAATGCTATACTTATATATTATTTCATCTTGGTTGGACATTGTCTTGTCTTACTTTTTGTAATACTATTTAATTGGATTCCAAGTTTGACATATTGTTATTAATTAGATCATGTTAAATATAAAGATTTCACTCAAGCCTATATCATATCTCTATTGTGTCGAACAGTCATTTAATTTGCTGCAATTGTTTTTTCATGAACCAGGTCCTCCACAAACATCTGTGTCTTTATCTTCTGGCTCTGTGCTCAACACTTCTCAGTCTACAGACAGATCTGGTCCAATAGAAGATAACACCACCCGAGAAGCAGAGGGTGGAATACAGAAGAAATATCACCACTGGTTATAAATGACTTTACTGTATTTTATCAGTATTTATCAACCAAAAGAATGACTTCACAAAACAAAAACTCAAGACAAACTAGATAATGATGAAGTAGTTTAGAAAATTGTGTAATACAATACTTGTGTGTCACAGCCAGACTGTCACAGCCACACTTAATATTGTACTTTTATTCTTTCATTGTCTATTTATTTATTCCATTAAACTTAGTTAATGTCCAGCTTGTTGTTTTCTGTCTATCAGGTTGGATCTGAAAATCCTGTTGATCCTTCCAGTCATATTGGTGGTGTTGATAGCAGGTGTACTAGTTGCATGGAAGATATGGAGAAAACATGGTTAGTAGTATATTTTAAATGTTATACAAATGAATTATTTTAACATAGACTACACATGCTGGGGTCCAAACATGTATCTAACCCAACAAAATGCCTAATAATATACACACATTAGATAAAACTATAATACAATATATAATTTAATTTTGTGGTACCGTCAACTGTCCTTAAATATAATTTAAGCCAGTAGAGGTTACATACCATATGATACATTCAGTTTTTTTCTGAAGAGAAAGGTGGTGATGAACTGATTAGAAATGTAAATGCCAAGCATGCAGTAGGTTTGACTATATATTCAGAATTGTTAAACTGTAACTCAGATCATTAATATCTCCCCTCCTTGTTTTAGGAGACGATATAGCCAACAACCAGCCAACCAGGACAGTGGTAGGCTACGTTCATCTTTTTCTACATATATATTTGCCTAACCTTTAAATGAGAATTGACTTTCTATATACAGTGAGGAAAATAAGTATTTGAACACCCTGCTATTTTGCAAGTTCTCCCACTTAGAAATCATGGAGGGGTCTGAAATTGTCATCTTAGGTGCATGTCCACTGTGAGAGACAATCTGGAGAAAAAAAATCCAGAAATCACAATGTATGATTTTTTTAACTATTTATTTGTATGATACAACTGCAAATAAGTATTTGAACACCTGTCTATCAGCTAGAATTCTGACCCTCAAAGACCTGTTAGTCTGCCTTTAAAATGTCCACCTCCACTCCATTTATTATCCTAAATTAGATGCACCTGTTTGAGGTCGTTAGCTGCATAAATACACCTGTCCACCCCATGCAATCAGTAAGAATCCAACTACTAACATGACCAAGACCAAAGAGCTGTCCAAAGACACTAGAGACAAAATTGTACACCTCCACAAGGCTGGAAAGGGCTACGGGGAAATGGCCAAGCAGCTTGGTGAAAAAAGGCCCACTGTTGGAGCAATCATTAGAAAATAGAAGAAGCTAAACATGACTGTCAATCTCCCTCGGACTGGGGCTCCATGCAAGATCTCACCTCGTGGGGTCTCAATGATAGTAAGAAATGTGAGAAATCAGCCCAGAACTACACTAGAGGAGCTGATCAATGACCTGAAAAGAGCTGGGACCACCGTTTCCAAGGTTACTGTTGGTAATACACTAAGACGTCATGGTTTGAAATCATGCATGGCACGGAAGGTTCCCCTGCTTAAACCAGCACATGTCAAGGCTCGTCTTAAGTTTGCCAATGACCATTTGGATGATCCAGAGGAGTCATGGGAGAAAGTCATGTGGTCAGATGAGACCAAAATAGAACTTTTTGGTCATAATTCCACTAACCGTGTTTGGAGGAAGAAGAATGATGAGTACCATCCCAAGAACACCATCCCTACTGTGAAGCATGGGGCTGGTAGCATCATGCTTTGGGGGTGTTTTTCTGCACATGGGACAGGGCGACTGCACTGTATTAAGGAGAGGATGACCGGGCCATGTATTGTGAGATTTTGGGGAACAACCTCGTTCCCTCAGTTAGAGCATTAAAAATGGGTCGAGGCTGGGTCTTCCAATATGACAATGACCCGAAGCACACAGCCAGGATAACCAAGGAGTGGCTCTGTAAGAAGCATATCAAGGTTCTGGCGTGGCCTAGCCAGTCTCCAGACCTTAACCCAATAGAGAATCTTTGGAGGGAGCTCAAACTCCGTTTTCTCAGCGACAGCCCAGAAACCTGACTGATCTAGAGAAGATCTGTGTGGAGGAGCGGGCCAAAATCCCTCCTGCAGTGTGTGCAACCCTGGTGAAAAACTACAGGAAACGTTTGACATCTGTAATTGCAAACAAAGGCTACTGTACCAAATATTAACATTGATTTTCTCAGGTGTTCAAATACTTATTTGCAGCTGTATCATACAAATAAATAGTTAAAAAAATCATATATTGTGGTTTCTGGATTTTTTTTCTCCAGATTGTCTCTCACAGTGGACATGCACCTAAGATGACAATTTCAGACCCCTCCATGATTTCTAAGTGGGAGAACTTGCAAAATAGCAGGGTGTTCAAATACTTATTTTCCTCACTGTAGTTCTGATAACAAAATCTGTTTGTGTCTACAAGCCTGACCCATTTCCTGATGGTGATAATGTAACATACAGCACTATTGCCCCTAAGAGAAAGACCCAGCAACATTTACAGACCAAGGTAAGAAACAACTAATGTTATAATAATGTTGTTTTAACTTTGAAAATGCAAAAGCTCACATTAATAATATTATAGTCTAATGATATTCCCAGTGCTTCGTAATGTACAAAAATTGGCACAAAGTATCCAAGTTATCAAATTACTGTACAACATTGAAGTGAGAATATGACTTAAAATAAACGATAGTAACCGAAAGAGAGGTAGATAGATTACTCTACATTTTTTTCAAGCCCAACTCGAACACAAAAAAAACATCTAATTGTTCCCACAAATACGAAACCAAAAAGCATTTAAAGGTGCACACAGTTATTATAAAGCAACACTAATTGCCACCTCATCCCAATTATTACACAGCATTTAGATAAATATATATACAATGGGGCAAAAAAGTATTTAGTCAGCCACCATTTGTGCAACTTCTCCCCCTTGAAAAGATGAGAGGTCTGTAATTTTCATCATAGGTACACTTAAACTATTAAAGAAAATTTGAAAAAAATCCAGAAAATCACATTGTAGGATTTGTAATAAATCTATTTGCAAATAATGTTGGAAAAAAAGTATTTGGTCACCTACAAACAAGCAAGATTTCTGGCTCTCACAGACCTGTAACTTCTTCTTAAAGAGGCTCCTCTGTCCTTAACTTGTTACTTGTATTAATGGCACCTGTTTAAACTTGTTATCAGTGAAAAAGACACCTGTCCACAACCTCAAACAGTCACACTACAAACTCCACTATGGCCAAGACCAAAGAGCTGTCAATGGACACCACAAACAAAACTGTAGACCTGCACCAGGCTGAGAAGACTGAATCTGCAATAGTCAAGCAGCTTGGTGTGAAGAAATCAACTGTAGGAGCAATTATTAGGAAATGGAAGACACACAAGACCACTGATAATCTCCCTCGATCTGGATCTCCACGCAAGATCTCATCTAGTGAATGACCTGCAGAGAGCTGGGACCAAAGTAACAAAGGCTACCATTAGTAACACACTACGCCGCCAGGGACGTGTCCCCTTGAGTAATCCAGTACATGTCCAGGCCCGTCTGAAGTTTGTTAGAGAGCATTTGGATGATCCAGAAGATGTTTGGGAGAATGGCATATGGTCAGATGAAACCAAAATAAAACTTTTTGGTAAAAACTCAACTCGTGTTTGGAGGAGAAAGAATTCTGAGTTGCATCCAAAAAACACCATACCTACTGTGAAGCATGGGGGTGGAAATATCATGTTTTGGGGCTGTTTTTCTGAAAAGGGACCAGGACGACAGATCCATGTAAAGGAAAGAATTAATGGGGCCATGTATCGTGAGATTTTGAGTGAAATCCACCTTCCATCAGCAAGGGCATTGAATATGTAACGTGGCTGGGTCTTTCAGCATGACAATGAGCCCAAACACACCGCCCGGGCAACAAAGGAGTGGCTTCGTAAGAAGTATTTCAAGGTCCTGGAGTGGCCTAGCCAGTCTCCAGATCTCAACCCCATAGAAAATATTTGGATGGAGTTGAAAGTCTGTGTTGCCCGGCAACAGACAGCCCAGAAACATCACTGCTCTAGAGGAGATTTGCATGGAGGAATGGGCCACAATACCAGCAACAGTGTGTGAAAACCTTGGGAAGACTTACAGAAAACATTTGACCTCTATCATTGCCAACAAAAGGGAATATAAAAAAGTATTGAGATAAACTTTTGTTATTGACCAAATACTTATTTTCCTCCATAATTTGCACATAGATTCATTGAAAATCCTACAATGTGACTTCCTGGATTTTTTTACTAATTTTGCCTCTGATAGTTGAAGTGTACCTATTATGAAAACTATATATATTTTTAAGAGGGAGAACTTGCACAATTGGTGGCTGACTAAATACTTTTTTGCCCCACTGTTTATATATTTGCATTAATCCATTAAACTGAATTTAGGTGTGGGGCCGTCAGTGTTGGACAAAACTTGCCTTATTACTTTCTAGTGACTCCTTTCTGTTGTGTTGTGCATCTGCAAGCTCAATCTTGTTTTTTTGATAGTAAATGTGTTGTCTTCTAAGGAGGTAGATAGATGCTGAGGAGGTAGATGCAGGTAGATACTTCCCAGTTAGGCGACATCTTAATCTGACTCTCCAGAGCCTGTCCAGATTCTACTGTGAAGATCCAAAGTCACTAGAGTGAAATGGACTTCACATAAACGCTTCTACCATCAACACAGACACAGCAACTTATAACTGTTAAACCAATGGAAGTACCTATGTGTTTATGTGTGTCTGTGTGTGTTTGTGTATTTCTCCTCTCTAACAGACAACAGAACCAGATGAAAGTGTGATCTACAGTTCACTAGTTCTATAGGTGACTACACAGGTCAGTGTTGGTGTCTTCTGCTTCATTTAATGCTGATCTCGTAGATACATAGACAGGACCTTGTTGTGATTTTTTTTACAGATCTAGGTTCAGGTAGGCATTGTTCACAGTTGAGGTATTAATGGTGAAGAGGTTTATCCATGATCTGTAAACTTCTCAACAGAGAATTATCCTAAATGTTTCATGTCCTCTCCAACAGATGGCAGCAGCAAAGCAGTGACTGACCAGACTTGAATGGATCTGCATGAGATATTGTATGTTTTGCCTAACATTGAAGTCTTTGCTCCATTTTGAAGTAAATTGGCAAGGATTTCAAACTTTAATGGCTGGTAATGTGAAATAATGCAAATAATGCTATTACATTTATTTGGTTAATCCCTCCTAATGACCCGGTTGAAGCTCTAACAAGTTCATCAGGATGGATCAGGCATTGACATTTAATGTCCCACTCAATTGACTACTTTAAAATGGTGGAAGCCATTAGTGTCGATGTATATATATCCCGCCATGTCATGCTTGCAGTCAACCAGAGCTACATTTAAGTTTCGTTACAGTATTATTTCTTGTTCTATGTTTATGGCAATGTGAGAATTTCGTTTTGTCTCAGTTTGGACATGTTTTATGATTTTTATATATAAAACAACAGTTACAATTCACCTGGACCACTTTATACTTTTGCTATAATTTAAAGAACAAAAGAAATTGAATATGTTTTGCGTTGCATGAGCTTTTCATTTTGCCTGTAATTGCAAGGAGTAATATTTACTGTAGTGGTTTAAGTCCATTTTCTATTAGGCTGCTTTCCATAGAAATGGAACAGAGCTCTCACCGTTGTATGTAATGTAAAATGTGAACGCGTTTCTAATGTTGCAGTCTGTTTATTCTGTTAGTGTAACGCCCCCTGGTCCACTGAGACCATCTAGTGGTCGAGGAGGGTGTTGCAGTTCTTTATGTATTATATACGTTTGAAGTCACATGTTTATCATTTGGTTTGATTAGAATGAGCGCAGGAAAATGGGATTTGGTGACTATGTTTGTTATTTTAATCACTGGGCCTTGGTGCCTTGTTGTTGGTATGCCACGTTACTCTGTTGGATATTTGATGAGGGTTGGGAATACAATTGTTGATGTGGTTTTTAAATATTTCGTAAGTCACTACATCACATAATTTAATTAAAAAACATTGTTATTACCTGCATCCCAGTTTTTTTTACCCGCATCGAGTTTTTCGTTCAACTTTCAACACAAAAATCAATCAATCAAATTTATTTATAAAGCCCTTTTTACAACAAAAGTTTTCACAAAGTGCTTTTACAATCACCAGCCTGAATCCGACAGAACCAACATAAATAAGTTGAACAAAAAAAACAAGTTGAACAAGTTGATACACGGCGGCTAGGAAAAACTCCCTGAAAGTCAGATTTAGGAAGAAACCTAGAGAGGAACCAGGCTCTGAGGGATCACCAGTCCTCTTCTGGCTGGGCTGGGTCAGTTTATGACAATACAACAAGCGAGGTGTGAAAATCTGAGAAACAAAATAGTCTGGGATGACAGGGAGGAATGATGGGTGTGATAGGCTTGGAGGAAGAAGCTCCGGTTGCATCAGCTGTTCCGTCAGCCGCACATTTAGGGGCCCCAGGGAGGATCCAGCATATGCTCCAAGCTGGAGCGGTCCCCTGACAGAAGTGGACACAAACACAGGGAAAGGTTGGACACTAGTTCCCGGCACAATAGTATACCGAACATAATAATTTAAAAGGAGACAGGGGGGGTTAGTGAGACAATGGCCATGAACGGGTAAACCCAGGACAAGTCCAGACAGATGTTAGTAGAGACAGGGCACAGGAAAGGTTAGACACCCTGGTTCCCTACGTCCCCGGCACCATAATATAGCAGCATAGATCTTAGAATGAGACAGGGGGGTCCAGTGAAGCTGTGGCCCTGAACAGGGTGAACCCCGAAACAGGGCCCAATAGGCCGGAAAACACCCACCCACTATGCCGAGCATCAACCCAGGGACGCCAATCGACCATGACCACTCGGGCAGGTATAGTTTTTGCTCACAAAGTTACTCGAGCTGGTGGAACAAACAAGAGCTATAGCGAGCCAGTGACATCCACACTCCAAGGAGCATATGGGAGGTTTAGTTTTTGCTCACAAAGCTACTCGAATTGAGGCTGCAACGGAGCACTATAGCGACCCAGTGACTCCTCCCCATAGTTAACTGGGATAATCAGAGTTTAATTCACCAGCTACCCGGATTGAGCGAACAAAGGAGAGCTATAGCGAACCAGTGAATCCTCCCCACAGTTAACTGGGATAATCAGAGTTTGTTCACTAGCTACTCGGATTGAGCGAACAAAGGAGAGCTATAGCGAGCCAGTGACTCCACCCCCCAGGCAGCAGCCTGGAGGTATCGTTTTTGCTCAAAAAGCTACTCGAGAGGCAACAACAGGGAACCATAGCGAGCCAGTGACTCCACCCCCCAGGCAGCAATCGAGAGGACAACCCAGGGGAGATGTGAACCCGCAAGGCAAAGACAGCAGGGCAGAATGAGATCCGAGCCTTCCGTTCAACCTTCGTACCCTGGGCCATATTACACTTAACCATAGACCTTACTGAAAAGATATGTTTTTAATTGTGATTTAAAGGTTTGAACAGAATCTACATTTCTAACCCAGATTGGCAACTCATTCCATAATAGAGGAGCTCTATAGGAGAAGGCTCTACCTCCAGCTGTTTGTTTATAAATTTTAGGTACAATTAGGAGACCAGCATCCTTTGATCTAAGGTTACGCGTGGGTATGTATGGCCGGACTAATTCAGCGAGGTAGGTGGGAGCAAGTTGATGTAAAGCTTTAACAGTAGTACTTTAAAGTCTGCCCTAGCCTTAACAGGCAGTCAATGTAAAGAGGCTAAAAAATGTTTTTTTTTGTGACATGTTTATTCTGTGCAGAAAGATTATAATTGTATATATCTAACTGCCATCTCCAATTTAAAAAAGCTAAAACACCCTGATATGCAATTATTCAAGGACAGTGTACAACAGCAGCAATAGTTTTTCAAGGCAGCAGACACTCAGTGGTCCTCTTACAAAATGTTTATGTTTGCAAAATCACATGAAGCGCTTCCACAGGAACAGGAAACCTTTATTATCTGACTTGTACTTTAACCGCTTCAACTCACTTTAGAAAATACTCAGGAACTATTTTTGTATTTTTTTTATTGAGCAGGGGACATTGGTAACATTGAAGGTTAGCACTCAGTAGACCACTGCCTTTTTTTCACCCAATCCCATAACCGTCCCAATGACCACCCCACCCATCCACATACCCACACACCCAAACAAAAACAGAGTACACACCCAAAAAACAAGGACCTAAAAAAAACATGACGAATACAAGAGTAAAAACACAACAAGATAATTCATTAAAAGAAATACTGGGGGAAATAAATACTCAGGAACTCTACTGGAGTGATTCTTGAGGATAACCGGTGGCCCTCTGCTGACAGCTGGAGATGGGCAGATGGTTCACCCTAAACACACCTCCCATAACCCTATGCATATAAAGATATTAAGGTGTAGGTCCTTGAGTGACCAAGATAGAGACCTGACCTAAATCCAATTGAACATCTGTGGATAGACTTGAACACAACAGTCAATCAATACCCCAATCTAGGTGCACAAAGCTAATAGAGACATATCCTAACAGCCTGATGGCTGTAATTAAGGCAAATGGTACTGCCGTGGAAATAATTAAATATACTTTATCTGTTAACAAAGCCGAGAGTCGACGTTGCAAAATCTTTTGAAAAAGTTCATGGCTAATTCATTTAATGTTTATTCTTTTGTATAGGCCGTTCCAATCTTGTCTCTAATCTAGGTTAGGGTCCTTTCTCCCCAGCCCTCCCAACCACTCTAGCCTAACCCCCGCATCTTCTGCTGGCTGTCCTTTAATTGCACTCTCCTTTTCCTTACAATGAACTGGGCCTTTTAGCCTATAAATCTACTACAAATATATTGCTCATACATTTTTTGTTGCTAATACAGTGCATATAGAATAAACATCAGCGTTCCTTTGTTTTTGGTACAACTTTCTGAAAAATATACTATAGTACGTCTATAAAGTATTGAATCATTGATCACTTTTCCAACTCTGTTATCTTAGTTTTCATTGTTTTTTACATTTAAGAACTGTTGCCTTTTTATGCTACTTGAATGTTGTTAGGAAGAATGTCTAAATAAAGCCAGAACCAAAAAAAACATTGTATTCGGTTTTGATTTCAGGCTGAATGTCATGTATCCTTAGTAGGTGTAGTGCAGGAAAGCCATACGCAGAGCCAGGGATTTCCGTTTAAAGGGGGTTTATTTTAAATAAAATAAAAACAAACCCTAAATGGCAACAAAACTATAGACTGTACGAGTAAAAATGAAATAGCACAATCGCAACTTTTAATACTCTAAATAATAACCAACACTCACAGTGCACCAAGATCCAGTGACTTAAATAACACAATCACCAAATCCCATTCAGCTGTGACACTTTCATTAACCCAAATGTTAAACAGGTGTCTAATGAAATATAGGTGTCTATTGTGCAATTTTTTTTTATTTGTGTCAACACCGTGTTACTGTTTGTTTGTCTCTTCCTGTCCTCTTTTAACTATCTACACCCAGGTTGCAGCGGGGTGGAGCCTGTCTCATGAGGGTATGTGACTCAGTTATCTGTGATGAGACATTAACCATTTCGTCTACTGATCTAACTATCACCTCTGTTTGTTGGACGTCTGTGGTTTTGAGTGGCACATACGATTCATTTCCTGCTTCTTCTCTGCATCACACACCTACTCAGTTCTATACAATTCATGTAATTCTGTATGATGTGTACATGTATGTGCATATATGAGGAGTCATACAGTAAGTCAGTATGATCAATGATACACACACTATGTTAAATACTGGTGTAAAGAACTGTCTGGAGTTTAAATAGTCATCACCTTGTGGATATAAACTGTTGAATCATAATGTGAGCTCCAACTTTTTAGCATTTTTGTCAGTGTACCAATAACTTCACCACAGAGCTTTTGACTAAATGTTTTCCTTCCTCTCCAGCAGAACTAAACAGACTTGATAGACATTTCTGTTAAATCACAAATAAACCCATTCTCTCTACATTTCACTTTCAGCCACCATTTCCACACCCTCATGAGCTTCAAGAATGTGCAACAATGTAGACTCTAACATGTTTATTCACATAAGTGTATTTTTGAGCGGTATACAAAACTGAAAACCCCCTGAATCTAATGCTCAAATGATAATTAATTTAAAATCTTTAACAACAGAATGAACTTTAAAATGTCAATCTTGTTTTAATAAATAAAAGATGACCATGAATAGCTTCAATTAAATCACCAGTGAAGTACATCTTGGTTCTGGAGTCACTAGATGGTGGTGAGAGGTCACATAGGAGATTTCACTTTCCACTTCAGGAAACATACTGACTTTTTTCAGTAACATTTGTAGTTCTGTTTGTTATAATATCTGATATTATATTCGTATTCATTCTCTTGGAGAAACTACAGCCATCAATACTGTATGTAAACACTGGTTTAGTTATATTCCTCTCCTTATTCTAGTTCATTAATCACCACGTAGCTAAACATTCTGCCTCTTGTTCTACAATTGCACCAAATCTTAAAGAATATAACATGACTATTTTCTCTGTCAAAAATACACAGAAGAGCCAGAACATTGTGACAGCGCCAACCTGCTGAGGCATTGACAATATAACACCATCACTCCATCTCTGCAACACAAACACACACATTTTTATGAAAACAATTTAATCAGGAAATTATAATTAGTGGACATGTACAGAATATAAACAACAGGAAGAGACTATAAGGGAGGTGAAACGCTTCTGTGTGTGTGTTTTGTTCTTTTATGGTCATTGACACCAACTGTATAAATATACAGACACCATGTCACACACCAACTCAAACATTCACATGGCTCCACATCTCTCCCTCCTCATCATCTTCTTCATCTTCTCCAGGATCTCAGCAGGTAAGAGGAGCATTTATATAAAGGGCTGATGTTTAATGACTAAATGTAGTTGAAACCATTTGTTATTAATCACATTAATGTGTTTTGTGTTCATGTGTTCACACAGATGGGTTTATATATGTGCAGACAGGAGGTTCCATCACCATTCCCTGTTGCTATGAAGAAAAATACACAGACTATGTTAAATACTTGTGTAAAGGATATGATTGGGATATTTGCATGTATGCAGAACGTACTGACCAAACTATGGGTACTAAGACCTGGTTAATAGATGACCCTCAAGAGGGAGTCCTCACTGTGACCATGACTGATCTGAGTCCAGGGGACTCTGGCTATTACCACTGTGCTGTCGAGATTAATTATGGAGCTGATATACAATTAAAATTGTTCCACCTAGCTGTAACAAGTAAGAACCAATCACTACTTGTTTTATCTAGAATGAAGGGTGGGCATCATTGTTTGGTAGATCAATCTATAAATGTACAATTTCATCAGTCCAAGTGAATGTATAATATAAAACACTCTTGTTGATCTAGACTGTTGCCTTCTACATCTGTCGTCAGGTACTCCTGGACTGTATGTGGAGAAACAGGAGGTGACTGGAGTGGAAGGAGGGGAGGTCACTGTCAGTTGTTACTATAGTGACCCTGGAACTATAAAGTGGTGTCCAGTGTGTGGTGGTTGTGTGGAGTATTCAGGAACTTTAAGTAGAGCATTAGTGACATTAAATCAGACCAGAGATGCAGATAACAGACAAGTATTTACAGTGAATATGAGTGGACTGAAGATGGAGAACACTGACTGGTACTGGTGTTTAATGGGAGACAATAGTACCTGGGGGAGACCTGTTCACATCACTGTTATGCCACATGTCCCAACACAGAGTACCACCACCCCCGTCCCCACCACCACCGTCCCCACCGCCACCATCCTCACCACCACTAAGAGTAAGTAGAGATTAAATGCTATAATTACTATATTAATCAGTCTTGGTTGGACATTGTTTTGTCTAAGTTAATTTAATTACTGGAAAGTTACTATTTATTTGGATTCTAAGTTTGACAAAATGTTATTATATACAGTATATCATGTTAAAGATACCTCTATGTATGTCTGAAACAGTAATTTAATGCTAATGTCTTGGTATCAGATACCACAGGACACATTCAGTGTCATATAGAGTCCATGCATCTGCGAGTCGCCATTTTTTTGTTGGCAAGTGGAGGACTTTATAAACTGCACATTAGGCAGGTGGTCATAATGTTTTGGCTCAGTGTATACACCACTGAAAAGATATGTACCAATGCTCAAAATAGCCTGTGTCAAACAGTATCACTTCTTTGTCAATTTGCACTTAACTTTACCACACCAATGATTGTGCACAGAAATAATGCAGACCAGTCAAAACATCTCTGTTACCTCTGTCACAGTCAACAACACACTTAATGAAACCCTGAGGTAAGTGTAAGTTATGTTATATACATATATATTACAATATAATTATATTAACATATATATATATAAACTTTCTGAGTTTTGGAAATTGATCATTAGAAAACTTTTTTGCAATTATGTGTTCATTAAAACAGCAATAAAACTGACCTTTAAACTAGAGCAACAATTGTGTTCGCTCATAAGCTCAATAGCCAGAAGTAAAAAACGTTCTACTGTAACTCTGCAGTCTATTCTTGTTCTGAGGAATTAAGAGAACTTGATAAAAAACTAAAGATTGTACAACACTGTACACCACTCGCTTTACAGCACAACACAAACTGGCTCGATTAAAAGAAAAATCACAATAAGACTTGGTAAAAAATGTGGCCCAAATATATTCAAAGCAATATTATTTTTCTACAGATGGGACCAAACATTTTTCTATCTGCCAAAAATAGTTAATGCAGTACTCTTCCTTCTTTGCACAATCATTGTGGTAAAATTAAGTGCAAATCGACACAGATGAGCCACCAGGGTTTTTCCCAGCAGAACATTGTCGAGAGCATCACTACATCTGCATGGAGCCATTCCTTCCTCAGGTAAACGGCAC
Organism: Dallia pectoralis; assembly: GCA_029465975.1. NCBI lineage: Eukaryota > Metazoa > Chordata > Actinopteri > Esociformes > Umbridae > Dallia > Dallia pectoralis. The sequence continues at coordinate 9,820,352 of CM055730.1, read as the reverse complement.
ACATGTTCACGTTCGCCCACGTGGTGTGAAAGAAAACGGAACTCATGTGACCAAGTCATCTTTCTTCTTCAATGGTGGACCGGGGTAATCATGGGTAGTCTGATCTGTTTGTGGCTCTGCAGCTCCATCTGGGACAGGATGTGATGCATTGTGTGTTGTGAAACATTCACTCTGTAATCATCATAGACATTTTCTGTGACTTCTGCCACAATAGACCTTCTGTCAGATCCTTAATTTCCCTCGCACATTTTAGGAGCCTTGGGTGCTCAACACCCTGTCTCCGGTTTGTGGTTTGTCCTGCCTCTGTACACTGTTGGTTAGTACTTACCTCTGCTGACCAGGAGCACCCCATAAACCTAGTCGTTTTAGAGATATTCTGACTCTGTCGTCTTGCCATAACAATTTGACCTCTGGCAACGCCGTTCAAGTCTTTACTGCTGCCCATTTTTCCTGGATCCAACATGTTGACAATGAGAACAGATTATTCGTGTACCATCTAATCTACCAAGACATGACATGTGCCCTTGTTAGGAGATCATTTGTTATTTGCTGCAACTGTAAGTGGTCATAATGTTTTGGCTTATCAGTGTATGGGAACATGAGCTACTCTTCTGCACAACACATTGTGAGGTGTCGGCACACAAATTATTATGAACATTTACCACAACCTGTTGTTACTTGTTTATTGGCATTTATTGACCATGACAGTTTTCATTCAACATAACCTCATTTTTTTATTTTGTCTGACTTTTAACAGCTTTAATGTATTTATTTTTTCTTTGCTAATAAAGAATTTAAAGATACTTTACGATACTGAATATCTCATGTTATGATCTGATATGTAGTAAGTACATTGCTTGTAATAATTCAAATATATTTTAATCAGTTTGTAGTGATGTAGCCAACAATGTAATGTATATCTCTGTATTTAACATGTCATGGTAACCTAGCAACCTTGTAATACAGCAGCTTCCTGTTCTAAATATCTCTTCTGGTTGTTGGACGTCTGTGGTTTTGAGCAGCGCTTAAGATTAATTTCCTGCAGCCACCACTTCTTCTCTGCAGTACACACCTACTCAGTTCTATGATTTCCTTTATGCACTTATTAGTCTTCTAGAATCTAACTAAGGCTAACAGGATTCTTGTGTGAACTTTGTTACTAAAGCACTTCTTAAAGAAAGTCAAGAGGTCAAATACATTGTGAAATCTTGGTCAAAATGAGCGTTAATCGACATCTGTGAACATTACAATTGTGAGTGTTTGTTTTTGTTTTTGACGTAATCAGTATGAATATACAGATATATTCTGGTAAGGGTCACATTCTATACAGGGCTAACATTCTATGACTTAAATAGTTGTAAACACTTGATTATTAATATCACATAACATTTTTGTTAATGTGATTTGTGTTGATGTGTACACACAAATTTGTAAATATATGTGCATATAGGAGGATCCATGACCACTTTAAGTCAGTATGATCAATGATACACACACATGTTAAATACTGGTGTAAGTAACTGTCTGGAGTTTGTTTAAATATGCAGCACCTTTTGCATATAAACCATTTAAATGATATTGTAAGCGCTTACTTTTTTGTATTGTTGTCAGTGTATATTAATAACTTGAATAAAAATAAATTTGATTGATTGAATAACAACTCCACAGAACTTTTGACTAAATGTTTCCTTCCACTCTAGCAGATGGCAGCAAATTAGCAACTGACCAGACTTTATTGACATTTGCTGTTAAATCCTAAATTAACCCCTCCTCACCCGAATTTACCTTCAGCCCAACATTTCCACACTCTCATGTGCAGGTTAAGAATGTAGCACCAATATTGACTCTACAAGCAAAGTGGTTTCATATAAGCCGCCATGTTATTTCTGAGCGGTATACAAAACTAAATTCCTCCTAAAATAAATGCACAAATATTAATACATTTTACATAATTTTAACAGCAGGGAGGATTTTCAAATGACGCTTGTTTTAATAAATGAAAGTGGACCATGAACTGGTTCATATAAATAACCAGTGAAGAACTTCCTGGTTCTGGAGTCACTAGATGGTGGTGTGAGGTGACGTAGGAGATTTTACTCTCCACCTCAGGAGTGGAGTTGACAGTCACCTACAGCTGCTGCCGATCCATCAAGGATATTACCTATTTTTCCAGTATATATTGTAGTTCTCTGTGAGTGTTTGACCTTGTGAACAATATTAAACAAATCACTACAAATTGATGTATGTTAACACTGGTTTAGTTATATTCCCATCCTTCTTCTGGTTAATGAATCCTGACTTGCCAAATCTTTCTGACATTAGAATTGCAGCCCCTACATCTTATCTTGAAAGACATAACGTTTCTCTTTCTGTTCACCTAGATTGCTGTTTATGCTGCATCTGCCATCAGAACAGCGCCGACCCGTCGAATATGGACTCTACAACACCATCACCTCTCCTTAACACTTCCAATAACCTAGTTGGAGCTCTTAGGTTCATCGGGAAGAAACAGCTGTTGACATTAAAAGTCCCTCTCAATTGCCTACTTTAAAATGATAGAAACCATAAAATTGTATCCAGCCAGTGTGCAACTCACAGCTTCTACAGTCATGAGATTGGTGTGTGACTTCAGTGGGGGGAGTTTTCACACCCTCTCTATCTACAGTTTTAAAATCAGATTGTCTGCAGACACCCACAGCTAAGAATAGGGCATTTATGTTTCGTTTATTTATTATTTCCAGTTCTGTGTGAGTTTTTGTGATAAATTATTTTTGTCTAAATATCAAAATGTTTTATGCTTGTAACGAGGGTTGAAATCCGCCCCGAGCATCATTGGTGCTCAGTCTCCCGCCATCAAAGATATCCAGCACAAGCGCTGTTTGTGGAGAGCGTCTGGCATTATCAGGAACCCCTCACATCCACTCCATAAATAGTTTGCCTCCCTGCCATCAGGCAAGCGTTACAGATCTCTTAGGTTCACTGGTGCTTGATATTGACAGAAAATCAAACCAGAAGAAATGACCCATCAGAGCTTGACGGTGGGATGTGTCTCCGGAGATTATAGCTACAGCAAGAAGAATTTCTCCCACCATCGCCCCACGGAGCAGTGGGAGTGGATTGTATACGCGCCACCTATCGGGTCTGCGGTCTATTCATAGAGAAGGCAAGAGGGCACCCTGGAAGTTTCCCAAAATAGTTTTTTGGGGGGAGCTAACGGGGTGTTCAGGGAGGACCATGGAGACAACACCCACGCTCCTGGTGCCACAAAAACAGCCACCCACTGCCCAGGGCTGCAGCCAGGGCCAGCAAGAGCCCTGGAGCTGCAGCCACAACCACATCTCCAGCTGTACTACGACCCGTTCCAGCCACCAACATCAAGGACAGAGAGGTGCCCGGAGGGTCTAATTGACCAGCCCCCGGAGTTGGTGGAGGGCATGGCTGCAGCTGCCTGCACCCCCTGCCTACAGAGTAGCTCAAGACCTGCACCCCCCGCCTCAAGACCGGCCCCCACCTACAGCAAGCTAAAGCCGGCCCCCACCTACAGCATGATAAAACCGGTCCCCACGTACAGTGTGCCTGAGCTGGTCCTGTCCCTACATGCCTGGATGAGTGGCCCTTACTACCTTCCTCCCCCCGTGTGTCTGGATGAGCGGCCCTTCATCCCCCCAAGTGCCTGGATGAGTGGCCCTTCCTCCCCCCGAGTGTCTGGATGAGTGGCTCTTCATCCCCCCGAGTGCCTGGAGGCGTGGCCCCTTACCCATTCTCCCCTCCTGCATGCTTGGTGGAGTGGCCTTTTCTTCCCCCGGCAGGCCTGAAGACGTGGCCTCTTCCTATCTCCTCTCTGCCGTTTTCCCTCTGCTAGTCTCTTCTCTTCATATCTCTCCTCTTTATCTCTCCTCTGCTGACCTCCCTTATGCTGGTCAGATGGGAGAGAACAGGAAAACTTTCTCCGTGGAAGAGATTTTTCCTCCCTCCCTGCCTCCTTGCACATTGTTGGGGGTAGGCTTTGTCGGTCTGGGAGCCCAACCTTTTCGGGAGAGTACTGTCACACATTGGGTGAGCTGTGTTGTACACAGGGTGTTAAGAGAGAGCACTTCTGTGTATTGTGTTAATTAGAAGCACAGCTGTTTTGAGTTTAGCATAATCACCGGGCATAGGTTAGTAATCAGTGGGCTATTTTAGATCCTCGGTTAGGTTCACTGGTGCTTGATATAGTTTTATGTTCTGTGTCGGTATGTGGGTGAGTTTTGTATATGTCACTGTACACTGGATGTTTAATATGTTTATTTTGCTTTGTGTAAGCGCGCTTTTATTTCTAGTTACAGTGTTCGATGTATAGGTTTTCCGTATCGTTGTTAGCAGTGTTCATTTCGTTGACGAAGACTATGACGAAAACTATTCGTCAACGAACCTTTTTCACGGACGAAAACTAAACGAAAACTAAATAAAAAGTAATATATTATGACGAAAATGTGACGAAACATAACTGACATTATCGTCAACGAATAAAAACTAGACGAAAATATTAGGACGGGACGAATCGACAAGATATCCAATTATAACTACCCCGTATTTTTTGCACTATAGGGCGCACTAGATTATAAGATGCATTGTCAATGAATGGTATATTTATCTTCAGTGTCCGAGTTTAACAGTTGGGCGCATACCGCATCCAACATGCCCGAATCCTCCTCGTCATTATCCGAGTCCGTGTCTGTGTTGCTGTTTTGGTGAAGCACGGTATGTATCACTCCGCGACGCTCCTGGCTACGGTACCGTAATGATGCAAGCGGTGCGCCTTTGTAGTTTACCAATGTTGTACTAAAACAGTTTGACTTAGCGCAGTGAGCGCCTTGTAACACACAAAATCGCTTGTAGGTCAGTAAGCAAAACCAGAATTTGGGATTTAGTTGACTAAGACTAGACTAAGACTAAATGATGATGACACACCGCTCGTCCTGCTAGGTGACTTTAACCTGCCAACGACCACATTCAACACCTTCTTAGGCTCATCCGTCCTACCTCTCCTCTCGTCGTTTGGCCTCAGCCTCACCCAGTCAACGGCGACTCACATCGCAGGCAATGTGTTGGACCTCGTCTTCACCAGATGCTGCCCGCTGACCAACTTTAAGACCACACCCCTACCGCTATCGGACCACTTCCTAGTCTCATTTTCCCTCCCTCTCTTCTCGTGCATCATCGACTCCCAGCCTGGTGGTGGGTCGCATGAACACACGATCCCTCTCCCCATCTGATCTTGCTGCTTCTGTTCTTTCATCCCTCCCGTCTCCCGAATCCTTCTCCCTCCTGTCTACGGAATCTGCCTCTTCCACCCTTCTAGCATCGCTATCTACATCCTATGACTCGCTCTGCCCTCTTTCCTCCCGGCCAGCCCGAGCCGCACCTCCTGTGCCGTGGCTAAATTAAACCCTACGTAGCCACAGGAGAGAACTTCGTGCAGCCGAGCGAAAATGGAGATCCACCAAAATTCAAAGCGACTTGGCTTCCCTCCAATCCCTCCTCACCGCCTTCAACTCTAATCTGACCACCGCTAAAGCTGCTTTCTATCACTGGAAATTCCAGGACTCCGCTTCCAACCCAAAAAAGCTCTTCTCCACCTTCTCCACCTCCTCCGTCATCGTCCCTCTCAGCTGACAACTTTCTTACCCACTTTCAACAGAAAGTGGACAACGTTCGAGCATCATTCACCCATCCGCCAGAAATCGCTATTTCCCCTCACACTGACTCTGTCCCTGGTCTGAGTTCCTTCTCCACGCTCGGTCCGGAAGACACCCTGCAACTGGTCCAATCCAGCAATCCGACAACATGCCCGCTTGACCCTATCCCTTCCCCACTCCTCCAGTCCATCTCCACGGACCTTCTTCCATATCTCACATCTCTAATAAACACTTCTCTAACCTCAGGATGTGTCCCTTCCGACTTCAAGATGGCCAGAGTGACCCCGCTCCTCAAAAAACCATCTCTCGACCCGTCGGATGTCAACAACTACAGACCTGTGTCCCTCTTGTCCTTCCCAGTCAGGATTCAAGACGGGCCACTCAACTGAAACAGCGCTGCTCTGTGTAACTGAAGCCCTACGCAAGGCCCAAGCCAACTCTCTCTCCTCTGTTCTCATTCTACTAGACCTATCTGCTGCCTTCGACACAGTAAACCATCAGATCCTGCTCTCCACCCTCTCCGACCTGGGGATCTCAGGAGCGGTGCATTCCTGGTTTTCCTCCTACTTGTCGGACCGTTTTTAGCAGGTGGTGTGGCGAGGCTCGCCGTCGAACATGCAGCCCCTTGTCACTGGGGTCCCCCAAGGATCGGTCCTAGGCCCTCTCCTTTTCTCCTTATACACCCGGTCTCTTGGCTCTGTCATATCCTCTCATGGCCTCTCCTATCACTGCTATGCAGATGATACCCAACTATTTTTCTCATTCCCACAGTCTGACACCCAGGTAGCATCCCGTATCTCTGCATGTCTGACTGACATCTCGGCCTGGATGTCTGCACACCATCTGAAACTCAACCTAGGTAAAACTGAACTGCTCTTCTTCAAAGGAAGAGCCTGCCCGCTCCAGGATCTGTCCATTACGGTGGAGAACGCCACAGTCCCCGCTACCCAATGTGGGAAAAACCTTGGCGTGACCCTTGACAACTCCCTCTCATTTTCTGCACACATCAAGGCGGTGTCCCGGTCTTGCAGGTACATGCTCTACAACATTCGGAAAGTAAGGCCGTATCTTACGCAGGAAGCCGCACAAGTGCTGATCCAGGCACTTATCATCTCCCGTCTCGACTACTGCAACTCCCTTCTGGCTGGTCTCCCAGTGTGCGCCATCAAACCCATGTTCACTCAGCTGTTCACTCAGCTGTTCCGCACACTACACTGGCTCCCGGTCGAAGCACGCATCCACTACAATACCATGGTGCTAGCCTATGGGGCAACAAGAGGAACCGCTCCCTCCTACATCCAGTCACTAATCAAGCCGTACACACCCACGCGAGCACTTCGTCTGCCACCTCAGGCCTCTTGGTAGTGCCATCCCTACGGGAGGGCAACTCCCGATCTGCTCAATCTAAATTGTTCTCCGTGCTTGCCCCGCAATGGTGGAACAACTCCACTCTGGAGATCAGATCATCGGACTCTCTACCAATCTTCAAAAAACGTCTAAAAACATTCCTCTTCAAACTGTACCTCCAGTAGCTCCCCGAATGGAGCTCCACAACTCTCGCCTGTTACTGCCGAAACTTCACAACCGAATCATTCCTCTACGATTATCACCCACTCCTCCTCTCCTAGCACCCCTTCTATCTCTAGCACTTCCCCCTGCACCCACCCAGGAACAATGTACTTATTGCCTTTTTGATGTGTGTTTTAGCTATATGTGAAATGCCTGCACTTATTGTAAGTCGCTCTGGATAAGAGCGTCTGCTAAATGCGCAAAATGTAAATGTAAATGGCGTGTTATTCAAAAGACTAAGACTAAATCAGAATTTGCTGTCAAAATTAACACTGGTTGTTAGGGTGTTTGTTTTAGTCTGTAAAATAAAACACCCCTAACGGATTAAATGCTCTGCATCTCGCTCTCTACACTTCTACCCAGGCAAGTGTGACTGACGACAGTAAAATGCGAATGGGTTTTTAATGTTGCTGTCTATTTCTTAGACAAAAAAGGGTATAAGAGTATAGCAGGATCTGGGTGATAACAGAGAAGTCGTTGCTCATCTTTCCCCTTAATTTTCTTGTGTTTGCTAAACGAAATAAAAAGGGAAACCTTTTGATATCAGACTCGAACTGTAGACAGACACACACTGTATACAGTGCCTTTGGAAATTATTCTGACACTTTCAATTTATGTTGTGGACATTATAGTTGATTATCTTTTTTCTCTCTGGTCACTTTGCCATAAAGGCCTGATTGATGTGGTGCTGGAGAGATGCTTGTCCTTTTGGCAGGTTCTTCCCACTCTGAGGGAAACTCCAAAGCTCTGTTGGCCAATGGGTTCTTGCTCAACTCTCTGACAAGCCTTGTGTATGTTGTTTTACTAATTATTGTTCAAACATTTGAATTTGTCACACAAGGACTTCTACAGAGATCCCAAGGAGTATCAAAGAACACAGGATGCATCTGAACTATTATGGTGTTTAAAAAGGCTTGAACTTGAGGACATAGGATTATTTCATTCAATTTTCAAGAAATTGGGTAATTTTGTAAGTGTTTTTTCCTCTACCATCATGTGGTGTGTTGTGTAAATTGCTTATCATTATACTGTATAACATCCAAGTCCAACGAAAAATGTATTGTGAGAAAAGTGACAGCATAAAAGAAAACCCTACACAAAGTTTCTCAGTACAACGCTTGGCCACCAAAACAGCTTTAACTTGCCTTGGAAAAAACTCTAATGGAGTGATGGAAACCATTTTTCCAAATTATATTCACTTTCTTGGTGTTTTGATGATGATGATGGTTGAGAGCGTGATCCAACATCCATGTGTGTGATCTTCCCCAGTATAAACATTATTAATTATAGCAGTTTTAAATCCAAACTGTTGTTGCTGTAATTCACCTGGCTTCCACATGGAGAATACATTCTGCACTGAGCTCTTTAAAAAAAAAACAGTCAGGAAGCACAGACATAAAAATACATAGCTCTAAAATAGAAAGTGCAAGTATAACCACCCTGGTTTCACTGACAAAACAACATTTATTGTATCAGGTCACCCTTATGTCTTCCAGCTAGAAATTGTGTTGAAATTGTGCTCTTGTGATGAGCTGTAAAAGGAATGTCACTGTGGTGTTGAATCAGAAAACAAAAGTTGACAGAACTCTTGTGTGTGCTGAACAGCTACTCTGTCTGAATGATATCTACTGTTTGATTAGAAATGTCTGCCAATTTGTCCTATAAGATGTGATAAGTGGTCTCTGATGAAGAGGTGGATCAGTCTGAACTGTTTGCACATTCGTCTTCCTCTAATGACCTCATTTGTTTTTAATAAACGACACTTACAGTACTGAATATATCTCATATATTGATGTGATATTCAGTAATTACAGTGCTTTTATTTATTTGAATGCATTTAGAGCATATTATATTGCTGTAGCCAACAACAGAATGTTTGTCTCTGTATTAACATGTCATGGAAACCTAGCAGCCTTGTAATACAGCAGCTTCCTGATCTAACTATCACCTCTGGTTCCTGGACGGCTGTGGGTTTGATCGCCGCTTAAGATTCATTTCTTGCAGCCACCACTTCTCTGCAACAGACACCTACTCAGTTCAATAATTTTCATACAATTCATGTAATTCTGTATGATGGGTTCATGTATTAACACACTAAGTCATTATGATCAATATTACACACACTATGTTAAATACTGGTGTAAAGAACTGTCTGGAGTTTGTTTAAATAGTCATCACCTTCCTTTTTATTCATTATGTGAGCTCCTACTTTTTTGTAATGTTGTCAGGGTACCAATAACTTCACTACAGAACTTTTGACTAAATGTTTTTCTTCCTCTCCAGCAGAACTGAACAGACTTCACAGACATTTCTGTTAAATCCCAAATAACCCCTCCTCACCCCATTTCACCTTCAGTCCACCATTTCCACACTCTGATGTGCTTCAAGAATGTGCAACAGTGTAGACAAGCAAAGTGGATTCATAAGTCACCATGTTTTTTTGAGTTGTATACAAAACTGAATACCTTCTGAATCTAATGCTCAAATGTTAATGAATTTAACATCTTTAACAACAGGATGGATTTTAAAATGTCATGCTTGTTTTTATAAATAAAAGTGGACCATGAATTGATTCATTGAAATTACCAGTGAAGAACTCCCTGGTTCTGGAGTAACTAGATGGTGGTGTGAGGTGGCCTATAGGAGATTTCATTCTACACTTAAGGAAAACATTTCTAGTTCTGTTTGTTATAATATCTGATATATTATATTCAAATTCAAATCTAACAACTAACATCACCAGTACTGTATGTAAACAGTGGTTTAGTTATATTCCCATCCTTATTCTAGTTAATTAATCAACACATGGCAAATCATTCTGCCCCTTGTTCTAGAATTGCACCAAATCTTGAACCTGCTGAGGCATTGACTATAACACCATCACCCCATCTTTGCAACACAAACACAATGATTTTTATAAAATATTTTCAAAGGCATTCAAAATTAGTGGGCATGTACAGAATAAAAACAGCATGAAGAGACTATAAGGGAAGTGAAACACTTCTGTGTTTCTGTGTTCTTTTATGATCATTGACACCTACTGTATAAATATACAGACACCATGTCACACACCACCTCAAACATTCAGATGGCTCCACATCTCTCCCTCGTAATTTTCTTCATCTTCCTCAGATTCTCAGCAGGTAAGAGGAACATTTATCTTATCTTAATCTTGATGTTTAATGACTAAATGTAGTTGAAACCATTTGTTATTAAGCACATTAATGTGTTTTGTGTTCATGTGTTCACACAGATGGGTTTATATATGTGCAGACAGGAGGTTCCATCACCATTCCCTGTTGCTATGAACGGAAATACACAGACTATGTTAAATACTTTTGTAAAGGATATTATTTCGCTACATGTAGTTATGCAGCACACACTGACCAAAATATTAGTACTAAGACCAGGATATTTGATGACATTCAAGAGAGAGTCTTCACTGTGACCATGACTGATCTGGGTTCAGGGGACTCTGACTTGTACCGCTGTGCTGTGGAGATCAATCAAGGAGCTGATATCCATTTTAATTGGTTCCACCTAAATGTCACAAGTAAGATCCAAGCACAGCCTGTTTTGTCTAGAATGAATATTGGCCATCATTGTTTAGTAGATTCTTCTGTAAGCGTAAATTTCCCTGAGTCAAAATGGATGTATAATAAAAACACTCTTGTTGATCTAGACTGTTGCTCTCTACACCTGTGTTCAGGTACTCCTGGACTGTGGATCAACAGGAGGTGACTGGAGTGGAAGGAGGGGAGGTCACTGTCTCTTGTTACTATAGTGACCCTGGAAATATGGCCTGGTGTCGAGCACGTGGTGATTGTGTGGAGAAATCAGGAATTATAGGTGGATCATTAGTGACATTAAATCAGACCAGAGATGCAAATAACAGACAAGTATTTACAGTAATTATGAGCAGACTGAAGATGGAGAACACTGGCTGGTACTGGTGTTTAGTGGGAGACAATAGTATACCTGTTCACATCACTGTTATACCGCATGTCACAGCACTGAGTGCCAACACCACCAAGAGTAAGTACAGATTAAATGCTATTATTACTATATTATTCAGTTTTAGTTGGACATTGTTTTGTCTAACTTAATACTATATAATTGGATTCCAAGTTTGACAAATTGTTATTAATTAGATCATGTTAATTATAAAGACTTCACTCAAGCCAATATCATACCTCTATGGTTGTCTCTAACAGTCATTTAATTGCTGCAATTGTTTTTTCACGCACCAGGTCCTCCACAACCATCTGTGTCTTTATCTTCTGGCTCTGTTGTCAACACTTCTTTGTCTACAGACAGATCTTCTGGTCCAATAAACGATAACACCAACAAAGAAGCAGAGAGTGGAATTCAGAAAAAATATCACCACTGGTTATAAATGACTTTGTTGTATTTTTTCGGTATTTATGAACCAAAAGAATGACTTCACAAAACAAAAACTCTAGACAAACTTTGAAATGGATAAAGTTTTTTTTGTCAAAGCCACTCTTAATATTCTACTTTTATTCTTTCATTGTCTATTTATTTGTTTCATTAAACTTAGTTAATGTCCAGCTTGTTGTTTTCCCTCCATCAGGTTGTATCTGAAAATCCTGTTGATCCTTCCAGTCATATTGGTGGTGTTGATAGCTGGTGTCCTAGTTGCATGGAAGATATGGAGAAAACACAGTTAGTAGAACATTTAAAATGTTATATAAATTAATATTTTAACATAGACTACACATCCTGGGGTCCAAACATGTATCTAACACAACAAAATGCACAATAATAATAACAACATATTTTAAGCCAGTAGAGGTTATATTCCATATGACACATTCAGTTGTTTCTGATGAGAAAGGTGGTGATGAACTGATTAGAAATGTAAATGCCAAGCATGCAGTAGGTTAGACTATATTCAGAATTGTTAAACTGTAACTCAGATCATTAATATCTCCCCTCCCTCTTTTAGGAGACGATACAGCCAACTACCAGCCAACCAGGACAGTGGTAGGCTACGTTCATCTTTTTCTACATATATATTTGCCTTTCTAATCTTTAAATGAGATCTGACTTTCTATACAGTTCTGATAACAACATCTGTTTGTGTCTACAAGCCTGACCAATTTCCTGATGATGATAAGGTAACATACAGCACTATTGCCCATAAGAGAAAGACCCAGCATGATTTACAGACCAAGGTAAGAAACAACTTTATTTTACAATGTGGTTTTAAATTTGAAAATGTAAAAGCTCCCATTAGTAGTAGTCGTATAGTCTACTGATATTCCCAGTGCTAGTAAGATACAATATATATATTATTGATATTCCCAGTGCTTCGTAACGTACAATACTTGGCACAAAGTATCCAAGTCATCAAATTACTGTACAACATCGATGTGAGATTATGACTTAAAAGAAACAATAGTAACCGAAAGAGAGATAGCTAGATGTCTAAATACTCTGTGGCTCTATTCTTTGCATGCCTAACTGTAACTCACACAAAATAATTACTTCAAATTTTCCCACAAATATCAAACCAAAAAGGTTTTTAAGGTGCACACAGTTATTAGAAAAAAGACTAATAGCCACCTCATCCCAATTTTTACATGGCATTTAGCCAAATATATATATATATTTGCATTAATCAGTTGAATTTAGGGGTGGGGCCGTCAGTGTCGGACAAAACTTGCCTTATTACTTTCTAGTGACTCCTTTCTGTTGTGTTGTGCATCTGCAAGCTCAATCCTGGTTGTTTGATAGTGAATGTGTGGTCTTCTAAGGAGGTAGATAGATGTTGAGGAGGTAGATGCAGGTAGATACTTCCCAGTTAGGCGACATCTTAATCTGACTCTCCAGAGCCTGTCCAGATTCTACTGTGACGATCCAAAGTCACTAGAGTGAAATTGACTTCCCATAAACGCTTCTATCATCAACACAGACACAGCAACTTATAACTGTTAAACCAATGGAAGTCTAGTGAAGCAGAGTGAACATAGAGGTGGGAAGAAGAGCCAAGCACAACCAACCCAAATACCACTGGCATGTTCAAGCATTCACTGGATTTTGTTCCTTAGGTAACTCCAACTTTACTCCAACTTTACTGGAGTGCAGCAACAAATGAGGCCTAGTGGTCACTATACAGGAAGATTTTTTTTCTCTAAACTTTAATAGTGATTTCAGACCAATAAGGCACAAATCTGAAGAAAATAGGCTCAGTTCTCAGTGGGCTGCATCACTCTGTAGGTTTGCTTGGTTTACTATTTAGGTCGACCACTTAGTGGCTGGGATGTTGTTGTTCACAGAGACTTTCTCTTCACAATTGTTATACTTACAGTTGCCCGAGACAAATCTACTAGGGCTGATTGACTTTGACTATGACAGTACATTTTATAATAGTGCCACATAAAGGGTCACTGAGCTCTTCAGTACAACCCATTATACTGCCAATGTTTGTCTTTCAATCATTTCATGATTATGTGCTGGATTTAATGCACCTGAGATCAATGGGTGTGTCTGAATCACCTGAACTAAATAATTGGTAGGTGTGTCCACACATCTCTGGCCATATAATGTGTATTATAAAACACAACAGTCAAGCAGATCAAAACAATAAATAATAAAAAAGGTTAGAAAAACATGCAGTAAAAAAATATGGAGGAGTATTGATTATTATTATTGATGTAATCCAGCACACTGTTACAAGGTGGGAGAAAATTATCACCTTGATAAATGCTGCACTTTTATTTTTATTCTACATTCTACAATGTACAAATGTATGTACCTATGTGTTTATGTGTGTCTGTGTGTGTTTGTGTATTTCTCTTCTTTAACAGACAACAGAACCAGATGAAAGTGTGATCTACAGTGCATTAGTTCTATAGGTGACCACACAGGTAAGTGTTGGTATCTTCTGCCTCATTTAATGCTGATCTTGGCAAATACATAGACAGGATCTTGTTGTGATCTTTTTTTTTACAGATCTAGGGTCAGGTAGGCATTGTTCACAGTTGAGGGGTTAATGGTGAAGAGGTTTATCCATGATCTGTAAACTTCTCAACAGAGTATTATCCTAAATGTTTCCCGTCCTCTCCAACAGATGGCAGCAGCAAAGCTGTTAAATCCCAAATGACCCCCTCACAACACTTCACCTTCAACCCTCGTTTAGCACACTCTCATGTGTTTCAGTCATTTTCACAAGTGTCCCAATTGCTGAAGTGTGAAACGATGGAGTTTACCAAAGGGAAGGGGATTCCCATAAGACACCACATTATGTTTGAACTGTATTCAAAACGAAATACAACCTATATTGCATTTAAATTGTTAATACCTTTTTTCTGATATAGGGATTTGTACACTTAAATTAATTAATTGCAATTAATTGCATATTTTAATTACCATTGTATCCCAAAGTTGATGTACTCCATAAGCCGCTTGCCACTTTATGTAAATCAACTAGCAAGCAAGAAAGCAAGTTTATTTATATAGCACAATTCATACATAGAAGCAATTTAATGTGCTTTACAAAGGACAATAATAATAAAATACATTTTATTTTCATTGCAACCTGCCTACTTGCATCAAGTACATTTAAAACATTCCATCTCAGTATTAACCGTGTAGATTTTATTCAACCGATCTTCTGAACCTTTTCAGGTCTTTAGAACCGGGCCGAGAAGTCTTTAGAACTTCAAAACGGCTTAAGTACTTTATTCAAAAGGTCTTTAGATTCTCTTCATGTCTTTAGAACCTGGACGATTGATAAAAAATGTCTTTAGAACAGTTTCAGGCCTCTAGAATCTTGCCGAGAAGTCTTTAGAACTACTTGGTCTTAAGAACGTTATTAAAAGGTCTCTAGAACCTTTCCGGGGTCTCTGTTACCTGGCCAAGAAGTCTTTAGAACTACAGATCTTTTATGTGTACATTACCGGTTTTAGAAACAAATAAAAACATCAAATGGGCAACCCAATGAGGAACAGAAAACAAAAACAGAACAAGATCAAATTAAAATAAACAGTATGATAAGGTTTAAGCCCTCAGTCATACGCTTGTGAAAAGAGAAATGTTTTAGTCTGACTTTAAAAATGGATACATATGGGGCATGTCTAAAATCTTCTGGTAATTTATTCCAGTTGCATGCAGTGTAACTGCTGAATGCAGCTTCACCATGTTTAGTTTTGACTCATGTTTAGTTTTGGCCTAGACCGTTTAGAGATGTATAGACTACAAGCAACACTTTAAAATCTATTCTGTAACTGACTGGAAGCTAGTGCAAAGATTTAAGAACCGGATTGATGTGCTCTGTTATCTTGGTCTTGGTTAACATTCTAGCAGCAGCGTTCTGAATGAGCTGCATCTCTTTTACAGCCTTTTTGGAAATTCCAGTTAAGTCAACTCTACTGGAGATACATGCATGGATTAGCTTCTCTTGGTCTTTTTTTGACAACATTGATTTTGACTACATTTCTAAGATAATAGAATGCTGTTTTGGTAACCGCTTTGATATGATGGTGAACGTGAGATCTGTGTCTATCATTACACCTAGACTACGCACTTCCCTATTTTGTTGCCAAAAACAATAATCCCTGTTTTATTTTGGTTTAATTGTAGACAATTTTGGTTCATCCAGTCATTTATGGGCTCTATACAGCGACACAATGACTCTATTGAGCTGCAGTAATATGGTTCGAGAGTCATATATATTTGAGTATCATCTGCATAACTATGGTAGTTAATTTTGTTGTCCCTGAAAATTTGGCTCAGAGGTAGCATATAGAGATTGAACAGAAGTGGTCCGGAAACTGATCCCAGGGGAATTCCACATGTCATAGCCACTTTATCAGATTCATGATTGCCGATGGTGACAAAGTAACTCCGCCCATCTAAAAATTACTGACTGTCCCGGAGGGTCCTAACCAATTTTCCAGCCTGTCCAGAAATTCTATTTGATCTACTGTGTGAAATGCAGCACTGAGATCTAATAGAAGCAAAACTGTAATTTTATCCAAATCAGTGTTCAGTCGTATATCATTTTAAAGTTTTATCAGAGCCGTTTTAGTACTATGGTGAGGTCGGAAGCCTAATTGGAATTTGTCTAAGAGACTGCTTGAGTTCACAAATTTGCTGAGTTGACTGAGGAAAACTATCTTAATAATCTTGGCTATTAAAGTTAGATTTGATACAGGTCTATAGTTGTTCAAAATAGTTGCATCCAGTGCTTAGAAAACTTTAGAGTTTCTTATTCTGAGCAAATACAAAACTCTGAAGAGCATTTCATCACACTTGAATCTTTTAAGAAGCATGGAGTTTTTCACACATAAACATGTCTGCATGATATACGTTTTTGCATTAACCTTGAAGTCCATTTTGGGTCACATAATGCTGCCATCTGGTGGACAACATCTAAAGTGTCCCCAGCTTCCCAGCTCATTGTATGGCCTTCCTTCTGCATGTCAAAGATGATGCCACATAAAAAAACATGTTTTGCGTTTTACCTTCTACCATATCTGATGTATTATATTTTCCTTAATTAACATTTCCACAAACTTCAGAGTGTCTCCTTTCAAATTACATCTACCGTAAGATCCTACATGGTTCTGAAAATTGAATGTAATCCCAGCTCCTGAATCATATACGGTTTGATTAGAAATGTCTGCCAATTTGTCCTATAAGATTATGTGGTCTCTGATGAGGAGGTGGATCAGTCTGAACTGTTCGCCAATTTGTCTTCCTTTGACAAGGTCCAAGCACAACCATGCCTCAGGAAGCCTTGTTATACTTCATTATACTTCAGAATATACCTACATGACCTCATTATGGTTTGGTAGGTTAATTAAATATATGTCTAATGTGCAATTATGAGAGCTTAGAGTCATTACTATGTTACTGTTTCTTTGTCTCTACCTGTCATCCTCCAACTTTGTACACCCGGAAAGCAGTGGGGTGGAGTCTGTATTTTGTGAAGAGATTGGGACTCTTAAGTTATCTGTGATGTCAGAGACTTTCTCAATTTCTCCTACAGGGGGCAACACAGAGTCAAAGCAGGTATGTAAGGGCTTTTTAGAATCAGAATCAGAGTCAGAAAGAGTGTTATTGCCAAGTAAGTTTTAAAATAAACACATTTGTTTTTGCGCGTTGCAGCAATATATACACAATAAAAAAGATACACACAGTAGACTGCAATAAATTAAATTGTCCATTTCGGGGCGGGGGGGTCTGTGTGAATACGGGGATGAGCTTATAGTCAGTTTGGTTCTGGAGGCATGTTCCTGAGGAAAGAAACAGTTATTGTGGTTATAGGTTTTGGTCCTGATAGACCAAAACCTTCTGCCAGAGGGGAATGTTCTGAATGGATCAGCCTCAATCTTTGCCACTCGCTTCAGTGTCCTGGAGGTGCGTAGGTCACATAGAGATGGGAGATTGCAGCCAATGACTCGCCCTGCAGGGGGGATGATGCGCTGTAGCCTGCCCTCGTCCTTGACAGTTGCTGCAGAGTACCAGATGGTGGTGAACGAGGTCAGGATGAACTCAGTGATTAATCCTAAACTCTCCTCTGTTATGTAAAAAGGTACAGTATATGTGTTTAAGGATAGGTCATTTTTCTAACAAACTGGTGGAAGAGTCCACTCCTTAACTAAATAATGTAGATAGTGTAGACAAAGCAAAGCAGACCAGTCAAGACAAGATACTATTGATCATAATTTCAATTAATTAAATTTCTGAGTACATTTCAGAACTTTGTATAAATGTGTGTGTAGGTGTGTGTAGATGTGTGTGTTTTGTCTTTCTGCTGCAGTGTCCCCAGAGTGTTGTGGTGATTTTTAATTTTGATTGTTTAATGTAATCTTTAAAAATGAAGGTTAAATCCCAGCAGCAGGGATTTGAACCCAAGACGTCATACACGCAAAGGTGTGGATTAAATTTCTTCATCAAAATGAAATATATTTTCAACAAAATGAAATATATTTAAGTGTCATATTTTGTGTTATTTTAAAACACGAACACGTGATTTGCGACCACATACAGTACTAAATCCGTACGATACGGAAACGTCACACGGTAAATGTGTTTTACAGAATCTCATCTTCAACAGCCCTTGTTGCAGATACTTGGCCTGTGTCACTGTTTTATGAGGATATCTGTTTGTATTGTAATAAAATCTGTTCTATAACCAAGCTTACACTAGTCTGTGCCTCTGTTAGGGAGGGCGAACCATAGTACACTGTGCAAAGGTTGCACTAGCACCCCTATTTTTCACAGTCAGTTTTACACACACACAATGGAAAGGCATTTCAAAGGCATTAAAGATAGTTATGTATCGTGCATATAGTTCACATTTGAACGATAAAATAATCATATTACTTGTGTTGGAATAAATCTCCACAGCACAGTAATTCAGAATGCTCTTGGTCTAAAATAGTTGTATTTCTATCTTGCGAAATGCGGGACACTTTTGTCCCCTGCGGCATCTTATAGTTGGTCTACTGCACTTCAGCAGCCAGCAGCCAGCAGTGTACAGAAAGTAGGAGGGATCCTGGAAAAGTGTTACAAGTCCATGGCTGCTAAAGTGTGGAACAGCCGGACCCGGCAGGCGCTGTCATCTATAGGAACAGGGACCAGGGCCAGCAGCCAGGATATCAAGTCCCAGTACGACGCTGTGATTATTGGTGGAGGTAGGGGGGCAGGGGGGCAGCCACATAATCACACATTAAACATCGAAAATCAATTTGAGATGTGCATTTGTCAAAATAATATTTCCAAATACGTATGTAATTCATTTTATATGTGCATATATCCATGGGCAGTACATTATCATTACTCTTAGATATATTGTAAGTGTTTGCATTTGAAATGGGGGAAATTAAGTTAGTCTAGCCCAGGGATTCCCAAAGTGTGGTATGCGCACCCCCAGGGGTACGCGAGAGGCAGGGGGTGCCCGAGAGGAAATATGTAATGACCGTCAGTCTTTTAATTCGGATTTTTCCATTGACATATATAAAAGGATTTTTCAATACAATAAAAAAAACTTGAACGGTAAACATTTCCTTTGTAATCGCTTTTATTTTAAATATAAAAACTATAATTTATTAGTTTTTGATAGAAACGTAGAAGACAGCTGCAACTTTGTTGATGTTGTTATTGTCATGCGTCGTCTGGTTATTTGCGCATGTTTAAACATGAGTCTTTATATGGCGATAAAACAAAGCTTTGTTGTGTTTTTTTTTAAAGTGTGAATTGGGGGTGCGCCAACTCGGTTGGGACATAGAAGGGGGTGCGCAGGAAAAAAAGTTTGGGAACCGCTAGTCTACTGGGTTATGATGATGCTGGCAGACCAGCTATAACCAGCAAAAGCCCATAAGTGCACATCACCACTGGACTGTAGTTGTATGACCAGTTGAAAAGCTTGTAGCTTTGTGTCTCCTATTTTACTTTGCTTACTTACTTGTGTTACTTTAACGATACAAAGTCACAGCACTGTTTGCTACAGTAGGTTAGGTGTTGCGAATCATTTGCACATTTGGTTTTGACAGTATCATTCGATCTCTAGTCGGTCCAATGTTCTTTTAAACAGTGACATAATACTACTGGTATACTTTGAACTCTTTGGCTTTTATAGTGTGAAAAAGTGCTTCTCTCTTGCAAGTATTGGCGACCATTCAGTACCAACACATTCATAGGCTTAGTGAATAATAAATCATTAGCTAATTACCAATATTTTTTATTTCAAATGTTTTTATGTATAGGGCTTATTGTCAATAAAGTGTCGCTGGATATACAATATGGTAGTATAATCAAAACAGAATTCATTCTCATGTCCTTTTTCATTGCAGGACACAATGGATTAGTTGCGGTGAGTGTATATGTGCTTGTCCAAGTTCTATCTATATAACTGTGACATAGCTTAATAATTACTTTTAAAGTTACTGTGTGTTTATAGGCAGCTTATCTACAGAAGGGAGGTCTGAAGACTGTGGTACTAGAACGTAGACATGTTCTCGGAGGAGCGGCTGTGTCAGAGGAGATTATCCCAGGTGAGAACAGATGCATGCAACAGAGTTTAGTCAGAAAAAAATTAACAAAGACTATCTGTCCTTATTGGAGAATCTCAAGTAGGAATTACATCTGTCATGTTTTCTTATGTCAGCGCTTCTGTCTGTCTGCATGTGTGCCTGTCTCTGACTTGTCTGTCTGTCTGTCTGTCTGCCTGTCTGTCTGTCTGTCTGTCTGTCTTCATGTGTGCCTGTTTCTTTGACTTGTCTGTCTGTTTGTCTGTCTGTCTACATGTGTGCCTGTTTCTTTGACCTGTCTGTCTGTTTTTCTTCATGTGTGTCTGTCCCTTTGACCTGTCTGTTTGCCTGTCTGTCTAAAGTGTGCTTGTCTCTGTGAACTAACTGTATGTCTGCATGTGTGCCTGTTTCTTTTAATTGTCAGTCTGTCTCTCGGTTTGTCTAAAGTGTGCCTGTCTCGTTGACCTTTCTGTCTGTCTGCATTTGTGCCTGTTTCTTTGACCTGTCTGCCTCTGTTGGTGTGTTTGTCTGTCCAGGTTTCCATTTCTCCAGGTGTTCATACCTTCTCAGCCTCCTCAGACCACAGATCTACAGAGACCTGGAACTCAGGGTGAACCACTGATCATTATACAGCATGTCATGTTTGTGTGCATGATTACTGTGTGTTGGTTACGCACATGTGTGTGTGTGTGTGTGTGTGTGTGTGTTGGTTACGTTTATGTGTGTGTGTGTGTGTGTGTGTGTGTGCGTGGGTGTTGGTTACGCCATGTGTGTGTGTTGGTTACGCTCGTGTGTAGGTGTTGGTTACGCCTATGTGTGTGTGTGTGTGTGTGTGTGTGTGTGTGTGTTGTTACGCTAATGTGTGTGTGTGTGTTGGTTACACTCATGTGTGTGTGTGTGTTGGTTACGCCATGTGTGTGTGTTGGTTACGCTCGTGTGTAGGTGTTGGTTACGCTTATGTGTGTGTGTGTGTGTGTGTGTGTGTGTTGGTTACACTCATGTGTGTGTGTGTGTGTGTGTGTGTCTGTTGGTTACGCTAATGTGTGTGTGTGTTGGTTACACTCATGTGTGTGTGTGTGTTGATTACGCTCGTGTGTAGGTGTTGGTTACGCTTATGTGTGTGTGTGTGTGTGTGTTGGTTACACTCATGTGTGTGTGTGTGTGCAGAAACATGGGTTGAAGGTGTACATGCGGGCCCACCACGCCTTTACCCCGATGCTGGAGGATGGGGTGGCTGGTCTCCCTCCTCGGTCTCTCCTGCTGGGATCAGTCCTGGTCAATAACCAGCGGGAGATCAGCAAGTTCTCCAGAACAGACGCCAAGGTGGATAGAAATATAAGACAAAGACAAGGACAGTGCACTGCACAAATGCCAATACTCTTATATTGTACGATGAAGATAAATAAAAATCCACAGTATTTCTCTACTCTCTTACTCGACACTCCATTCTTCTCTCACTCCACCATTTCTCTCATCTCCAACGTCCTTCTACACAGGCGTACCCAGAGTTCATCACACACCTGGACAAGTTAGCCGAGGCGGTCCACCCTCTCCTGGACTCCTCTCCAGTGGACATAGCAGGGTTAGCAGGGGGGTCCTTCAGAAGGAGGATAGCAGCAGTCAGGAGTACCATGCCCCTCCTCCAGTGTGGTACTGTGTTGTCTTAACGTGTGGCCGGAATGTAGAAGAGTTAACTTATTTCTATGTATACTAAACCTGTCTAATGTCACATACTCGTACATGTGTTATATATCTACAGGTCTGAGACTGGGCAAGAATATTCCGGATTTCTATGAGATCATAACTGCACCAATAACGAAGGTTGGTAGGCTGCTGGTATCACTTAGGGTTTAACAGTTGTTAGGCCGCTGGTATCACTTAGGGCAGGGGTGTCCAAAGTTTTTTTAGTGAGGGCCAAATACAGAAAAATAAACAAAGGGCCGGGCCGCACACTAGAGGTGACATATTAACACATGAATACTGTGTGTATTTCTAACTCACCTATAATGTGAAGAACTGTGCTGTCCTCTAGCTCGAATTATGTTGACAGGTTTTACGCCCGTCATGCATGGCCGGAGCTCCATCCGTTGTTTCTCCACTGAGTTTGTCCCATTTAAGCCCCATCTTTCCAACTGCCTCCGACACAGCTTCAAAATATCTCTGCCCGTCGTTGTGCCTTTTAGGCTCATCATATCATGCAGCTCCTCCGTATAGCAAAAAAGTCCATCTACTCCCCGCAAAACATTAACAGCTGCGCGGTGTCTGTGGCATCTGTGCTCTTATCGCTAACCCTATCAATTACCAATCGCATGCTATCGAGTACAAATCAAAAGCACTAGCTTGGTCTCTCAGCTGAAGTTTCCAGTTAGCTGACAACAAGTCCTCGATTCTCCGCACCACTGTATTTCTGGATAAGCTCACGTTGTTGAAATCCGGAACTTTTTCCGGGCACATTATTGCTGTGACTTTGAGGCACTGCTTTATGAAATCACCGTCTGAGAACGGTTTGCCGTGCTGGGCCATATGTTTAGCGACCTTATAGCTTGCTGTTGTGGCGTTTTCCTTTGTTAGCACGAAAAAACACCTGTTGTTGAGCTTGCAGGCTAGCTGCCATTTGCTTGACTTTCTGCGTTCGTTCGGCACTGGTGTACTGATGTGTAGCTCTGATGTTTGGTCTCATAGTGCTGACGGACATTATACTCTTTCATCACAGCAACATCTTCATTGCAAATCAAACAGATACTCTTTACGTTGATTTCTTTGAAGAAATATTCATTTTCCCACTGTGTTTGAAATCTTCTACACTCACTTGCTATTTTGCGTTTCTTTATTGCTGCCATTTCTGGTGACTCGCCGTAAAAGTTTTTCTTTGCTTAATTTTGTTTAGTGGAGAAGCACCGTTTCCATGGCTGGCTCCAACTAGTGTTGAAACTGAGAAGTGCAACAGAGTTGAGCTAAATCTTCTTGTGCCGGCCATATTCAATAACATTTTCAGAATTTGCTGCGGGCCAATAAAAACTGGACCGCGGGCCGCAGTTGGCCCGCGGGCCGGACTTTGGACACCCCTGACTTAGGGTTTAACAGTTGGTATGTCGCTGGTATCACTTAGGGTTTACCAGTTGGTAGGGGGTGGTATCACTTAGGGTTTAACAGTTGGTAGGCCGCTGGTATCACTTAGGGTTTAACAGTTGTTAGGCCGCTGGTATCACTTAGGGTTTAACAGTTGGTATGTCGCTGGTATCACTTAGGGTTTAACAGTTGGTTTAATCACTTAGGTTTAACAGTTGGTAGGCCGCTGGTATTTAACAGTTGGTAGGCTGGTAGGGTTTAACAGTTGGTAGGCCGCTGGTATCACTTAGGTTTAACAGTTGGTAGGCCAGTTGGTAGGCTGGTATCACTTAGGGTTTAACAGTTGGTAGGCCGCTGGTATCACTTAGGGTTTAACAGTTGGTAGGCCGCTGGTATCACTTAGGGTTTAACAGTTGGTAGGCCGCTGGTATCACTTAGGGTTTAACAGTTGGTAGGCCGCTGGTATCACTTAGGGTTTAACAGTTGGTAGGCCGCTGGTATCACTTAGGGTTTAACAGTTGGTAGGCCGCTGGTATCACTTAGGGTTTAACAGTTGGTTTATCACTTAGGGTTTAACAGTTGGTAGGCCGCTGGTATCACTTAGGGTTTAACAGTTGGTAGGCCGCTGGTATCACTTAGGGTTTAACAGTTGGTAGGCCGCTGGTATCACTTAGGGTTTAACAGTTGGTAGGCCGCTGGTATCACTTAGGGTTTAACAGTTGGTAGGCCGCTGGTATCACTTAGGGTTTAACAGTTGGTAGGCCGCTGGTATCACTTAGGGTTTAACAGTTGGTAGGCCGCTGGTATCACTTAGGGTTTAACAGTTGGTAGGCCGCTGGTATCACTTAGGGTTTAACAGTTGGTAGGCCGCTGGTATCACTGGTATTGGTAGGCCGCTGGTATCACTTAGGGTTTAACAGTTGGTAGGCCGCTGGTATCACTTAGGGTTTAACAGTTGGTAGGCCGCTGGTATCACTTAGGGTTTAACAGTTGGTAGGCCGCTGGTATCACTTAGGGTTTAACAGTTGGTAGGCCGCTGGTATCACTTAGGGTTTAACAGTTGGGTTAGTGTAGTTGAACTGTTACTACATGCAGTCTGCATATGAATATGTTTTATATTCCAATTGATCACTACGACTGTGACTGGCAGAATGTTGTGAGTCAATCTGGCCTTAGGGTTCCCAGCCAAACCGCTTCATGTGCTATTGCCATTGTTTATTCATGTGTTATTCATCTGTCTGTAAACAAAAAACACCTGAATATCAACAGCAATCTTTGTCTTCGTTATCATCAGATCCTGAACCGTTGGTTTGAGTCTGAGCCTCTAAAAGCCACACTGGCTACAGATGCTGTGATTGGAGCTATGACCAGTCCTAACAGCCCCGGCAGTGGGTGAGACACACACACACACACACACACACACACACATACACATTAAATAAAGGCACCCACACCTCAGACAATAGCATTTTATAGTCTGTTCTTGTACTGTATATAGGGTGTGGAATAATATTTTCCCATATCCACTCCCAACAGGTATGTTCTCCTACATCATGTGATGGGGGAGCTGGAGAAGGAGAAGGGGGCATGGGGTTACGTGGAGGGGGGGATGGGCGGCGTCCCCAAGGCCATTGCTAGCGCCGCTCGCTCCCATGGAGCAGAGATCTTTACTGAACAGGTCAGCTGGCTGGAGAGGCTCTCTTCTGACATGTATTCATTTGCTTGGCTGTGTTTGGGTGGAGCTTTGCTGCTCCAGTTGATTTCTTTTACTGCAGTGGTTTGCCTTCCCCTGGTATCTCAGTCATTGCCAAATTGGAGGGCTGGGATTGGCTGAGAGGTACTCTGTTCCCAAGCCCGGGGGTAAAGAAGCACTGCCCCAATTGGTCATTGATGATTCCCGGTTGCATAAGTCCTCTGGTAAACACTTCTGATGTTTCACACTACTCTTGAAGCCCTGAATTAGCTCATCTGAATCACCTATTCAAGGACACACAGGACTGTTGACAAGCTCCAGCAAGTGTGCAAACTCAGGAATAGTTTCAATGGAACGTCCCCTGGCTGGAGGTTTAAAACCATGTGTCTTACTGGGTAAATCTACATGTGATTAAACATGTTGTGGTGTGTTTATTATAACCCTGTGTCTTACTGGGTAAATCTACATGTGATTAAAAATATTGTGGTGTGTTTTTTAGCCCTGTGTCTTACTGGGTAAATCTACCTGTGATTAAACATGTGATGTGTTTATAACCCTGTGTCTTACTGGGTAAATATACCTGTGATTAAACATGTTGTGGTGTGTTTTTTCACCATGTGTCTTACTAGGTAAATCTTCAGGTGATTAAACATACTGTGATCTGTTTATAACCCTGTGGCATGCTGGGTAAAACCTACATGTGATTAAACATACTGGAATATTGTGTTACAGGATGTGGACCAGGTCCTGGTGGGGTCAGATGGCAATGCCAAGGGGGTGGTCTTGAAGGGTGGCAAAGAGGTCCACAGTAGAGTGGTACTGTCCAATGCCACACCACATGTGACCTTCAAAACCCTCACACCTCAGGTAGGACGTCTTACAGGTACAGATGTTGGGTCTCAATTTTGATCAGTTTATATTAATAAAGTTTTTTCAGTTGTAGGATTTGCAAGATCTGCAAGACAACTCCCCACTGTCATTTAATTGAATGCAATTTAGCATTTAGCGACTTTTGGCAACTGTATTTTAGCTAATATAAAGAGATAGAGTTAGATGGTTCTTCCAGCACCTGTGCGCATAACACATTGTTTATACATCCCCAGTATTTTAGTATGCCTAGAAATAATAAAAAAATTAGTGTTAATTTACCTCAACCTTAACCACATATGTTCACTCTTCTTAGAGTGCTCTTTCTCCAGCGTTTATTAAAGCTGTGGATCAGATAGATTACACCTCCCCCGTCACTAAGATCAATGGTAAGACCGTTCTCATATCTACCTTTGCTTTCCATTTGCACGTGTTTGATATTGGTTTATTGTCTCACTGAAGACTGTCGGCACTATTCACTTCACTTTCTCTCCCCTCTCTTCCAGTGGCTGTGGATAAGCTTCCTAACTTCTTGGCAGCCCCCACACCAGACGGCAAGCCGGGGCCTCACCATCAGTGTTCAATCCACCTCAACTGTGAGAGTGTGGAGGTGTTACAGTATGCATACAAAGAATGCCTGGAGGGACGGCCCTCATCCAGGTACACAAGCACGCGCGCACACACACACACACTGGAAAGAAACATCTGTGTATTTATTGTCTTTTTCAATATATTTCTCTTCATATTTAACTCAGTGTTGAAAATGAATGTTAAAATTTTGATTTGCAAAGTGCATTGTCCACATTAAAGCACACATGCACGCGCACACACAAACACACATTGCTTTCTCTCTTTTTTCCATACAGGCCCATGTTAGAGATGACCATTCCATCTGTGTTAGACCCTACGCTGGCGCCCCCTGGCTGTCATGTAGTGTCACTGTTTATCCAGTTTACTCCTTACAGTCTGGATGGAGGGAGAGAGTGGACAGAGCAGGACAAAGAGGACTTTGCAGACTTGGGTAAAAAATGGCTTATTTTGGCTTGATAGACAGGGAGTAATGATCAGCACTTTGCCTGTGGTTGAAATGGGGCCCAATTCCCCTTTCAAAGATTTTATACAGAGGCAGCATAGTACAATATGTTAACAGAATATATTAACAGAATATATTAACAGAAATGTAAGGGTGATTTTTAATTGGAGTGAGTAACCTGTGCATTATAACATTCTTCAACCTGTGCAATATAACCTGTGCATTATAACATTCTTCAACCTGTGCATTATGACATTCTTCAACCTGTGCATTATAACCTGTGCATTATAACATTCTTCAACCTGTGCATTATAACCTGTGCATTATAACATTATTCAACCTGTGCATTATAACCTGTGCATTATAACATTCTTCAACCTGTGCATTATAACCTGTGCATTATAACATTCTTCAACCTGTGCATTATAACCTGTGCATTATAACATTCTTCAACCTGTGCATTATAACATTCTTCAACCTGTGCATTATAACCTGTGCATTATAACATTCTTCAACCTGTGCATTATAACCTGTGCATTATAACATTCTTCAACCTGTGCATTATAACCTGTGCATTATAACATTCTTCAACCTGTGCATTATAACCTGTGCATTATAACATTCTTCAACCTGTGCATTATAACCTGTGCATTATAACATTCTTCAACCTGTGCATTATAACATTCTTCAACCTGTGCATTATAACCTGTGCATTATAACATTCTTCAACCTGTGCATTATAACCTGTGCATTATAACATTCTTCAACCTGTGCATTATAACCTGTGCATTATAACATTCTTCAACCTGTGCATTATAACCTGTGCATTATAACATTCTTCAACCTGTGCATTATAACCTGTGCATTATAACATTCTTCAACCTGTGCGTTATAACCTGTGCATTATAACCACTGTTACTTACTACAGGTTTAGACAGTTGGCGACTGTTAGCCAATACATGTTGCTAACGTGAACTGAAATTCAACTAAACCCAACTTAAAGCCTTAAATAACTTTTTTGGTTTGTGGCGACCACAAAAAAATGTTTGTGCTTCATTTCCCATGGTTTGCTAAACTTGCAAAACAAACACAAATGAACGCACAGACACCGACACACAGATACAGACACACACAGATACAGACACACAAATCATCTGCAGCAGTAATTACTCAAGCTGTGCATGTAACATAAAGGTGAATTGGCAGTGACTAATACAGTACATTGTCAGCAACACAGAAAGTGAACATCAAATCAAAAGTAATTGGCGTTATCATTAACACCGTATGGAGTGGGTTGCACATTATAAATGTCCGTGTGTTTGTGTCACGTTTTTAGTATTTAACTGGATCGAGCAGTACGCACCTGGGTTCAAAGCCTCTATTGTGGGCAAAGATGTTCTGACTCCGCCTGACCTGGAGAAAATATTTGGCCTAACTGGAGGGGTATGTATATATTTAAATATATAAATATATGTACACAACCGTTCAAAGGTTTGGGGGTCACTTATAAACGTCCTTGTTTATAAACGTCCTTGTCTTGAAAGAAAAGCATATTTTTCGTCTATTAAAATAACATCGATTTGATCAGGAATACAGTGTAGACTTTCTACATGTTGTAAATGACTACTGTAGCTAGAAACTGGTGATTTTCAATGGAATGTCCACATAGGTGTACAGAGGCCCATTGTCAGCAACCCCCAGTCCTGTGTTCAATGGCATGTTGTGTTTGCCAATACAAGTTAATCATTATGAAAGGCAAATGGATCTTTAGAAAACCATTTTGTGATTAGGTTAGGGCCGCTGACAAGTGTTGTGCTGATTAAAGAAGCAATAAAAGTGGCCTTCTCCTGCCTTGTGTCTCTCCAGTTTATGTGTTCTTTTGCCCATCTAGATATTTTCTTTTATAATATCCGGTCCGAGATATGGCTTTTAATTTGCAACTCTGACTTTTCTTTTGAAAACAAGGGCATTTCCTGACGTGACCCCAAACCCTTGCTAGTGTAATTCTTGTATGATACATTGCAGTAAGTCCAAGCTCGCGGCTAGAACTATTTTGCCCATATCAGTCCCACTGGTTGACAGTCTCAATTCCATTTCCCTATTTTTCCCCGAGTCCTCTTCTTTCATTTCTCAGTTCCCCGTCGGGGGAATCCCGTAGAAATGTGGACAAGTGAGTTATTGACTTAGTCATGCCTGAATGAGAATTAAGGTTAGCAGAGCTATGCTCTCCACCATGTCTTAGTTCCAATAGTTCTATGGCTTTTATCCTGAAAGGCCATAGCTCCAGTTGTCATTGCACCTCTTTGTTTGTCTGAAAACATTTATATTTAAAAACAGTTTGAATCGAGTGCTGTCTACAAGCGCAGATATTTGTATTGAATGTGTTATTTCAAGAAACCGGCCTCCACTAACCCGAGTCACGACTGTGACAGGATCTTTAGTACACAATCAGTCAGCTTCACATGTCCTGTTACATTCTCTTAAGCTACTAGAGAGTCATGTCACACCAATAACAATTTACCTTGAAACAGGTTATGTTTGCTGGGAAACAAATGCACTTGTTAGTTTCTCAAGACAATGAGGATGAAGGAAATGTATCTAGTGTAAAGAATGTGGTGGAAACTTCACACTTTCATGTCAGAAGGGGATATAAATTCAGGGCTCTTTAGGGAAAAGCAAAAAAATTGAACATTGGGTGTCACTTTCTTTCTCCGCCATAGAATATCTTCCATGGAGCCATGTCATTGGATCAGCTCTACCTCACTCGTCCTCTGCCCTTCTTTTCCGACTACCGTTCGCCAATCAAAGGCCTTTATCTGTGTGGCAGCGGCGGACACCCAGGTTTGTAATTGGTTTGTCTGAGTTTTCCTGTGCCAACTTGGCCAATCTGGTGCTTACGATCACCACCTAATCATCCCTAGCCTGTAAAGTACAAATAGGTCTCTAAATGTATGAAATCAATATCAGTAAAGTGTGCTCTAGATAAGAGTGTCTGCTAAAAGACTCAAATGTGAAATTTAATGAAAATTTAACTTTATGAGTTTTACACCAGATAAAATGGATGAGCAGTTATTTGACCTTTGGACAGTCTTAGATACACATCTTTAAAGAGGCACACCGTGTGCAGCACACAGAAATATAATCACTAGAATAGACACACATCTGTGTAGAGTTAGTGTGTGTTATTGCATTCTATATATATATATATCGTATATATATAGTATAGCAGGGCAAATCACTTGACGCAGATGTGGCCGTTTGAGTTTAATGAGAAACTCAAAAGTACAACACCACACGCAAACAATGACAATAAAATGAAGTCTCAGCAGGTTCCTCAGGCTCCGCAGGTACACAGGGTAACTCCCCCTCAGTGCAGTCAATGTGTGCAGAGGACAAACAATATGAAGCATTCATCTGTAACCGGGACATACCCCAGGACAACTGGATCTGGCCAATCCAGCTAAATTAATCTTAACGTTGCAAACGCCTATTGTAACTGCAAATGGCCCATTGGTTGTGTGGAATGTCTACATAGGTTTACAGAGGCCCAT
Source organism: Dallia pectoralis (assembly GCA_029465975.1). NCBI lineage: Eukaryota > Metazoa > Chordata > Actinopteri > Esociformes > Umbridae > Dallia > Dallia pectoralis. Next base: position 9,789,888 of record CM055730.1, on the reverse strand, counting down.
TATCAGTAACCATCACAAATATGTTGCAATGGCACACTGTGTTTGGTTATCCAAGTTGAACATTGATCATTACAAAACCTTTATGCGATTATTTTAGCACAGCTGAAACTGTTGTGCTGAGTTACAGCAATAAAACTGGCCTACTTTAGACTAGTTGAGTATCTGGAGCATCAGCAATTGTGGGTTTGATTACAGACTGAAAATGGACAAAAACAAATAACTTTCATCCGACACGCGCCACTACTCCCTTCACAGAACAGAGCAAACTTTCTCTAACCAGAATAGAAAGAGGTGTGGGAGGCCCAACTGAGCAAGAGAACAAATACATGAGTGTCTAGTAAAAAGAAACAGACTGTTCACAGGACCTCAAATGGCATGTTCATTAAACAGTACCCGCAAAACATCAGTATATCAACGTCTACCGTGGATAGGCGACTCTGGGATGCTGGTCTTCTAGCCATGTCTTTGACTGGCCAATAAAAAGAAAAGATTAAGATGGGCAAAAAAGCACAGACACTGGACAGAGGAAGATTGGAATACAGTGTTATGGACAGACGGATCAAGGTGGCACATGGCAAAGAAAAACATTTCTGAGATGCAGACCAAATGAAAAGATTTTTAAAGAAAGAAGGCTATCACTTCATGTTGCAAAGCATTGCAACAATACCCTGTGGTTCTGGATTGGAGCCAATTTCCTTCAACAACATGACAAAAGACTCAAGGCACAGCTCCAAGCTATTCCAAGAACTGTTGGGAAGAGACAGTCATATGGTATTTTGTTTACAGCACAGTCTCTGGATTAATTACTAGATTTTCTATATAGTATGCTAACTTATTTAATGTAGTTTTCCATGGAAAACAAGGACATTTCTAAGTAAATGTAAATGTACACGGTAGTGTTGCTTGGCAGAGCTCTCAAATTGAACTGGACAAATCTTGTACTCCAAAATGTTCTCTCACAAACACTGTGATTGTCATATCATGTTATTACACTTTTTCTAATTATGTTAGATGTAACTGCATATTGTTTGGCATATTTTCGTAACTGTTATTTCTGCATTAAGATTGTAAAACTAAGTCAGCCTTGTATAGGTACATACATTTGTAAAAAATAAATCATTCTTCATCTTTAAGCATAACCTTTAACCACACATTCTCTGATTTAAATGTCAACTTCAATATGGTGCTTTCAGATATACAGTGGATATAAAATGTCTACACACACCCTAGGTGAAAAAATTAGATTAAGATAAATCATGTCAGAACTTTTTCCACCTTTAATGTGATCAATTCAATTAAAAAACAAACTGAAATATTTGAGTGGGGTAAATAAAAAATCTTACAACAACCTGGTTGCATAAGTGTGCACACCCTCTTATAACTCGGGATGTGGCAGTGTTCAGAAATAACCAATCATATTCAAATTCATGTTAATTTTGAAGATTTCTTAGTTGCATCTCGGAGCAAAAGCCATGGTCCGCAGAGAGCTTGCAAAGCATCAGAGGGATATTGTTGTTGAAAGATATCAGTCAGGAAGTGAAGATAGTCATCATCAAGCGGAGAAAATTTGGCACAACAGAGATATTACCAACAACTGGACGTCCGTCCAAAATTGATGAAAAGACGAGAAGAAAACTGGTCAGGGAGGCTTCCAAGAGGCCTACAGTAAGATTAAAGGAGCTGCAGCAATTTCTGGCAAGTACTGCCTGTGTGCAACACGTGACAACTATCTCCCGTATTCTTCATATGTATGGTCTCACAAAAGCATGTGGGAAAATGTGTTACCAAGATGAAACCGAGGTTGACATTTTTGGCCATAACTCCAAAAGGCATGTTTGGCACAAAAACAACAATGTACATCACCCAATGAACACCATACCCAACATCATGATGTGGGGCTGTTTTTCTTCAGCTGGAACCGGGGCCTTAGGGTGGAGGGAATTATGAACAGTTCCAATTACCCGGCTATTTTGGCACAAAATCTTCAGGCTTCTGTTAAAAAGCTGATGTTCACATTTCAGCACGACAACAACCCAAAGCACACATCTAAATCCACAAAAGCATGGCTTCACCCGAAGAAGACTAACATTTTGGAATGGCCTGTGGGGTGATCTGAAGAGGGCTGTGCCCAGGACATGTCCTCGCAATATGACAGATTTGGAGCGCTTTTCCAAAGAAGGGTGGGCAAATATTGCCAAGTCAAGCTGTGCTATCCTAATAGACTCCTACCCAAAATACAGAATGCTGTAATAAAATCAAAAGATGCTTCAACAAAGTATTGGTTTAAGGTTGTTCACACTTATGCAATCAGGTTATCGTAATATTTGTATTTTGTATTTTTCCCCCTCACATATTTCAATGTTGAACAATTGAATTGTTTACGTTATTGATCACATTAAAGGTGGAAAAAGTTCTGACATGATTTATTTTTGTCTCATTTTTTCACATCACAAAAACCTCATCTGCTGAATGCTTTCTCGTCCATAGGTGGTGGTGTGATGGGGTCTCCAGGGTGGAATTCTGCTCTGGCTGTCATGGTTGACCTGAATCGTGGCTGAAATGAACGTTCACACATGTACAGACTTCCACTGTAAATGAGGAAAAATTCCTTCCATACTTGAACTGAGTGATAACATTTTAAAGGGCTGCTAATATCAGGCTTTTTTCCAAGAATGAATATGACACTGAACATGTGATTGAACATGGGATCAAACTTAACATATCAGCAATTATAATGGACGAGAGGTGTTTGACACACAACATAGGTTAACAAAAGTAACAGAAAAACGTACATTATTTTTCTGATTGTGTTAAACATTTAAATGTGTGTTAAACATTTAAATGTGTGTATGTGTTTTCTGAAAAGGTTAGCTTTACACTCCACAAACACATCACTGACACACAACACAACTTTTTTGAAAAATAGTATTTTATTAAGAAACTTTATTTATTGGTTTCTTGTAAGAAATTAAAATATAATGAATAAATGGTTATTTGTTTATCGAAACACCGATTTTCAGGGTGTGATGTGGTTGAAACTGGGATCACTAAAAACTATATTAAACTAATGGGATCCTTGATGGAAAAAAGCTTGCCGTTTTCTGGTTGACATTGAGTAGGAAGAAAGAAGAAATGTAACATTCATAAACTTGTCCAATGCACCAATTGTCTGAACTAAATAAACCATCTGGAATGTAAACCATCTTTGTTTTTGACTTTTTCTCTCCAGTTCAGTTATCTATTATATTAGACTGCCAGTATTGTTTCCATTCAACTATTATTGACACTATATAATCAATAAATATAACCAATCAATTGTAATGCAGTGGCATATCTTTGATGTAATCTCTCACACATTGTTGTGTTTGCATAAATGTTGTAACCCCTGACCTTGGTTTATATGGTAGAATGTTTATTAAAATTAGAATAAACATGTTGTGCTCAATTCTCTCTTTTTCTACGTGAGAGCGTTCATGAAGTGGATTTTCTGGTAAACTGCCTACGGTGGCCCACGGGTGCACAACACAACAACATTAGCAAAGCAAATCAAAGTTCAAAAAAACAACGACATTAACAAAAACAGAAATACATTAACCAAAAACATAACTACATTAACAAAACCACATCGACATTAATAAAAGCACAACGACATTAACAAAAACGACATTAACAAAAACACAACGACATTAACAAAAACGACATTAACAAAAACACAACGACATTAACAAAAACGACATTAACAAAAGCACATCGACATTAACAAAAGCACAACGACATTAACCAAAAAGCACAACGACATTAACAAAAACACAACGACATTAACAAAAACGACATTAACAAAAACACAACGACATTAACAAAAACGACATTAACAAAAGCACATCGACATTAACAAAAGCACAACGACATTAACCAAAAAGCACAACGACATTAACAAAAGCACAACGACATTAACAAAAACGACATTAACAAACCGGAAGTGCTCCAGACCAATAGGGGGAGTCTTAAATGAGGTGTTATTTATGATCGAATAAGACGGTTGCATTAAACACAAAGAAGAAGATGAAGAAGACAGTAATTTAACGTAAAATTATTGATAAATAAAATGTGCGTTGCTTTTAAAGAGGATTTCAAATTGACCTGCTAGCAACAACAAGTTATTATTTTGGTGGAGAGCCAACCAATTCCACTTTCCACTCCCCCTAGTGGTCTGGAGCACTTCCGGTTTGTTAATGTCGTTTTTGTTAATGTCGTTTTTGTTAATGTCGTTGTGCTTTTGTTAATGTCGATGTGCTTTTGTTAATGTCGTTTTTGTTAATGTCGTTGTGTTTTTGTTAATGTCATTTTTGTTTATGTCGTTTTTGTTAATGTCGTTTTGTTAATGTCGTTGTGTTTTTGTTAATGTCATTTTTGTTAATGTCGTTTTTGTTAATGTCGTTTTGTTAATGTCGTTGTGTTTTTGTTAATGTCGTTTTTGTTAATGTCGTTGTGCTTTTATTAATGTCGATGTGGTTTTGTTAATGTAGTTATGTTTTTGGTTAATGTATTTCTGTTTTTGTTAATGTCGTTGTGCTTTTTGTTAATGTCGTTGTGCTTTTGAACTTTGATTTGCTTTGCTAATGTTGTTGTGTTGTGCACCCGTGGGCCACCGTAACTGCCCCTTTAAAAAGGGAGGCACTTCCAACAAACTAAATTCCGACGCTTTACGCCCAGGAAGCCCTGATCAAACTAGTACCCAGATCCCTGCAGATCCTAAACGCACTGATCCATTCTAAGCGCGTCTAGTTTCTAACAATGTTTCAGCTTTTATTGACGGGTTGCAGTTTGAGTCGATAATGCTGGATGATTGCAGTCATGCGGTTCACATATATTTGCCGGCTGTTCGGGATTGGGAGCGGTAAGAAATCTCCACTTTCCAAACTCTGAACTTTCCTCTCTATATTGTTTGTTGTTAATTCCCATGCGTTTGCATTGCCTTTAAGCTAGGTATTATTGTAGTTTAGGGAGTGATCTTGACATCTGATTAGTTGCAATGCCTGAACTACTTTGTATCCCAATTTGCCGCTGGAGTTTAAACACAATGAAACAATGGGGTAACAGTACGCCGGTTGCTCTCACTGGACCCCACTGGACCAAACTATACGCAGTGATTATCCACAATATTGTCCAGATTTATGTTCGATTTCAAAATAAAGGCACCTCTTTGGAAATGATTCAAACATTTACTTACTGATCCCTTGATGACGTACACCGTCCTAGTAGTACTTAATCCTTTTGTCTCCATCTCCTGCAGAGTCCCTTCTGCGCACTTATTTATGTTCATTCCACTTGTCATCAACATGGTGTTTTTGCCCACAGAACTGAATGCTTGTTATTTATAGGCCTAACACAGTTCTCCTTTGGCGGTCCTCAGTTTCTGAGATGCAGGAACCACCACGTCTGACCCGGTTCTAATGTTTGGTCGAACAACATAACAACTTCTTAATTCTGTGCATGCTTAATATGTTGCGTTTCTGCCCCCATGATTAGACTGTTTACAATTACTAGTATAGCCTACTTCAGGGGAGTGTATACAAACAGTATAAACCGGCCATCTGGGACGGATCAAGACCAGTTCGCTTTGAAAGGTTTCATGAATGCATTTTGTTCAGAAGAAACTGTTAGTTTTGGATGTGGCATATTACATTTCGTTGTTGTGGCTAAACTCCCATAGGTTCCCTCGATCTGGCCTCATCGCAGGTCAAATTAAACACATCTATAAGATCACTAGAAATTAGACACTTCGGATAAACGTGTGGTTTATGTGTTGTCTCCAATAAGGCCAACAAAGAATCTTAACTTTTCAATATATCGGGGTTTTTCAAAACAAATTCTTGCACATTCATAATTCGGTCAAGATCTACTACTGATGATGTTCTGACGTTTTACTAATCAATGATTTTATTACAGCCGTGCACTTTACCAAAACGGTTAATGTGTATGTCCATCTCGCTTTGAAGTCCATGGTGTTTGCGTTCGTAGTAAAAATAAAACAACAATGCTAACGTTTGCAGTTGGCTAAAAGAAAATCGGATCTAGAATCTTGAGCTCCATGGAGAAGCTGAGCTCAGGTACTAAGGTATGCTTAACATAGTCATTTCAGGTAATACATGCACAATGGAGAACCACTATCCTATTATTAGTACATGTTATCATACCTGCTTTTTAGGAATCCCTTCATTCCCTGTTCATTTGACTTTTGACTAGGAGATCAGTCTGAGATCTTGCTCTACGTAAACTAGGTAATCTGGAGCAATTGGGGAATCACAATATTTAGATGTAGGTTGTTTTATCAACATTATCTTTGTTCGCAAGTAATGTCATTCCAGTACTGGTACATGGCTGGAATGTTTGTGTTCTCCACTGTACTGGTTCAGGGCTATAGCAAAAAAAATTTTTAACAAAGAAGGCATACATCTCCAGTGTGGTGGTGTCTGAGAGACATGTTTTAGACAGTGAGTCAGTACACAGACACATAATGAAGCTGTACGATGTTCAGTCAGACAATGTTGTCGTCCCAGTTTGAAACGTGATACCGTGTGTTATTCGTGTATTTCAGCAAGGTCATCTATCAGCTCTAAACTTTTCGTCATGATGCAACACAGGATTTTTTGGTTGCTATTTAGATTCGGTTGAGTTGTTGTATAAGAGATGGCCTTCCTTGATATGATTGCGACTCAAACAATGTGATTTGGCAGGTAATAGGCGGTGAGTGCTGTAAGAATTTGCGTGTCCTGTCATTTAGGCTAAACAGCTGGCCGGACTCTGACCGACTGTTGTGCTTAGGTTTCATCCAACTCTTTGTTCTTAGTTCTACTGTATGCTAGCGGTTTCTGGATGGGAGACAGTGTTTATTTACACTTTCCCTCTTCACTTACATCCCCACTTTTCATACATTACATTGTATTCTGGTCTATTCCACAAACTCACTTAAATCATGGCTTTTCACATAAAAGTATCATCAAAATTCCCATGGTCCTATTGTTCTCAATTAGCTTTTGAGGTAATGTGAAGGTGCACATTTTCTGTGTAATTATCCTTTGAATGGTCTGTGGTTGCCATCTATCCCAGGTAGTTTGCATCTGGCATAGGGATGGGACTTCTGTGACATGGCTGGGTGGGGACCGGGGAAGAGGGTTGGCTGGGGAATGCTTCTTTTAAAACCAATTTGTGTGGCCTTGACTTGTCCGACGGTTAAGGTCATCTGCAGTGTGGAATTGCATCTCGCCCACTGCTCTTTATAATCTCCCACATTGACTACAACTTGACTCCGTATTTAAATATTTGTATTCAATATGTTAAAACAATTGTAAGTACTCTTGCAATGCAGAAAACATCTGTCAATTTCAGCTAATGCGTGTCGGTCAATTTGCTCAAAAGATTGAACACTTGTTTTTATTGGATATCCAATGTTCAGTAATGTACCCTTGTACATAATAATTTAATAACTTAAATTAGAGACTGTGACACTCCTTAACTGTTCTACACACTACTAAATCTGGTTTAATTATCTGCGTATTCCAATAATTCTCTTGGCACAATAAAAGGTGAGCTGAAATGCAAGGAAAGCTCCTTATTTAAACACAAACTGGTCTGTCAACAAGACTTATGTAAACTACTTCACTGTGTAGTTAGTGTCTTATGGTAAAGATGCAGCTGGAGAAATTACAATTCTTATCATTTGAGAGTGACATTGTTTGCTTACCCGACAGTAAACAGGGTTCTGGCTTACACAAGATAGTCATGTGACCCCTCCAAGTAGTTCAGGCAAGATTTTCAGGGTACCCGTTGTCCTTCTTCTTCCACTGAAGTCATGCAAATGCTTCCACAATAACGGTAATTGTCTTTGCCATCCCACTGGTTGAATGTCTACAGCCGCCATGCAGAAACCCATCACAATGTTTCAATACAAAAACAAGGAAGATTGCAAATTGTCCCAAATGTTTGATAGAGGAAGTGATTTTTATCAGACATTTGTTATGGTAAAACATAACAAAATCAAAAGGTTATTGTTTCCTGTGTAGGAATTATGGTTTTACCCCAGCAGTGTTTGTGATAACTCTTTCACCTTCTCAGGACAGGGCCTGTATTGAATTTCTTCACAAAGGTAGGCTATATGGGAATTCTGGTTAAAAGAAGAAAGGTTTTATACAAAAACTGTCCCCTCCACTGTCATTACCGTCACCATCATAATATCTAAAGGGGTTTATAATTAGAGATTGGGATCGACACCCGGTTATATATTTCTTAAAACCCGAAAATCAATAAGGTTCAAGCTTATCGATACCACTGGATTGTGTAATGTTCTTTCTCAAGAGACCGACCGTCATTTCATTTAAATCAAATCAATAGTGCACAAACATGCGTTGGTTGAATTTACATTTTCCTAATAGACAATTCAATTGCCTGCCAAAGACCTTAAAAATTAACAATGAATTGAATTGACTCTGCGTCATTCACTACATTTCTCTTCTGTTGTTTGGTGTAAAGCGACCAAAGGTTTGGCTGCAATTTACTAATGCCAAAGTTAAGTAGGAAATGCTATTTATGTTCAAAGTTAATTTGCAACAGTTCAAAGAAAAATGCAGTACCTTCAGATGTCTTCGAGTGGAAACGCTGCCTACTCTGCTGCCAACTACTAAGGTTAATGACAGCTAGCTTGTTTCACTCCAATAAAATAAATGATAATTATAAACCCTGCTTGCTTTAGCTGGTCTCGTTTTCAATTATTTGATTTCGCGAACGAGTTGTGAAGATGTCTGACTTCCCCAATGACAATCTGTTAGATAATTATCTATTATGTTATATGTAATATAACGGTGGCCACGGGGCACACAGACCGGGGACAATTACCCAAGATAAGTGTGGTGTGCACACCCTAACTTAACAAGTGTCCATTGTTGACAATATAAGTAAGCCAATTCAGGGCTTACAGTGCAGCCTGCTGTTACCACTTTTAAGCAGAGCGGTTGACTTTGTGTTTTGTTCTGTAAAGCGTTTATTTATTATTTATGTATTTTATTTGTTTTTTTGTTTGAGAAATGTTGACATTGTGTTGGACATTTTGCTGCTGATATATAATTTTACTGTTGTCAGAGTTCATAGTACGTCATGTTGAAATCAGATGTCACACAGTTATAGACTCTATAAAAGCAATAACGGTTTAGTTAAGTATTGATTTTTATCTTCGCCAAATAATAGTAAAAGTATTGATAAAGTCTCTGATTTTTAAGCAGTCTCAATAATGGTATCAACATCAATAAAATGAACGAACCCCATCCCTGTTTATAATACAACTGTTTCACTGTCTTTACAGCCAACATCATCATAATCTCTGGGGGTGTTTATAATACAACAACTGTCTGTTGGTAGAAACATATGGTTACTATAATAAAAGACCATTACAATGTGTTTCGATTTGGTCCTTAAGGCTTGTGTGATGTATATAATCCTGTGTTAATGTTGTGAACTACTGTTGCTCTACGACCGCCAACAAAGAGTAGGAAATGGATTGTGGGTATTAGATTGGCAATTGCTGAAACCTGATTCCTTAGGACCAGGAGTATACGACTCGGGAGGAATAGCCTCCTGTGAAGTGATGTATACGGCGATTTGATCATGACATTAATATTTATCCACTACTGTCATTACCGTCATCACCAAAATCTTGGAAATCTTATTTGGTAAAAATAATTAGATATATTTCACATGGATACAGTGTTCCTTTGGCCATGGCAGGAAAATGCAGAGTTTGCTGCGAGAACAGCCCTTGATCGTTGTCCTATTAGTATTTTGTTTTATAATTATCCGAAATTTGGAATAAAGTTGGTAATATCTATGTAGGCATTCTTCTGTCATGTGGTGACCATATAGAGCTGCTGTTTGGGCAATCGTATCTTATGTCTGCCAGTTTCTATTGCCAGTTGGCGGCCACTCAGTTTGTATTTGGTGATCTGTTTTGTAGCTCTGGACAAATAGAGCCAATCTTCCAATTTAAATTCTCTATTTGGGGTCAGATGAAAGTTTTAGGCTGCTGGTTTTGTTTTTTCAAAATCTTTTAAATATGAAACCTTTGATTGTTTTACGATTGAAGTTGTTTTCCTTTTATGTCCAAATTCAGCACACAGAGGGTTCTCACTGGAATCAGCTCTTCGGTTTTGAAGTGCTTTGGTTTGTACACTTGAATTTCGACTGAAATTTCTCTTTGTTCTTGTCTCTTTCTGTTTCTCTTTCTCTCTTACACTGTTGTCAGCTTGACCTTTTTCCTGTTTCGCTATGGTAATGGTTCATACATTTTTTTCTGTTAAAATGGCTGCTTTTAATACTGCAGGCACTTGCTACCTAACAAGGTTGAGTTATTTGAGAGTAAATTAAAATCACCTGCTTGAAATTGACATTCTCATTTGAAAATGTAATAAGCTTTTTATTCCCCCTGTATGATGGATTACAAAAACGCCGATGTTATACGTCTTTGAGAAGTAAAATTTAAGAACAGATAAACAATATGTTTTAACTTGCACAAAAGCAGTGTGTCAATTAAACAGTGCACTCTGAAGCCTGTTGTTTTAGAACCGAAAACAGGGACTGATATCCATTGCGGGAAAACTTGTTTGAATACATGCCGGTGCCACAACAGCCAGACAAATGGGGAACTAACAATTGTGCAAAAAGAAGATTGAAGATAATATACGTTTATTAGTGTTGCACTTTTTTGACCATTGAATGGCCTCAGTCTTTCTATGATATTACGTTGGCCACTTCAGGAAGTGAAAATGTACTGCATTCAGATTTTGTTGGTTTTGCTGAGCGACCTACCAAAGACGTGTGTGTGTTTTTGTTTTTTGCATATTTCTTTTTAAAGAAAGTTCTAGAGTGCCAATACCTCTAGGCCACAACTGTAAGCATTCTAGACTTGCTTCAAGGCAAGTAACCCTGAAACATTCATAAGAGCACATTCTGTCTGGTCTGGACGACTTGTCTTCTCACTCTAGTCAGCTGATGTAAGAGTTGTAAACCGGTTTACATTTTCAATACGCCCTGGTGTTCAGTCAGGCTCAGAAGCATACTCCTCAAGTACAGACCAGGCAGGTGTTTTCAGACATCTTTAATGCCCCTGAGCCAGCCCATATTACCAACTTGCCCTTGGCCCAAAAACACAGCAGCCTGCTTGATTGACTATTATTCAGTACCAGACACATCTGGAAAATCTACCATACTGTCCTAGTCTAAAGCCACCGGAGAAAATTATTGAAAGGTATTTATCTTGTCAGTAATTGAGTTATTGCTTAACATTTAAATTTAGTCACTGAAATCTAAATTTTGATCGGTAAGAAAAGTTTAACGAGTAATGTCCTTCATGTTACAGCTGTTGAATTCTTGAAAATGTTTTATTTATATATATATTTTTTTTTGTGTGAAACGTTATGCTTCAGGACACTGATGCAAATACTCTGACCACTTGGAGTTTGCAATCTCCTTCATTAAACGCACACTACTCAATGTTGCTCGTAGATGTTTTTAAACATGGGGTACTTGTTCGTAAACCCATGCTTCAAATCATCGCTGTGCTAAACGCATCACAAGATATTCATCCACTCTGTGGTCAATTAAAATATACTTTTTGCTGATCTGGTATTTGCATCACAAAACAAGAACTGATGGTCTATCCATCATGGCAGAGTTTGTAGCTGGAGTATATTTTGTTAGTCCCGAAAACATGTCCTGTTATGCCGTCACCAATAAACTTCAATAACTTCGGTGGCAAGTAAATCCCCCACTGTAGTTTCCTAATGATGGCGATCGTAATTACTACATGTTTTGGGTTGTCTACTTGCAAACATGCTAAATGTTTAGTTTGTATCCTGTACTGAGCTGGTATTAACACATTGGAGTTTTCAGTTGCACTATTTTGATACATTCAGATGGACATCTGATTTGGAAACACAATTTTGTTATCTGTGTAATAACAAATGTTTACTCGATTTATTGCACTTTAATTCAGGACTTTCTGTTTGGACTTTCTAGCTGTCTTTCCAATTCTCGATTTTTAAATGCCCTTGTTTTGGTGTATTGGTTTCCATTAGATTTGAGCTTATTACATTTTTTACCTAGAAGCACCCAGTGCCCAGCACCAGGAGGACATGGAGTGCAGAGCAGCGACCCCTGACCTGACAGATGACATCACACTCTCACAGGTAATGTATTGATGTAAATGCGTTGTTACTCAAACTGCCAATGTATGTTTCGATGAGTTTGATGTTGTGTGGTTATGAAGTCCAGGTGTTTGTGTATCTGGAACAGCATCTTACTGGAGAGGACGGTCTGAGTGAAGAGGACAAGGTCAAACGCAGAGCAGAACGACGTAGAGCCAAGAAGAAGGTAGTCATGCTCAAATCATACTCTTGGTAATGTCTTCAGTTATGGAGCCTCTTGGTGATTATTCTGTTTTTCTTAGCGTCGACGGGAGCGCCGGAAGCAAATGAAGTCTGAGAGCACAGAACAGGTTATTTCCTGTTTACATTTTTTCTCATCATCAAATACAGAAACTACAAACTTTACAAATTCCAGATCTGGGTAACTAAGATTAGTAAAATGCTAACCATTATTTAATGTATTTGGTATAATTTTTAATTGTGATCATCCTTAATCAACCTTATTTACAGTGTAATGGGCTGTTTGCATCCCAGCTAGGTTTTGATTTTGTGCTTGTGTTTGCCAGGATGCTGAAGATGGTGATGATGATGCTTGTGAATCAGAGGAGGAAGATGATAGTGTGTCTGACGCCGAGATGGAAGAGGAGGAAGGAAGAAGACAATATAAAGCAGTCATGCCTCGCTCCAAGGAGCCCACCATCTCATCCCCCAGCCCCTCTGGGACCATAGAACCCCAGAAGAACACAGTAGAACATTCCGAAGAGGTAGGGACAGAAGTAATCTTGAAAAGAAGATAGATATATATATATATATATATATATACTTAATGAACTGTATTTTATCAATACCTTTCCGCTTGTACGAGGTGTCAGATTCCCTACCTAAAACCTCAAAAGATGTTGAAGCACAGAAACATATCTTACTCTAAAGGGTTGTCCCTAGAAAGAAACAAACAAAACGAGATGGAAAGGGTGTGGCCGTTCTATTTCTGTCTGCGCTGTCTCAAGCTTAAACACGCATACAGATGTAACACACAGGTAGGGTGGGTACTTGCAGGCTTTGGCCTGTGAAAAACGGGGGTCTTCAGGAAGAACATAGACCAGCAACACAGAACAGATACAGAGAGGATTCATAACACACAGAAAAAATTCAACAGGAAAAATGATTGCCATCTTCTGGAATTTCTTCTAGTGTTTTTTTCCCAGAGTTTATATTTTAATTGGGGGCACTTTAGTGTCAATAAATCCAGCTGTTCCAATACCCCAGCAGTTTAAGGGAGCTTTGTCTTATCGGTATGGGTCTCTATCTCTCATTCTTTCCCTTCATTTCCTCAATCTTTTCTTCTCGGCCTGTCCCGTAGGAACCTGAGTGGGATGTGAGCAGTGCGTTTTTTGCTAATGCTGCTAGCCACATCAGGCCAAAAAGGCAGCACAAAGATGGCCGCAAGTGCAAAGAAAATAAGGAGGATGAGGCTTTGACAAAAGAGGTAAGTGGTTTTGTCCCTGGTTTGGCTCGATGTATAGTACCAAGTGGCCTAATTGCTTTGTAATGTGTGGTAACCCTATGTACTATGGCTGCTTAGAAGTTGCATTAGCAGGAGTGTGGTTGAGGCTAAGAATCGCTAGGTAGATAATTGTCATGCTTGTGTTGGCAGTTCTGGTGGTAGCTTGCTGTTTGTTGTGGTGGCTAATACAATCATCTCTGGTACCTGTGTTGGGGCATATTTAAATATTATATGAATATTGTTATTTTTCATCATATGCTTGAATGACATTGATACATTTGTAGTACACAACTCACAAACTGCCCTGGTCCCTGTAGTTGGCTTTGAATCTTGGTCTGATGAAACCAAGATTGAGCTCTTTGGCCTGAATGCCAAGTGTCCTGTCTGGAGGAAACGAGGCACATGACACTTGGCATTCAGGCCAAAGAGTTCAATCTTAGTTTCATCAGACCAGATAATCTTGGTTTGATGAAGTCCATCAGGTGCCTTTGGCAAACTCCATGCAGACAGTCATCTGCCTTTCACTGAGAAATGTCTTCCGTCTGGCCGCTCTACCATACATTCCTGATTGGTGATGTGCTGCAGAGATGGTTGTCCTTCTGGAAGGTTCTCCTATCTTCAAAGAGCAACGCTGGAGCTCTGATAGGGATCATTGGGTTATTGGACATCTCCCTGACTAAGGCCCTTCTCCCCCATCACTCAGTTTGGCCGGCGGCCAAGAGTCTTGGCGGTTCCGAACTTCTTCCTTTTTTACGGATGATGGAGACCACTGTTCTCATTGGGGCCTTCAATGCTGCAGAAATGTTTCTGTACCCTTTCCCAGATGCCTCATTATTGACATCCACACGAATTCCCGCATCCAGGGTTTTCCCTCACAGAGCATTGCTCAGAGCAGCACACTCACTCCACCTGCTTGTTCTACTCCCACAGTGCATCCTGGTGCCATCATTTCCCCAGGAAAATGGCACGAATGTACACGGCCGTCTGTTTAAGGTTAAAAATATCAGACCAAAGGGCCTTCTTCCACTGCTCCAAGGTCAAGTTTTGACGCTTGCGTGCCCACTAGGCACGTCATTAAGGGCACTCTGACCGGTATACAACTATATTATAGCCTGATATTTTGGTCCTTGTCAAAGTCACTCAGGTCTTTACTCCTGCCCATTTCTCCTGCATCCAAGACGTGACTACAAGAACCGATTGTTCCCTTACCAACTAATCAACCAGACCTTGTTGTGCCTTTGTTAGATGATCAATACTTTGCCTGTGAGCAGTAATAATGTCTAGGCTCATCTGTGTATATTACTTTGACACAATCCTGTGAGCGGTCATAATGTCTAGGCTCATCTGTGTATATTACTCTGACACAATCCTGTGAGCGGTCATAATGTCTAGGCTCATCAGTGTATATGCCTGACATTTACTCTTTTCCCGGAAAGACATAGAACAGGTTTTGTGTGTTGTCATCATTTTCTAGGAGCAACTTTTAATGTATGTGCTTCTGAATTCTCCATTTTTTGTCTGTAGGTGGATGAAACCGATGCTGTGATTAAGATGAGTGCCTCATTGACAGGTGAGGGGTTGAATGGGTGTGTACTTCCCGTATCTGTCTGGGTTACATGTAATGGTTTTGTGTTTGTTTGTACATCGCCCCTTTGATGTGTTTCTGTTGGTGTGTGCCTGTGTGTGTCCAGCAGAAAAAGGGATCAAACTGGTCCAGGAAGGCCAGTATGCTCAGGCCGTCCACATGTTTACAGAAGCCATCAAATACGACCCAAAAGATTACAGGTTTTAGAATTACACCTACATAAATACACCTACATATTTTATGGACTTTGTAGCATTCCGTACTGTATGACTTCTGACCCTCAACACCCCGTTTGAATAGCTGTGTGTACATGACACAGGTGATTAACAACTATTTCTTCTGTCCACTTTTGTTTGTGTGTTTGTGTGTGTTTGTGTGTGTTTGTGTGTGTGTGTGTGTGTGTGTGTGTGTGTGTGTGTGTGTTTGTGTGTTTGTGTTTGTGTGTTTGTGTTTGTGTGTGTGTTTGTGTGTGTGTGTGTGTGTGTGTGTGTGTGTGTGTGTGTGTGTGTGTGTGTGTGTGTGTGTGTGTGTGTGTGTGTGTGTGTGTGTGTGTGTGTGTGTGTGTGTGTGTGTGTGTGTGTGTGTGTGTGTGTGTGTGTGTGTGTGTGTGTGTGTGTGTGTGTGTGTGTGTGTGTGTGTGTGTGTGTGTGTGTGTGTGTGTGTGTGTGTGTGTGTGTGTGTGTGTGTGTGTGTGTGTGTGTGTGTGTGTGTGTGTGTGTGTGTGTGTGTGTGTGTGTGTGTGTGTGTGTGTGTGTGTGTGTGTGTGTGTGTGTGTGTGTGTGTGTGTGTGTGTGTGTGTGTGTGTGTGTGTGTGTGTGTGTGTGTGTGTGTGTGTGTGTGTGTGTGTGTGTGTGTGTGTGTGTGTGTGTGTGTGTGTGTGTGTGTGTGTGTGTGTGTGTGTGTGTGTGTGTGTGTGTGTGTGTGTGTGTGTGTGTGTGTGTGTGTGTGTGTGTGTGTGTGTGTGTGTGTGTGTGTGTGTGTCCCTAGGTTCTTTGGGAACCGGTCATACTGTTATGGTTGTCTGCAGCTGTACCCCCAGGCCCTGGCTGATGCTGAGATGTCCATTCAGCTGGCGCCTGATTGGCCTAAAGGGCACTTCCGGAAAGGCAGCGCCCTGATGGGCATGAAGGTGGGTCATCATCTGTGTTGACAAAATACTCAAAGCTTGAAACAATTACATAACAGTTAAAGTATAGACTTTCAGCTTGAGGGAATTGGTTTTACATGTTGGTGTCACAGTTTAGAAATGGCAAGTATCCCAGTCAGTAGAAAATGCCCTAGGTTATTTTATGCAGAGGTACAGTGAGGTGGAGAAAGCCATGGAACAGGTGCTGGTGCTGGATGAAGACTGTGAAGAGGCTGTCAACGATCTCTTTAACTGCAAAGTCTTACAGCTGATGGTAAACACACACACGCACGCACAACAGCCAGTTCAACTGCATTGTGCTACAGCATCTGGAGAAAAAAAACTTATGTGCACATGTGTTACTTTAAACATTTTAACACAGTTTTTATATACACTTTGAAACCGTAGTCTGTGATTCATCTGGCCTACTCACAGTTAACATTACAGTACATTTTCTGCGGCATTCTGTCTGTGTAGGAGCTGGGTTTTGAGGAGAATCAGAGTGTTTTGCTGCTGGACAGATTCGCCACTGTACAGGCTGTACTGGCCTCCCCTGAAGCTTCTAGGGGTGAGGATGGAAGTGCATGTTTTAAAAATGTAGTTTGACTCCACAGATGCCAACTACGCCGGAGACGGATTAAAAGTTTTTAAATGGCATGAAAACTGAGACTGTTCTACGTATCCCCACATCGCCATGTCAACACTGGTGCCTATGACTGCTGACACAGCAATATTATTGCTAGCGGCTTTTTCCATTGTGTTCTGGGGGATGAATCACACACACACACACACACACACACACCGATGCTATGAAATGCAGAAGTTGTTTTTTTTCCCCCCACGTGACAGTTGTCTTTTCTCTCCTCAGTGGTGAGCCAGGACAACTCATTGGGCATCTCAGGGTAGGTGAATATATGCACAATAAGGGTCAGGCAAGATGTCCCCTGATGGAAAACATGTTTTTAACATATTCCCTTAATTGAAGTAGATGTGTGAAATCTATCTGTGTCTGTCTCTGATGTGTCCGTGTGTGGGTGACTGACCCCTTACATCTTTAGGTCCCCTGGTTTGTCTCTTTGGGTGGGGAATGTGAAGCCTGAACTAACTGAGAAACACCTGAGGGACCTCTTTCAAACATATGGGGAGATAGAGAGCATGCGAGTTCTCCACGATCGGACCTGTGCCTTTGTCAACTTCAAGAAGGCTGACATGGCGGCTGTGGCAATGGAGAAACTCAATGTAAGTGGCTGTGAAGAAGACTCTTAAAGTAGCACCATGAGATTTTGTGGCTAATTAATTTGTCTTTTTTCACATGAAATCTGACAGATTCATTGAAAACAAAACAAACAGAAATTCCACACTCCTCCTTTGAATGTATTTTTATTTTGTATGTGTGTTTTTCCCAAAAGGGCTACTGTATAGAGAACACCACATTGTTGGTTCGCTACCAAGATCGTCGCACTCCAAAGGTTTTGCCCCTACCTCTCATGACCAGTCTCTCAGCATCGCAACAAGCAACTTCTGCTACCAGGTAATAACATTTACATTTACTGCTAATTACTTACAATTGTAAACACCATAGTAAGTAAAAAATTTAATAACAGCAAATATACAACTGCAATAGCACTATATATATATATCTATCCACACACTAACATTCAAAAGTAGGAGCTACCTTGTTTTTGAAAGAATAGAACATTGCTAAAATAACATAAAATTAATCTGAAATACAGAGTAGACATTGTTGATGTTGTGAATATCTATTGTAGGTTTTGTTACAGGCTCAACTTTCTTCTGAAACTCATCCGTCTGTTCTTGGTCTGAGATGAAGGCCATTCCATGCTTGTACATATAAACCGGGAATGAATTGCCCATTTTACCATTGTATGTTTTGATCCAAAAAATGCTTTGACAACTTTTCAACAATCTTGCCCCTTTTCTAGCTCTAGACGTCGCGGCCCAGTGAACGGAGATGAGTGTTACTTCTGGAGGACCACCGGCTGCCATTTTGGAGAAAAGTGTCACTTCAAACATATTCCTGAACAGAAAGGCATGGACCGGTTGCCTTGGCAACCATGAGCCCAATTCTGGGCCTTTGTGAAAACTTGGACCCAATTCTGAACTTTGAGCCGATGACCTCAATATTAAGTTTACTGCTTTCTCTCTCCAAGTACTGCAGTGGGATTTCTTGTGTTGTAATTAAGAGTTTTAAGAATGATATGTTCCACCATAAACAGTGCAGTATGCATTTGGACTGGGGTGAAATGCTAATAATTACCACCAGTTCCTGTTGACTGCGTTTAGGGCTCTGCTAAGCAACCCCGACCTCAACACCGTGAAGCCTTAAGACCTTTCTAGCATCACACGTTAGCCTATGTTAGCTATACAGTAAGCATCAGTTAGCCTAACAGCTGGCATAAGTTTGCCTTGCATCTCGCATCAACCAGCATCCATGAGCAGGTAGGCCAGGCCACTGCTGTATTAGGTTTATGAACTGGGCATAACGACTGACCAGAATGGACCCAACCCTGACACTACAGGAGAACCAGTAACCACCTAGACCGTCACACCAAAGAAGTTCCAGCAACCCACCCACCCTGTTTCCTAGAAAGTGAGTGGTGGCTCGCTTTCTTTTTGCCTTAGTTATCATGTAAAAAATAAAAACTGGACACCTAACTGTAAACATAAACAGAGGTCTAGTAAGATGAACAAAATTCTATTGTTTTTGGAGAATATTTACAACCTTTTTTTCCTTAAAAGCTTGACCCATGTCTGAAGGACACTAGGCTATGGACTTTGTGCTATTGGCCATTTCAACTTGCCTGAGCCCATGGCAATGATCTCATTTAAAGAGGGAGTGGGGCAGGGTGGCACCACCAATTATTACAGAGAACCTGACTCACTTTGTATTCTATCATCTATTATTTACCACTCCACATGATTGCCAATAGCGTGTGTGTTTGGTGATTTTCAACATTGCAACCTCTTATGTTCTCTGATGGGACAAAATCCCTGAATTTGTGGCATGGCGAAAGCTTCATGGTTAGTTTCAGCAGTTGAAAATGTTGTGTGGCTATGAAGGATAACTAGCTGCTGCTTTTGTTTACAACCGTCTGATTTGAGTTTTTGTGGCCATTGAAGGTAGCTTTCTAAGAAAAGCTCCCTCACCATCTTTGAATTCATGCGAGCAGCATGTGTTTTCTGTCTTAAGTCTTTACCCACACTAGGCATACGACCAGAACTAATGAGCACTTTTTATTGAAAATGTATGTTTCATGCTTCTTAGTTTATGATTTCTGGTAATTGCATTTTGTATTTGTTATCTAGGAATCCCAATAGCCTCAGTTGATTGGTGTTTGCTGTATCTGCCACTAGACATGAACATTTATTTTTAGTGTATTTTATTTGTACACACTAATCTTAAACAAGGTGTTCAGATGAGGGCTGCTTATTTATTTACATATATTTATGTGTATGACTGCTATACCTGTGAGACATCATTGTTTTGCCAGTCAATTGTGCTTTGTCCCTCTGAATTAGACACAAACCAACAATTCCCAGTGTCAGACTATTACAGATGCTTGATATTCGTTGGCCTTCTCCAGGCTCCGGTAAAGCATCCTGGACTTAACAAAAAAAAACACACATTTGAGTAACGAAAGTACATTTTTGACCTCCATGAAGGTTGAGCAAGACATCAACATTTTACATGAGAAACCACAAAACATTTTTGTATATATATTTTTTTTAAGGCTCAGTGTATTTTCTTAGTATAAGGACCCCTGAAGTACATAATGTTCCCTAAAGTGCAATGAATGCAAATGTATCATATAGGAAAACGTATGAAGTGTTTCTGTGTGAAGACTACTTGTTGCTTTTTTAAATTGGATTCTGAGTCTTTCTTAATTTGTCTTGAATTCCTATTTTTGGGAGGATGTGTTTTTATGACTGTACACCCCAAAATGTACCACTTAAATAAGGTAAGTGTTACGTATTCTGCACTGCCAAAGAGCTCTTTGTATGTAATAAATGTTTTTGAAACCTATTTGAAGCCTTTTAGTTTTATCTTAACCAGTGATGTCATTATGTTATGGAGAAAATACAGAGACGTCCGCAGAGAGTCTGTGGCAGTTAGTATGTGTCCTTGTGGAAAGAGGGGAAATGACGGTATTGGATTAGAATCGATATCGGCAGATACTCAAGGTTGCAGTATATTTGGCACATCACGTCTGATACCGATATCGTGCCATCATTACCATGGGACAGCTGCTGACGCTGGATAAAGGCTTTGAGGGGGCCGTCAATGGTCTCCTCAAACAAAAAGTCTTACAGCTCATGCGCACAGGCGGACAGATGCACAGACGGACAGGCGGACACAGAGCGATGACTGATATTTGGGTTAGTGTGTTTTAGCTTGTCTTAACACCAGGGGGCAGGGTAGCATCTATTAATACAAAATTTTAAGGACAGTTGGCGTGTGTAGATTTTGTCATTCATTTTCTAGAAATGGCTGACTCCAATATGACACTTGCACTAGCCTAATCTCAAAACAAGCTGAATGTTAGATTTGCTCTGTAGTTGCCCTACCATCACAAGGCATTGTGTGTGGGCCAATTGTAAATGTGAATGAGATGAAAGCTGTCTGTCAGTCGGTTTATAATGGTTAATAATTGCAGTGGAGAATAGATGTAGGTGGATGTGCAACTGCCCTGGGAAATCCGTCTGCGATTCAGTACACTTGTAATAGTCAAGTTTGAATACCAGACTGAGTATGCAGGCCACATTCCCAGTGTTCCTCCCACAGGGAATACATTCTGAGGTTCCCACAAGGATAGATACGATACGTGTGTGTGTGTGTGTGTGTTGCATTATTTCCATGCTGGGGTTATAGGCAAAGCTGGATGTGTAATTAGTGAAATGGAGATGTGTAGTCATTTCATGTTGTTCACTCTCTCTTTGTCACTCACTCTCCTTCCCTACTTTAAATTGTTAGGTCAGAGGAATGATGTACACACACACACACTGCACTTGTGGTTATACATAACTCCCCCCACATTTCTTTTTATCCCCCCTTTCTTGACTGATCTCTCCGATTACTCTCTAATATGGATCTAGTCTTCTGATGTTGGTTTACCAGCCAGACGGAACCATTGCCACCATGGCAGCCAGTTACAGACACCGGCCTGCCTGGTACACAAATAACTAGATGGATGGATCAGGATTCGCACAGACACACACACTACCTACCTAGATGGTATGGGTGGAGTTACATCTCTTAGTTTTAACGTTTTTTAGAATTAGTGCATGCTGGTGACAGACTTGTTCTTCTTTATCAGGCTTATGTTTTTTGCTAATAGATTGGCTGATTGTTAAAAAAGCTAATTTGTCTGTTGTGTTTTGGTCTTTAAACCACTATACTAATAGTTCACAGTAAAATGTAATATTAGATATTTTAAATTAATGGCTACGTAGTGAAATATCTCAACAATCAAAATGAATGTGTAGTGTACAGTTCAAATGCAAAACTGGTTGGGTTACAGTTCTAATCAGTTAGGTTATTCTGTGGTAATCTGTTACTGATGGTTATGTTTCCCTGCACCCCTTCTCACAGGTGATGCCATAAGAATATAAATAAACCTTGCTATTCTCAAAATGGATCTTCTGAGGTTTGCGTTTACCCTGGAATACACTAAAACATACAGCAACCAGGCCTGGAATGTTTCAAGGGGCTAATTCTGTCACTACCTACTACCCAAATTAGTTTTTAAAATAAACAACTTCCCAGCAACAAGCTAACAAACAAGCCTGGGCCCCTGGAGGAGGAAACCTGGAGAACAGTACAGCCAATATAATAAACTATTTTTCAATATCATACTTTGCTTGATCAGGAAGTTGAGAGGCAGGTAGTCTTATAGTCTTATGTACTCCCACTATTAGGTGAGGTCAAATGGTCTCACAAATCCATGTGTAGTCAACGTGCCGAACTGGGGCTATACCCAACCAGCAACACTCCCATCTCTACAAAGAAGGAAGCTGGACCTTTTTTAAAAAGCTGGTTTGTGGTTAGGCTCTACAAGGAAAAGTATACCCTTTGATTTATGCAGCTACTTTTGAATACAGTTGGTACTCTAAGTTCTGACTCTATTCCTGTTATAGCAACTTCCTGTTGGTTGCATTTCACACAACCCACACACACTACATGGCTGTGTTTCTGATTGTTGCATTTACACAACGCTGGCGTCTTTGATGAGTTGTTGTTTAATGGAGGTTTTGCCACCATGAGCCAATCAGAGCAGAGAATTTAAAGAAGGCAATTTAGACAAATAATTTGACTAGCAATATAAACTGATGATTTGATTAGATACATTTGTTTGTTAATTCCATAATTGATTCAAAACACCCGCTAAAATGTACAATATAGCTGTCCTATGTCCTTATATGGAGTAATTTAATTAATTCATGAAGACTAATAAACTATTTGTCTATCATGTACACATTTTTTAGAATTACATGTTTCTAAGGGAAGTTAAAGTTGGATGCTGATCTCAGTTCCATGTGGTACCATGCTGTGATTTCTGAACACGGACAACAAAATTTTTTAAAACGTTGACCTCGTTAAGAATTTGTATAAAATAGTTGACAGTCATCAACTTGGATGAATATTTTTGCTTGAAAAAAATGCTCAAATACGGATTGTACTTTTTTTGTACAATTCAATCTCTTGTGAAAAGTAAAAGAGCTCTTCAATGTTTGAACAACTGGGAAATTGCTCCCCTGATTGTATTTGAGAGAAGGTTTTTATTAGGGGAGGTTCTTTGTCACATGTTCCTACATTTCAGCTCTATTGGAACAGGTGATCTTCAGGATTGCGTACAACAGTGAAATTACAGTACATGCAGATATTATCAGAAAAACCTATGATTATTTCTCAACAGCACTCTGGAAAAAACACAAATGCCCCAAATTATATTTAATTCAAAATTCAAGGACATACTGTGTAAGCATATATGAGTAAGCAGGAAGATTATTCAAAAATGAGCATGTCTTAAGGTGAGAGATAGACAGAAGGAAAGAGGGAGGTGGAGAAATGTGGGAGGGAGGAACAGTGATGAAGGGAGGTGTTGAGAAGGAGTGAGTGAATGAGAAGTAGAGGGACGGATGAGAAGTAAGAGAGGGATTGACCAGGGACCTCATCTACTAGGTACAGTTCAGTCACTCTCTCCTCCCCCAGTTTGTGAGATCTAGGACTGCACTGTCTGTAGCTTTCTAACAGGTGAGTCTACTCAGCTCTTATTTTTTGCTTGTAGTCACTGACTTTGCATTCATCTTATTGCCATGCTTCTGATTTATAATTCACACACAAATTGTTTGTCAGAATGTAAGATAATTTATGTTCGGGTTACATATTTACTATTGACATGGTAAAATGTTCAATGACAAACAATGTGAATTGATATACATCAACCATGTTTTTGGTTCATGGCCATGGGTTTATGTCCATAAAGCCGAATTAAGATGCAAATACACAATATTATCTGGATCTGGTAAATCTGCCATAAAAGATGTCACAGGTGTTTTATTAAAATGTGGAATTTTGTAGAAGAGTTTCTAATACATTCAGTGTAGTAGTTAGAGACAATTAAACTGTTAATAGTTAACTAATAATTATATTTTTGAAGTCTCAAACATTTGTAGGGGTAATAATTTCAATGACCAAAAAAGTTGTGTAATGCTTGATAGGACAGATGTAGTGTATGTAGATGTAGTCTATTAAGTCCATTCGCCTACATATATATGTGGTTAGGTTTTGAATTTGAAAATACTTAACTAAATGTACTTTAAAATGTCTGTGAAATGCCGTTCTGGGATTTAACTTCCAATCTGGGTGTCTGTGGAAATATTTTTGAAGAGACGTCTGAATGTTGAAAATATGAGACTGGTTGCTGTCAGTTATTTCTAAACTGTCAATACACTTTTGATTTAGTTTATTTTTGCTGACCATTTTGATTGGGAGAGAGTGAGACAGAGAGAGAAACAGCCAGACCCACTAAGGCTACCTGTGGCCTTCCTGTGTCTTCTAACTCTGAGTAAGACTGCATAGCACATCTCTGTCCAGATGATGTCAGTATTGGCCTGTTTGACGGTTGGACATATCCCTGTTTTCACTAAGAATTCCACGATGCTGGCTTTATGCTAAAGTTGGACGGTTGTTTTAAGGTGAATATTGTGGCAGCGAAATGACACTATAATTGTAATTTAAATCAATTACACCGTAGTAAAATACCTTTGATCACACTTGTAAGTCAACGACACTAACTAAAACTGATTACAGTCAAATAACCAATATTTAAATAAACGAAAAAAATATATAATTACTATCACAATTCCCTGTCGCCACAGACATGATGCGTCGCATCTTCCTCGTCTGCTTGAGCTCCCTGCTGCTCCTCCTGATCTGCTCCTCCGTTCATTCGGATCCCCAACGACAGTCACCGTCGACGTCATCCTCGCGCCACAGGACCGCGCGAGCTCCGGCTCACGCTGCCAAGGTGCGCTTGGCGGGAAATTTCGCCCGGCAACCGAACGAGGGTCGCGTGGAAGTTCTGCACAACAGCACGTGGGGAACCGTGTGTGACGACCAGGTGGACATCAAACTGGCGAACGTGGTCTGCCGCGAGCTTGGCTTCCAGAACGGAATCACGTGGGCGCACAGTGCCAAATATGGAGAGGGTGTTGGTGAGTGATTGGTTGATTCGTCCTTGCAACTAGACGAGTACAAACGTACTGCTTAAAAAGTATTGAGTAAAAGAACATTGTAATACATACCCCACATTCTGCTTAAAAAGTATTGAGTTTAAGAACATTGTAATACATAGGCCTACCCCACATTCTGCTTAAAAAAGTATTGAGTTTAAGAACATTGTAATGCATACCCCACATTCTTTGAAATATACCCACCTGTTGGCTTATATTCAAGATTTGGAATTTACTGGTACTTTGAATTTACTGTCCCAGTCCCTACAGTGGAGAGGACGAATGCTTTCCTACTGAAATCACTTTTTCCAAATATGTAACACTTGACTTTTACTCGCAGATCTGATTTACCATAGCAGTAGTTAATAGATATTTCACAACAGCCGTAGCTTATTGGAGGATATGTATGACATGGTGGTGTTAGACAGCCTAGCCCTTTAGACTCGCCCTTCCCTTTAATTTGAATTTAAAGGGGGCAATAAAGAATGTCTATAAACCAAGGCAACTGTAGCACATCGCAGGCAGAGCAAGGCTGTCATTATTGTAAAACAAATGCTCCTCTCAGGCCATATATCGCAATGCATTTCTGGCAGGCAGCGACTGTAATGAGCATTGAGAAAGGCCCATACCTTATACTTGTATCTTTACGACTGTGGTGGCGCTCGGCTCAGTCAGTGCAGGGTAATTTTTTGGCTGATGTTAATTGGTATGCCTAGTGATCAGGCCTCCAGTTGATTATTCACTACTCCTATGGCCTGTAGAGGTTGGTGAAAGAGGAACGTTTCATCTTAGTTGCATATTTTATTACTGTAGTCTTTATGTCTATTACTCTTTAAATTAACAATTTTAGTGAACAACAAGAGCCTTGCTTCACTAACTGAAAATAATCAGTCAGTCCATCCATTTTTTCATCCACCCATATATTCATGAATTCACATATCCATCCATGAATTAATTCATACATTCAAACATGACATGTGCATGTCTTTATCTGTTAATAATCCTTGTGCCTTTCAGCAAGACACAACACTATGCAACATCCAAGAACACTTTGCAACTGATAATTGCCTTTTTCACAGGTCCTATCTGGATGGACAACGTGCGTTGTGATGGCACAGAAAAGTCTTTGAAAGACTGCAAACATAACGGCTGGGGCGTCAATGATTGTAAGCACTCTGAGGATCTTGGAGTGGTCTGCACTCCAGAACAGCGGCTGGACCAGGTCACAGGATCCCGTAATGTTCAGTCGTTGGCCCTGCGGCCAGATGTCAGCCCCTCGCCACAGTGGCAGAGCATCCTGGCCAGCCGCAGTAACCCCCGACAAGCCCACCAGGGGAACGGACACCCTCCAGAGAGGCCCAGACTGAGACCACACCTTTATAACCCGGTAGGTATCAATCTGTTTTCTACTCCGTCAACCTGCTGCCTCTAGACTCCAACTGACGATTGGAGCAGCTATAGAACTACCAACAGTAATACTCACTAATGTCTAGTATTCACTGATTTAAGATTTACTTAATTTGAAACCTTATGGCCATTATTTGAATGACTGCAACAGCAGGTCAGTTTCCTGCACTTCTCTTAATTTGCACATTTTGTGGTATTTGTCTAACCATTGTTTAAGGAGATGGAGGGTGCAGCTTTTTCATTTGACTACAGAGGCATCTCTTGACCAATTAAAATTCTGCATTTTAGGACACACATTCTTTAATTTCTGAATGTTGTGAAACACCATAGTTCCATTAAAACTGCAGCATAACTAAATATAATGCGAAAGCCTACTTAAATCAACCAATAGAAATCTACAGAGTTCAGTTCATTTGCATTTAAAAGTGTCCTTGATCACAAAGTTTTACGATAACATTTTATGAACCCCCCTCAATCTCAGTACTCCAGCAAGGTGCGTATCAATGAGGTGCGTCTGCGGCCAGTCCTGATGCACACTAAGAGACAAGCCATGATCACAGAGGGTGTTGTCGAGGTGAAGCATGCTGGGAGATGGAGGCAGGTGTGCGACTTGGGCTGGAACCTCAACAGCAGCAAAGTTGTGTGTGGAATGCTGGGTTTCCCTGACGCAGTACCACACAATGATAGAACATACAAGTAAGTACCTATTTTAAATACCATTGGTCCTGGTTCCTCAGATGAGACTGTGAATGCATTAATCCCTTAAGCAAGAGAATATCAATGTGAATTAAACACATGTGTAGAGAAAAAAATCGACCTAGCTATTTTATTTTATATTTAAATAAAAATGACCTGGTCCCCCCATTCAAATGGCCAAGTTCCTCCAAAAACATATGTTCTTATTAAGAGACCTCTGTTTTAGATCCCCACCAACAATCTAAATAAGGGTGCTCTTTTGTGATCTGAAGCTAGGATGGGTTGTCACTCTTTTTTGTCTTTTACATGCATATGATTTGTTTGCAAGCTGGAGCTTTTCAGTCAGGAGATTTTGGATTGGTTGATCACTTGTTTTCCCTTTTTTCCGCTTTATGTCACAGGTGTTCTGACATTAGTGTAAAGCGTTTGGTCGCCTATACTCGAGTCTCTTTCCCTCACTTATTTTCTCTCTCCCTCTCATAGTTATTTTTATTTTTTTGTAATCCTTTTCCTCCTCTGAGGCACCCTGCCCAGAATAACAATTGGGAAGACATTTCACCTCATCGTTCTCTCGCTCTACTTCATTTCCCTTTTATTTTGCTATTTATTTCTCATCCCTCCTCCCTCTGTCCCACTGTCTCCCTCTCTTTCTCTTTATCCCCATTTCTTTTCTCTGTGACCTCAGCTCTTCTCACACTTTTCTCTCTCTTTATCTCTCTGATGCTATCTCCATGTCCCGGGCCTCTCAGCCCAGACAAACAGCTCCACTTATACTTTTAGATCCCTGTGATGAGCTCTAATACCTACACTGATTGCCCTTTTACGGTCACATCAATAAAGGGACTTGGAGGGAGCGACAAGGCTTTTTGTGTAGTGACTGGTGGTATCTGGCAGTTCTCTTGTAGGGAGTTGAACACCACCATTCATCTGCTGATATTCTGCCAGCTCAGGCATAATGTATGTGTGTGTGTGTGTGTGTGTGGGGGGGGGGGGGGGGGTAGTGTGTGCATGCATGAGAGAAATAATTCAGCAGTAGTAGTTAGTATATGTGAAAGTACATGTCCACGGGGTCTGTATGTGTTCGCCATTCCTCACTGCACTTCCTCTGAACCTGTGGAAAACAGTTCTCTCCAGGTAGATTGGACTATATCTGTCGCATTTTAAAGTCTTCATTCCAGACCTACTTGGGCGTACAATTGTAATGGAATCAGAGGTTGAGACATCGGTTCTCTGTTTTCACTGTAACCACGGTGGCTAGCTGTGTGGGTGGGTGGGTCTGGCTGTGTGTCTGTGCATGCTTCTATATGTGTGAGCTGACTAGCCGATTTGTTCTAGGCACCAGGTGTTCGATACGTGTTGCTGTCTACAGAGAGAGCTACTGTTTTAGCCAGTTAACTCACTCACTCTGATTGTTCCACGTGAAAGTGAAAGGAGATTAAACTGGACTGATACGTTTTTCTGTTTTGAAGGACTGGTTGGCCAGTAATGTGCTCTATATAAATTGCATAATTATACTGTTCCTTTATATAGGAAGTGGGAATGGGCACAGCCTATAATAAGAAAACGACAGCACCACCTTTTAGAATGAAGGGAAAATAGAGTATTCAGGGGCATTAGCTTGCCCTTTTTGCTGACTAGGTCATGACAGTCCATTGTTTGTTCATGTTCAAACTGACAATTTGTTTTTCTGTTATTATATTTCATTTGTATCTAGAAAACTCTCGGTTTACAGAACATATGAGGGCAGGAGGTCCAGTATGTTGACTTGCAACATAATTATTCCAATTAGAATCCACCTGGAGTCAGGATATCCAACAGGACTATGCTAGCAACATCATTGTCACCTTGTAACTGTTAGCTGCAAATTAATCACTGCACAATTCTACTTCTAAACCATTGATAACAGAAGTCAATTATAGCCTTCACTTTTCTCTAAGTGCATCTTTTTATGTCATTTAAGTAGTAATTGAAGTAATTTGAGGTGAATTTGAGGATTTGGGCATGCGTTTGTCAACATCCTGCCATGGTTTTACTTGCAACAATGCCAGACATATGTTTGGCATTAGATCAGTATGACATATAAAGAAAATCATAAATCAAAGTACTGAGTAGAGTGACACACAGTTTGTAAATGTAACATTATTAACATCAACTACTTTTAGTTTAGTTGATATTTGGGCTGGATTGTTGCTTTTTACAGTAGTGTCTTGTTTGTGGTAAAATGACACATTGTAATAATAAATGTATGCGCAATAAATAAGACGCATTAAGGTTAATATAGTAATAAGTGCAACCCAGCATAGTTCGGTGTAGACTGGTATGTGTAGACTAGACTGACATAGCAATCATACATTGGTCTACATTCATAGACGTCCAGACGAGACCAGAACAGACTTATCCTCCCTGTCCCTCTACTGGTCTGGATGAGACTCTGAAGATGTTGTAATTGTTGGGTAGGACCAAGATTGTCCACTCTCTAGGGTTTTCTGCTGTCCAAGGGAAAAATAACCATCAAACATCAAATTACAGCCTGGGCTCTCCTTCGCCCCACAATGTCAGTTTCTCTCTGTCACTGTGGAGATTGGAGGACCTACATTTTGTTTAATTACACTTCAGCCCAGCTTTTCTAAAGTTGCGAGCTGTCATTTTCCCGAGGGTGACATTTTATGTGACCGATTCAGTATTGTTTGGTGTCTCACATACAACCAATGTTCCATGTGATCTTAAATTAGCATGTCTCTAATATTATATAGCCATCTTTTCATTTATGTAGGCCTTACTATGCTGCGTCTGTGTAGTTGATTTGCTTGTAGAGATGGGTTAATCTGTGTTTCTCATGTTGAATTACTTGTGTAGGTATACTTCATATAGCTGAACAGGATAAAGGCTGTGTAACTTTGGAACATAGCTCAAATACCTCAGAACTATTGTTGTATCTGTTGTTTTCATAAAATAGTACCGGTAAGGTTTTATTTGTGTGTGTGGTGAGGACACAATTCTGTCCCAGTCATTCTCTCCCTGTGTGTGTGTGTGTGTTACCTCTGGGTTAGTCTTTAAATAAGTTACATTTTGCTGTTGCTTGCCAGCTATTCATTGCACTTTACCAGAACATGACTTCACTGTTGTGAAACATTAGTGCTGTAACAATATTTCTCTTGATTTCAGAGCTTGTGACTAGCACGAATGTGTTTTACATTTGTCAATCCCAATTTCCTGAATGTTTTCACATGAACAATTTTCTCTAAGGGCAGCTGACTAAGTTTTGTGTATTTTGTGTATGAATGTGTGTGAGTGTGTGTGTGTGTGTGTGTGTGTGTGTGTGTGTGTGTGTGCGCGTGTGTGTGTGTGTGTGTGTGTGTGTGTGTGTGTGTGTGTGTGTGTGTGTGTGTGTGTGTGTGTGTGTGTGTGTGTGTGTGTGTGTGTGTGTGTGTGTGTGTGGTGGGTGTGTGTGTGTGTGTGTGTAGTCTACGGCAGCTCCTGTTTGGCACTTTTCTCATAACCGGGGCGGGAACGGTGGGAAGGCTGGTTTGATGCAGATCAACAGGGTGTATGAGAGAAGGATTCTGTCTGTGATGGAGTGCCAAGAATGGGATCTGGATAAAAAATCTCTTTCATCACTCAACATTATTCAAGTTCTTTCAGTTATGTAGTCTTGGTTTTAGTGTTTCTCGGACGACCTGACCAGTTCCGACTGGAATTGTGTACTAACGCTGAGTGTTTGTTTGTCTGTGTGTTTTAGTTCAACCATATCCCAGCAGTGTTGTCCACAGGTGCAGTCAAAGGTTGTTGTGTTTTACAACCAGCCTACTCATGGTTGGTAAGGTGAAAGATCCGTTTTGTCATGCACTATGTTATCCTTGAATCATTTTCTAACCTGACAGGGTTATTTACATAGGTTCTTGTAAAGTGTGATGTAAAAGTGATTTAAGCGTTCTTAGGGTCATTTTTTATATTTTTCTGAGAATTCTTGGTAGTCCCTGTTAGTTTCAATTGGTTTGCTTTTATTTGGGATAAACCGATAAGCCCAACTTGGTTTTTGGTGCAAACCTATTCACCAACCAATGTTGGAAACAGAACAAACAGACAAACAGAACAAACAGCACAGAGGGGACATTCAGAGACTGTTCAGAAAACTAAGACACCCCATGTGCCTCATGTCTCAGTTTAGTTTGCTGGGGACATTTTTTTCATGTAATTATCTGGTCAGTCCTGGCACCACTGAAGGGACATATCTTAAAATACTTAGTGGTGCAGTTCACTGGCCTACTGTCTGACCAATCATCTTAAACATGCCCATAACTACACATTCCTGATGCAACCCAACTAGAGCCAGGCGTTGTTGGTTAGAGAGATCCGGGAAACAGCAGTCTGTCTCTTATTCTAACTGTTCCACGTTTTGTGACCACATGCCCTCACACACGCACGCACACACACACGCACGCACGCACACACACACACACACACACACACACACACACACACACACACACACACACACACACACACACACACACACACACACACACACACACACACAC
Organism: Dallia pectoralis; assembly: GCA_029465975.1. NCBI lineage: Eukaryota > Metazoa > Chordata > Actinopteri > Esociformes > Umbridae > Dallia > Dallia pectoralis. The sequence goes on along the minus strand of CM055730.1, from coordinate 9,758,087 downwards.
ACACACACACACACACACACTTCCAAATGTCCCAGATCTCAATCAATTCTGCATGGATGTGCTGGATGAATAACTCAGACGGGACTTGAAGGAACTACAGTGTATATATTGGTGCCAGATACCACAGGACACCTTCAGCGGCGGGTCTGTGTTGTGTTAATATTCGACAGGATATTAGGCAGGTGCTAATACTGTTTTCTCTCTTGTCAGTGTAAGCAGTATTTCATTTTGACACTGTAACAACTCATTTTGTTTTATAATGTTTTGGCTCATCAGTATATGCCTATGTACTCTGTCTGGGTTACTGACTGGATTACACCTATAAGACCTATATGAATTAATTAATGAATACCTGCCAGTGTTCATCAGCAATACATGACTACCAAGTTGAGTGACAAATGTGTGCGTCTATCAATCTGTGAGAGATGGACCAGTCTCAACCAAATATATGGCAATTCATCCGAGTCTGTTTTCATCAACCACACTGGCCATCAATATGGCTGATTAACATAGTGTGTGTGTGTATGTGTGTGTGTTTGTTTGTGTGGCATAGACCGTTTAACCAAACAGAGCAGATATCCACATGCTATCCATATGCGAATCACTGGGTAGCATCAACCAAGCACATTTACATAGTTGTGTTCTTTAAGAGCTGTGTCTGCAAGAGACTCACAGGACTGAGGGGTGTGTCACAGAACTAAACATTTACAGTAAACAGAAGAAATACTAATGTCCTTTCCTTCCTTGTCCTGTTTCGTCACAGTAAAATCTGGGACTCCAAGTTTTCTGATCCATCCACCAGGTAAGGCCTTGACATTGGCACCTATGAACAGAGCACACATTCACATTCAGACTATGATCAGGTTTACAAGCATGCGACCACTATCTGATTTGAATTCTGCCACCTCAAGAATATATTTTTTTGAGCTGACTGATTTGTGCATGGTTTCTGTTTCACATTCTTCCCAAAAATCTTTGGTCCTTGTTTCGAGGAACCTGGATGCCTTGGATGTTTTGCTCTTAACCCGGTGAAAGTGGCTTGTTAACATTGCATGCTGTTTAGTTGAGCCGACTCACTCTTACCTATTGTCATGGGCATTTCAGCATGTCTTTGTTTTATGGTTAAATCTCTTGAAAAAGTATGACAGCCTAACGGCACATCTTTAAAAGAAGAGATGTCTGCGTAATAAATGACAGACGCCGATGTTCATTCCTTTTAAAGGCTGAGTGTCATGGCTCGTAAGAAGGGTTTCTGGATGGAGAAGGTGCACTGCCTGGGTTTAGAGACCAGCCTATCAGAGTGCCATGGCCAGCTGTCCATCCCACATAGTCCCGGCCCCTGTAAAGGTGGGAGACACGCGGTGGCCAGGTGTGTGCCGGGAAAACAGTTTGCTCGACTGTCATCTGGAAGAGTCCAGGCACCCCAGCCAATCGTGGTAGGAGATTTGCACACACACAGACATACAAATACACTGACACTAACACACTGACATACAAGAAGTGCCTCGTTATAATAGAATCTAGCACATTTTCCGGTTCTGTTCTTCACAAATCTGATAAAAGAAAAACAGATCTTAGACGTACAATATGATGTTACAATACAATACGTGATGTTGACACACTCTGTTATTTTTGTCCCTCGTCTTCTACTTCCCATTCTAGCCAGTGCGTCTGAAGGCTGGCTCTAGGTTGGGTGAGGGTCGTGTGGAAGTGTTGAAGGAGGGAAAGTGGGGAACCATGGTAGACCACCTGTGGGATCGGGTCTCAGGCAGCGTGGTATGCAGGGAGTTGGGCTTCGGAACTGCCAAGGAGGCTCTTACTGGAGCCTTCATGGGACAAGGTAGAGCTGGAGTCTCAACCTAACTCGTGACTGTTTTGTCTGTATCCCACTGTCTGTCTCTTTCTGTCTCTGTCTTGTCTGTGTCTGTCTGTCTCTGTCTGCCTGTCTCTGCCTGTCTTGTCTGTGTCTGTCTGCCTGTCTCTGTCGGTCTTGCCTGTGTCTGTCTGTGTTCGTCTGCATGTCTCTGCCTGTCTCAGACTAACGGTGCCTGTTTCTGTCTGCCTGCCTCTCTGTCTGTCTGTCATTGGTCAAAACCAGAGTGTTTTGACCAAAGAAGCATTGTTCCTGTCCCCATTTTGAAATGAAATGTTGGCTCAAGTGTTAAATTCAGAATACGATACAATTGGTGTTATGTTAGAGTTAAGGGTTGGGATTTTTAGGAGAAATCATCTTTGGTGTTTCCATTTAGATAGCTTTTTGTTTTCTTGTTCTGCCAGTAGACAGTCATTTATTATAGCATTCACAATCAATATTTTAAGATGAATTGTTAGAGGCATAATCAACGTAAGCACATGCCGATAAAGCAGACGGATGCAGATCTATACATCTTTAGGAGATGGTAAATGTGTTATTCAGGCTACATACTTATTGAGAATAGCCCATATATACATCTTTAAGGAGATGGTAAATGTGTTATTCAGGCTACATACTTATTGAGAATAGCCCATATATACATCTTTAAGGAGATGGTAAATGTGTTATTCAGGCTACATACTTATTGAGAATAGCCCATATATACATCTTTAAGGAGATGGTAAATGTGTTATTCAGGCTACATACTTATTGAGAATAACCCATATATACATCTTTAAGGAGATGGTAAATGTGTTATTCAGGCTACATACTTATTGAGAATAGCCCATATATACATCTTAAAGGAGATTGTAAATGTGTTATTCGGGCTACATACTTATTGAGAATAGCCCATATATACATCTTTAGGAGATGGTAAATGTGTTATTCAGGCTACATACTTATTGAGAATAGCCCATATATACATCTTTAAGGAGATGGTAAATGTGTTATTCAGGCTACATACTTATTGAGAATAGCCCATATATACATCTTTAAGGAGATGGTAAATGTGTTATTCAGGCTACATACTTATTGAGAATAGCCCATATATACATCTTTAAGGAGATTGTAAATGTGTTATTCAGGCTACATACTTAGTGAGAATAGCCCATATATACATCTTTAAGGAGATGGTAAATGTGTTATTCAGGCTACATACTTATTGAGAATAGCCCATATATACATCTTTAAGGAGATGGTAAATGTGTTATTCAGGCTACATACTTATTGGGAATAGCCCATATATACATCTTTAAGGAGATTGTAAATGTGTTATTCAGGCTACATACTTAGTGAGAATAGCCCATATATACATCTTTAAGGAGATGGTAAATGTGTTATTCGGGCTACATACTTATTGAGAATAGCCCATATATACATCTTAAAGGAGATGGTAAATGTTTTATTTAGGCTACATACTTATTGGGAATAGCCCATATATACATCTTTAAGGAGATGGTAAATGTGTTATTCAGGCTACATACTTATTGAGAATAGCCCATATATACATCTTTAAGGAGATTGTAAATGTGTTATTCGGGCTACATACTTATTGAGAATAGCCCATATATACATCTTAAAGGAGATGGTAAATGTTTTATTTAGGCTACATACTTATTGGGAATAGCCCATATATACATCTTTAAGGAGATGGTAAATGTGTTATTCAGGCTACATAGTTATTGAGAATAACCCATATATACATCTTTAAGGAGATGGTAAATGTGTTATTCAGGCTACATACTTATTGAGAATAACCCATATATACATCTTTAAGGAGATGGTAAATGTGTTATTCAGGCTACATACTTATTGAGAATAGCCCATATATACATCTTAAAGGAGATGGTAAATGTTTTATTTAGGCTACATACTTATTGGGAATAGCCCATATATACATCTTTAAGGAGATGGTAAATGTGTTATTCAGGCTACATACTTATTGAGAATAACCCATATATACATCTTTAAGGAGATGGTAAATGTGTTATTCAGGCTACATACTTATTGAGAATAGCCCATATAGTTGGTTAGTGGTTAGGAGAGAAACCCTATTATTTTCCACTCTCTGAAATCAAGCGTGGTTTAGTGTTTTTCTTTCCGCAGGACGTCTTCTCAGCCGCCTGTTTAATCCTATTTCAGGTCCAATCAATCATCAAATAGGCCATTTTTCTTTGCCAACCGTAAGTAGTAAAAATCCTATAGCTCTGCTCGTGTGGATGTACCATAGAGGCGTTCCTGTGAGTCTTTTTCTAGCCATGGTGTTAGTTAACCGTATATAAAGTCACGTTGACTACTGGTCCCAGCAGGGTTTTTGGGTGGGGCTGTTTGGAGCTCATGAAGTGGCGTGTGGTGTTAACAGTGTGTGTGTGTATGCGAGTGTGTGTGTGGATGTGTGAGCCGACACCAAATCTGGAGCAAACCTGTCAATAGCACCGTAGAGTGGCCAGTCTTTCACACCTCCACCCAGCCATCCTGATTGCCAGTCATTCCACAACCGTACCACAGATACGACTCTTTAACGAGGCATCTACGGTCTCTTTTATCCACCTGGGGGTTCTGCACTCCACGTTGGCCATGGTCGTTCTGCTTCGTCGTCTCTCAAAGGGATTACCAGGCACCACACCGCTTTTAGGTAACACACAAGCAGAACTAAGATTGGATATTAGATAGGAAATCAGCTGTACATTACAAATGTTTTTTTTTCTCATGATCTTGTGGTAACATTATAGCCACAAAATAATTGGAATCATTGGAAACCTGCGCTTCCCAATCCTGATTTGACTAATAGTCAAGTATAACAACTGTAGCTTTGATTCCCTATGTGAGACCTGTAAAGTCCTCACCATTGAATTAGGAGAGATCTGACCACTGGTAAAGGTTAGCTGCCGACTGGACTTACATCATCGTCAACATCTTTTTTGAAATTACAAGGATAATGCCTATTCATGTGGGTATGTTATTAACTCAGTGAGGTGATATATGTCCATACATGCCTGTGTATGTCAGCATTTTAGTGTGATTGTGCGTATGTTATTTACTCACTGAGGTGCTATATGTCCATACGCGCTTGTGTATGTCAGCAACAATTTCATATATTCAAGGTTTTTTTTTTATTTAATGCCCAAATCAGCCCTAATGCATTTTCCTTTTAAACATGCTGTAGGTTTTAAAAAAGCTGTGTTTATCCTGATATGTTAAACTCTAGTTGAACTAAATGACCAAGCCATTTCTGTACACATAGTGGATTGGTTCAGGAAGTGGCTTTTGTTTAACCTATCTAGTGTGGCTAGATGTATACCCAGTCATTGTGACCAATCGGGATGGAGGCATATAATCTATTGTTTAAAATAACCAATTGTAGGAGGCCAATTTAGATCTGCAATTATCAACGTTTCACCCCCCTCTCTCTGTATTTGTGCTCAGAATCCAGAATGTGTTTTTTTGTGGTTCCCCCGAAATCTTAACAGTTTACACTTTCTGTTAAACATTTATAAACATTTTACACAAACCCTTTCCTCTGTATACTTTTAATCTCTGTGTTACACTTTCCCCATTTTTCAAACCCATCAACATAATTTGTTATTTGTTAATTTCCACCCTTTGTGATCATCAACACATTTTAAATTGTGGGGGATTATGGGTGTGGCTAGTTGAGCATTGAGCAGTGAGTTCGTCTTCCTGAGAAGTACTGGGTGGGTGGCAAGTCGGACGTAGTTTTTGTGTTGTTAGGGAAATAATGCTGGTAATGATGTGTGTCTAGGTTTTTAGAGTACTGTCATGCTTTTTCCTCAGACACCAAGACAGTCATGATAGATAACTACTCAGGAGATTGTTGACATGGTGAGGTGGGGAGAACACAATCTGTTCACAGATAAACACATCTTTATCAGAACTTTATCCATTTACCTTTATCTTTCACTGCACTGTCTGGATTAGATGGGACAATTTAGTGGGAAATCACTGCTCTGTCTGGGTTAGATGGGACAATTTAGTGGGACATCACTGCTCTGTCTGGGTTAGATGGGGCAGTTTAGTGGGACATCACTGCTCTGTCTGGGTTAGATGGGACAATTTAGTGGGACATCACTGCTCTGTCTGGGTTAGATGGGACAATTTAGTGGAACATCACTGCTCTGTCTGGGTTAGATGGGACAATTTAGTGGGACATCACTGCTCTGTCTGGGTTAGATGGGGCAGTTTAGTGGGACATCACTGCTCTGTCTGGGTTAGATGGGACAGTTTAGTGGGACATCACTGCTCTGTCTGGGTTAGATGGGACAATTTAGTGGGACATCACTGCTCTGTCTGGGTTAGATGGGACAATTTAGTGGAACATCACTGCTCTGTCTGGGTTAGATGGGACAATTTAGTGGGACATCACTGCTCTGTCTGGGTTAGATGGGGCAGTTTAGTGGGACATCACTGCTCTGTCTGGGTTAGATGGGGCAGTTTAGTGGGACATCACTGCTCTGTCTGGGTTAGATGGGGCAGTTTAGTGGGACATCACTGCTCTGTCTGGGTTAGATGGGGCAGTTTAGTGGGACATCACTGCTCTGTCTGGGTTAGATGGGGCAGTTTAGTGGGACATCACTGCTCTGTCTGGGTTAGATGGGGCAGTTTAGTGGGACATCACTGCTCTGTCTGGGTTAGATGGGGCAGTTTAGTGGAACATCACTGCTCTGTCTGGGTTAGATGGGGCAGTTTAGTGGGACATCACTGCTCTGTCTGGGTTAGATGGGGCAGTTTAGTGGAACATCACTGCTCTGTCTGGGTTAGATGGGGCAGTTTAGTGGGGGCTCAGACTTTCTGACCAGGTAAAGTACAGCAGATGTAAAGATTGGTGTTGATGAGGTGTGGTCATGCTCGATTGTTCTTCTCTCTTGTTGTCTCATTTTATCTCTCAATCTTTGTCTCTCTTTCTAGGTACTGGTCCTATCCATATGAACAGTGTAAAGTGTTTGGGGACAGAGAAGTCTATCCTAGACTGCTACTTTCAGGACGTGCCACTGTGGACGTTCAAACACACACAAGACGCCTCAGTACGCTGCAACATTCCCAAGCTTGGCCTGGACAGGACGGTCAGAACGAACATTCACATACGCACCCCATACGTACCTCATGGTGTCATGTCTAGCCTTTAGATACGCATGACTTAACATTTGACTTGTGAAACTCCTTCATATCCCTACTCTAGGTGCGGTTGGCGGGGGGCAGAGAGCCAGGTGAGGGTCGTGTGGAGGTGCTGATAGATAAAGGGGGGCGCAAGAGATGGGGCTCGGTCTGCAGTGAAAACTGGGGGATCAACGAGGCTATGGTGGTGTGCAGACAGCTGGGTCTGGGGTTTGCATCGCGAGCATATCAGGTATGGCCACACTCCTAGAGGACATTTGGCCTGAGCACTTATTGGCCATAAAAGTGATTTATATTTCGCAACCAAGCATTCCCAGGCTTTTCGCTACAGTTTATCTTACCGATCTGACAGGATGCCAAACTGGGCCTGAACCGAACCCCGCTCGCGGTCCAGTGCTTTGTAACAAACATCCCCATAATGTTTGTACGAAGCTTCGACCAAAGACCAAACCCATCGAGCTACATTAGTTAGCTAGCTTTGGTGGAATATGCAGTATTATTTAAGGGACGCTATATTAGGTCGTAGCATTATATTCATTTTATTTTGACATTTCGATTTGATGACTGTCGAATTTCAAACATGTTTGGATGTTTCTCATTTATGGACACTTCCTGTCATTTTTTAATCAAGACATATAACAGTGTAAAGACAAAATATCTGTTTGCAGGTTGATTTAATAAAAAAACAAATATTGTCTTAATATTTAACTGATCTAATCTCACCTTACATTGGTGATTATGAGTTTAATCTGTCTTATGTTGTAACTTCTTATTTTTGTTGTCTATTGTTTTGATGGTAATTGCAGTCTCTCTCGGTTTTTCCTATGTGTGTATTTTTGCTTTTGAATTATGCTCATACAAATGCAAGTGTGATGGGTGGTGTAGGTAAATCTCAACTATAGCGGGCGTAAAGATATAGAAATATCTAGAATACATAGTAAACTGATCCATGGAAAGGACCTAGAACAAAGGAACATGTGTCCCTCAAGCCACAAGATGAGGAACAAAACAAACCAATGTAAATGGGGGAGTAATTATCTGTTTCACCACCTCCCTCCATCTCTCTCTTTCCTCCTTGTTTTCTCTGTTTCTAGGAGACCTGGTATTGGCCTGGGGATCCTAACGCAGCAGAGGTAGTTTTGAGTGGAACCCACTGTGTCGGAACTGAGCTGTCAATCCAGCTCTGTCGGCGTAACAACCATGTACACTGTCCTCGAGGGGGCGGGACAAATGCTGCCGGGGTTTCCTGTTCGGAGAGTAAGTCATTGGCTGTGTCAGAATACTCGTATGTCAATTCTAGTTAGTAGACATATTCAGAATTTAAAAATTATATTTATCCGCAAAAGTGGCATGCTTTTAAAACCAAAATGTCTTACTAAGTCATATTCCCCCTCACAAGATTGACAACCGCTGATAATCTAAAAAATGTATACTCTGTACCTAAACAAACTAATGGTGGAGTCAATGCAATAGTGAGCAGGGGACAATAAAAAAACTGAAATAACTGAACTCGGATTGCAACATCAATTTTTATACACTAGCTTGACATTTATTCTAAACATAAACTAAGGGTTTCATAAACACTGGTTAGTCCTTCACCCACAATTCACCAGCCTTACATGCCTTACAATTTAACCATAAAACCCAATACATGCTTACTTTAACCCCTAACCTTTCACCCTACTCACATGCCCTCTAGCTGCCCCTGACCTGGTACTGGATGCCCAGCTTGTTCAGGAGACAGCCTACCTAGAGGACCGCCCCCTACACCTGCTGACCTGTGCCAACGAGGAGAACTGTCTTTCGTCCTCCGCTGCCAGAATGAATTGGCCCTACGGACACCGGCGCCTGTTACGCTTCTCCTCCAGGATTATGAACATGGGACGGGCTGACTTCAGACCCAGGGCCACCAGAGAGTCTTGGACATGGCACCAGTGTCACAGGTAACATGTGTTTGCTTTGGTTCCTGGGGTTCCCTCATTACTGCTAGATGAGGCTAGTACATTGTTGGCTCCATTCTGGAATGAATTGACTAATCTGACCAGAGATGGAACTTGCACACATTATTATGTAATGGGAATATAGCTACAGATCTAGGTAATTTACAACTAGCTAGCTGGCCAGTTACCTGCCAGGAGAATGACTATGGTTGTTGATGACAGGAATCGAAAATGTTATGATATCCAATAACTTTTTTTATGTCGGCCTGGGCCTAATTTGGCGTGACTAGACACATTTTTATAATGCATTGCAGTCAATGGCACGTGTTGACGCTGCAAACTGAGAGGGCCTGTTTTCTTTGTCAAAACAGAAGGTTGAACTACAAGTATACAGAGCGGTCATGGTGATTTGAAGGCCTTAGGTTGATGCTAGCCTAGGGCATTGACTTGAATAGCCATCCTGTATTTAATAACATGTTGTGTCTCAACCCAATGGCAGACACAACACAAAAACCTCTAGAACTTTAGCACTGATTTTTCATGTTTTGTCATTAAGTTTCAAAAAGTAATGGTTTGACTAGTTGTGCAATGTGTGAATATGTATGAAAGATTTTCTTTTACATAGAAATTGATTTATCAATTCTTAAGAAGGTAGATTGTACGAGTCCTTGGCCCTGATCAAGACAGCCATCTTGGGGTTGTTAGTGGTGTTTGTCGGCCATTATAAGTGGATGGTAGTGGAAGTTGTGGTTGTTGGTTACATTACCTCAGGCAATTATATAAACTTTAATGTTAGACCTCTTTTGTACAGCTTTATGGTTTAAATAAAGTGAATTTAGTTAGTGCCAGTTTAGAAAAAGCAAACATATGACCACATTGTCATTATGTTCAATTAATGTGGTTTGGACAGAAGGAATTTTATGGTCCAAAAGTTAAGATTTGCCTGGATTATGTTATGTATTTGCCTTTGGAAATGTTTGTTAAAAAATGCTGCTTGTCTTCTTGAAGGTGTCTTATAAGTACAGTACATTGCAAGGAAAACATAAATATTTAATCTACAGTGGCCACCGCTAGTTCATTAGATAACTGCTACATAAAACCTGACCCACAGTTTGTCAGTTGGTCTGTGGTCAGTTACTGCGAGATGCATAACAGACAGTATTCTCCCCATCTGTGTATGTGACACATTCATCAGTCCTGTATGGATCTTTTGCCACTAATTAAAACAAATTCTTGTCAGATGACGGCTGTGTTCACATGGTCGTCACCAGAGAAGAAGGAATCCTTTAACTCTTTACAGTGTGTTCTGTGAGGGGTTCTCTGTGCGTCAGAGTGTGTGTGTGTTTGCACGCACTCTTGGTTTTTTATCCAAGTAGGTCAACGGTAGTTTGGCAGCATGTCGTCACCTACTCAGATTCATTAGCTGTACGTTATATGTGTGTGTGTAATGAGAGCTAACTCTGTGTGTGCGCATGTGTGTGTGTGTGTGTGTACGTGTGAGCGAAAGTGCACATTGCCACTCTGTGTTACACAGTAAGAGTGTTATACGGCACTGACCCGCCTGTTTTAATCTCCTAAAATAACACATGAGTGGTGTGTTTGTGTGTCTGTCTGGGTGTGCCCATGTGTGAGTGCATGTGGAGTGCATGTGTGAGTGCATGTGGAGTGCATGTGTGAGTGCATGTGGAGTGCATGTGGAGTGTATTTGTGAGTGCATGTGTGAGTGCATGTGTGAGTGTATTTGTGAGTGCATGTGTGAGTGCATGTGTGAGTGTATTTGTGAGTGCATGTGTGAGTGTATTTGTGAGTGCATGTGTGAGTGCGTGTGTGAGTGCATGTGTGAGTGTATTTGTGAGTGCATGTGTGAGTGCATGTGTGAGTGCATGTGTGAGTGCATGTGTGAGTGCACGTGTGAGTGCGCGTGTGAGTGCGTGTGTGCGTGCGTCTGTGAGTGCGTGTGTGAGTGCGTGCGTGTGTGAGTGCGTGTGTGTATGCATGTGTGTGCTTATGAACCTCATGTGGGTGCCTACGTCCTATTGTTTCAAAATAAGAATGGACATGTCTGGTTAAATGTGAGCCTTTTAAAACCATTTTAAATCAGCAATGACCTTGGGAGCACACAATGAAACTGTCTCCATCCATTCACAATATTTAAGACATTTAATCTTAACATGACTTAAATGAATCATGTGCCTTCCCTAGAAATAAAAAAAATACAAAATTATACTGATTAGTCCGGAAGTTCGGAATTAACCGTGGCACAAACACCTCAGACACCATGACCCAACAACAACAAAGAACAACCCAATTTCTCCTTCCAACTTTTCCTGTTTTGTTGGTGTGTCTGTGTGGAGGTGGAGGGGGGGGGTGCTTATGTCTGTGGGTGTGTAAACAGGTCTTTTTTTCTGGCTGGTGCAACCTAACAAGGTTTCCATCTGATTTCTATAAGAGGTGTTGCCTTTAATGGGACACCCTGTCCGATGTTATAGAGGTGAGATTACTGGGCAACCGGCCATAGTGAGCAACTGTTCCCCTTCTGAAATACCCACACACACACACACCCACAAAACCCACACACACTTCTTCTGAAACACCCACCCACACGCACCCCAACTCACCCTGTTCTTCACTGTTTTACCAGGCACTACCATAGCATTGAGGTGTTCACTCATTACGACCTGCTGACTCTGAATGGGACCAGAATAGCTGAGGGACACAAGGCGAGCTTCTGTCTGGAAGATACATACTGCCCAGAAGGTAATGACCTGACCCGCACGTTGATTGGATATCGGTGTCTTTCAGCAACTTTTGTACATTTTGGCAGCAATATGTGCTCAAAACAATAGCAAACAAAGACAACATTTGACCATACAGGCCCAGTGCGGTCAGAGACATATGCAGAAATACTCTGTTTATATGGTCTGTCTGTAAGCTGTCCAAATCCAAACAAACTGTTTTTGTCAGAGGTAAATTGCATCGTAACCATGAGGAAATTACTCTGTATATATAGTTTAACAGTGTTCTGGATGAATAATTGCGATTAGGCGATTATGTAATTATTGTGACAGCCCTAATTGCAACATTTTTCACATGTATGCTTTTGACGGCAATGGGCTTTTTAACTTCATAATATTAATAAATCATATTAGAAAAATAATATATGTCTTACATTTATTACAATTTACAAGACTATTTTCCCCATTACCTAAATGGTCCATGGTTAATGTTGAGTAGCTTTTATTCTGATCTGACCCGAAAATCATTGAAAAAAGAAGAGTGACATTGTGGTTCGTGCCTGTGTGTCAGGTCTGCATAAACGTTTCTCCTGCTACAACATGGGGGACCAGGGCATCTCCGTAGGTTGCTGGGATACGTATCGCCACGACATCGACTGTCAATGGATTGACATCACTGACGTGAGGCCTGGGGACTATATCTTCCAGGTAAACACACAGCTGCACACACACACTGTTTTTCGTCATTAGCCTGGTTTATATTCATCATCTTTGCACTTGTGGTCGCTATCTGGCACAGAGACTGCCATGCAAAAAGCCACAGGTAACAATACATTTAGCTATCTCTTAAAGATGCAGTCAGAGAGTTCCTGTAACAACATTTTTACAGAAGTTTGGATTGTATGTGTAATGTTGTGTATATGTTCAGAATTTAAAAGTAGAATCACTATCATTCCTTAGTTAGCCATAAAATTGCAAGTTTGAGAGAGCGGTTTTGAGGAGAACATACAGTATCTCACAAAAGTGAGTACACGCCTCACATTTTGTAAATATTTGATTATGTCTTTTCATGTGACAACACTGAAGAAATGACACTTTGCTACTATGTAAATTAGTGAGTGTACAGCTTGTATAACAGTGTACGTTTGCTGTTCCCTCAAAATAACTCAACACACAGCAATTAATGTGTAAACCGCTGGCAACAAAAGTGAGTACACCCCTAAGTGAAACCTCCATTACTTCCCATCCGTAGTGGGAATGTGACTAGACATGTATAATCAGTTAAATGAGACTGGGAGCCCTCAACCACATCACATGACTTTTTCACTTCAGATGTTTTCAGATCTTTCAGAAATATTTGGATCTTCTGTTCCTATCTAGATCGTCAGTATTTATTCAATGTTCCAAATGATCCTCCTTTCATCATTAGTGAAAACACACATGAACACCTCAATTAGTCCGTTCCCCACCCTGGCTTTTTTCACACTTCCCTGGCCAACCTAACTGGCTTCACACGACAAATTCCACCGCTGGAATCTTTCCCAGTCGCCATCACGGCTAGTTTTTGAGTATCCATTGACTTTCGAGACATTTTTGTTGTTGTTGATTTTGGTTTCGAGTTGCTTTCCTATGAGGCTGGATGCGGCCTGTATTTAAACAGGGTGTAGTGCGTTTACAGTGCAGCTGTTTGGGTAAATGGTCTCTCAGTATTATCACGGATGTGTTTACATGTGCGTGTGCTTACAGACTAGAATGGCCATGTCAGCATCTGTGAAAGTAGACTTTCAGACAAGTGAATAACAGCCTATTAGAACACGGTCGAGCTCAGAATAGCACCTATTACAGACACTTATACAGTTTTGCTTCAGCAATCTGTAATTACTCGATCTTTTTTCATCCTAAACTAAATTGCTTCTTTAATTCGTCTTATGTCATCAACCTTTGCTTAAAGGTGTTCGCAAGTCGAGAGCCAACAGTTGCATTGGCCTGGATAATTGATTACATAGGGCAAATATAGGTTGCTGGCCTGTTATGTTTGAATTGATTTTAAGATACATTTTAAGAACAAAATATTGAATGAAATAAAAATAACCTGACTAGCTTTCGACTCATTTGAGATTATGAATTGCTATCCTCAAATCATTTGAAAATGTTCCTTTTCAAGTATCTGTTACAGCTCTTTCTTCCAGAATGTTTGATGTTTTTTAGCTTTTCACAGCATATGGAAACTACCTATTTAACATTACTAACAGACTAAACTGGGACCCATCCATCCACCCACCCATCCACTGTATAAGAGGAGAACAGTGCTGTATTCATCTATACTGTTGAAATATAGAACGGACGTTTCTACGAATGAGACTGAGAAAACTAAACCAACCACGAGTGACATTTAATGACAGAGACCATCTAACTGATCTTTATTTCAGGTCTGTCTGTGCACATATATTATCACGGCATCCCAAACCATGCCCTCGTCGCAGGACCCTATGTTCCCTGGTGCTACACACTACATGGGACACAGGGTTCTCTTTAGGGTTTTGTCTTCCCTCAGTCGGTCGTCAAATTTCGGCGGTATGGTGAGGATTGAATGAGCATCTGCAAGTCAAGAAGTCAGAGAGAGAGGGCCTTCACGTTTGAACTCCATCATGACTGACAGAGAGACTCTTTAACTCTGACCTATTGAGAGGCACAAGTACAAATTAGAGCATAAAGTTTATGGTCAAACTCTATTTCCCGGACATTAACGATGATCACACCCAATGTACTGTGTCAGTATGACTGGCTTGTTGTTATAGACATTTCCGTGCTTTGGTTTAGTCACACAGTCCAGTCCTCTGTGCTAATAGCTTTCTCTGTCACATTGCAGGTGGAAGTGAACCCTTCGTTAGACATGGCTGAGTCGGACTTCCAAAACAATGTGATGAGATGTCGATGCAAATACGACGGACATCGAATATACATGTTTGGATGTCATGCAGGTATGGGGAATATTCATATTCATCCCCTTTATGTTCTTTTCTAATTCCTCAGTTTCCTGTAATTTTTATCTCTCTAATTCTCTAACTCTCCTACATCTCAATTTGTTTTCTTACTTTCTCCCGCTTTAAATTTAACTATATTGTTTCTTCTACCAGGTGATGCTTACAGTGCAGAGATTGAGGACCTATTTGAACACCAAAGGCAGATCTCCAATAACTTTGTCTAGGCCCGTACAAAGCGCAGTGGAGAGGGCTCAGAGCTGGAGATTGCTCAGGATGGACTGGATCATCCAGGTCTGAGGCACCAGGACCTCCTGTCCCACCAGAAGACGCTTGTCCACCTCCTTGACCTCCTGTGGACTCAACTGGCCAGAATACACCAGGAGGAGGCCACCAACCTGACAATAACAAAAAGGCAACCTAATGATCTCAGTTAACAACAGAATTAGATCCATATGGATTCAAAAAGCTCTTAGAGCATTTCATTAGAAATGTAGCAACTTACAGTTTGTTTGAATTCATTAAGATCTAATAATTACTTTTTGTCCATTTTAAATTATGGAATGTGAAATTCAAAAATTTTATTTGGGACAGGACAACAGACTGGAACGAGTTTATCTATTTGACTATTGGTCTTTCTGGATAGCTTCTATGTTTACAATATCAAAGAATCAGTCCTGGTCAACCAATCATCTTGTAGACTTTCTGCAGTACTTTTCTTAAGGCCAAGAGATCAAATCAACCAAAAGTGGCTTACAGGTCTGGTTTACATGCAGAGTTATGTACCTTAGCACAATTTGCTGTGTTAAGAATATAATAGCAAAATAATATAACAACAGTAGAAGTGAAGAAACACATTTTATTTGACAGTTTATTTAATTTATTATTTAACATATCTGCTGTGTTTAAATAACAATTACATGGGGTCAAATCATTTTCATAGATTGATGCACTTTATCTATTGAACTGACATCAATCAATATTGTGAAATATGTCCCAGACCTCCTTCCGTAGATCAATATGACCAGTCATATTGAGGTGTTCCAATAGGGAGGGTGTTACGTTGGCATTTGGGATTTCAGCTTTTGATACGTTAGCATCAGTGTGATCACTTGTGCAGTTAACTGTATTCCCATCTGCAGTGACTGAATTCCACTGCTCTTTCTCACATGTGACGTAACATATGCTGCAGTGTAATTTATTATAAGGATAATGCTTAGATAACTTTATCATATCGACTCAGAATATTAAACAAACATGGTTACCTGCTAGATTACAAACTAGATAGAATAGTCTACCTAGAACCACTGGGTTATTTGGCTAGCTATGTAGCATTAAGAGCCATTAGTGGTTACGCAATATATTTGTGACATAAAGACCAGGATTTTCTAGTTCCCAGTTCAACATATGTTTGGTGGAGTCAAACATATTTGATTAGAGAAACCCACACTTCTCTATAGGGTATCTTTGTTGTTTATTAGAGCTGATTGCCTAAAAGGTCTTTAATCCAGTCATTTTAAACAACAGAAATAATTGCCAAGGCATTGTGGGTTTCCCTTTATTCCTATTTTTTTTAATATCAACATAACGGGTTTAAATAGCTACTTAGCATTTCATATCCCTTTCACCAAATGGCTGTCTGAGGCTGTTTCATCCTATGCTGTGTGCTTCTCTTCTGCCTGGCCTTCCCAACGGGAGAGCAGGTTTGATGAGAAAGTAACAGTTCTGCGGCAGCCAGGCAACCAGTGCATAAAAAGCCTTTAATTAGCGGTGTTTGGGTTCCAGTCAGGGTAAGCGGTGGGCGTACATGGGGAAACACGACAACTGTCAACTCTGCAGTCACCAAAAGTGGGTCTGGGTGGGAATTACTGGCGGGAGAGTGAGAAGGAGAAAAGGAAGGGGAGAAAGGGTGGGGAAGTGGGGATGAAGTAGAGGTAAAGTGGGTGGAAAGTGGAGCTCGGGACATAAAACGAAATGAATAAAGTTTGACCAAAAGTAAGAGAGTGAGAGACAGGGAACACTACCTTTTCGTGGTCATGGTGAAAGAAAGAGAAAAGTTGATGTAGGCAACACAACAGATTTTACTACCAGTGCTGTACAGACCGCAAGACTGGCCTACTGAACGCCTGTCGAGAACAACATGTTTATCTGAGAGAACAACTGGACCCACACAGTTGCATCCAGTGTGCTGAAGGAATAAGGCAGATTGTAAAAGTGGACCTGCACATTCTGCTTCAGGATATACTGTTTAAAATGTATGTCTCAGTTGAATCACATTTACACTAAGGCCATAGATTATTTAAAGTATCCTAGTGGAAACCACAGTTATGGAGTCACCTCAGGTTCGTGCTCAAGGTTGCTGCGTTTTTTAAAATCATTAATAGTTAACTCTGAAGTGTTTAGAAGAGACCCTAATCCAGAGTCTAGAGCAGTGAGTCATACATTGTTGTACTGGGTTTTGGTGGGAACCACAATCATCGGGTGGTAAGAGCCATACTGTACCAACTGAGCTAAAACTGTCTGTAATCCATTTTGAGTCATGTTTGGGGCAAGTATGCCACTCATGTGATTGGACCATCTGTTTGTATTATCTCCCCTTTGTCTTTGACACAAGCTGGTTAAAACTGGGACTAACCTGATGCAAAGCCAGTAAACAAAACCTCCTTTTACGGTAAATACTCACATGTTGTTTTAGCACGCTGGTTTTGATGTTTCCTTATACACTATTATGGCATTTGATTCAGACATATTGGGGTAGTGTCCTCAAGTGTTGAAGCAGCCAATTAGATGTTTTCCTAAGGGTTTCCAGGACACTAAACTGTTTTGTGGTCAGCTGTAAACACTAAAGTTCCCTAATGAATATTGTTAGCAGATCCCTTTGTGTGCTGAGCGCAATCTATTCAAATTTAATTGGTGGCTTTACAATATTGCCACCTTGTTCTCATTGCATTTTTTATGCAAAACACCTCCATATTTTTATGATACAGTTAACCCAAACCTTTCCCACACTCACGTTTGCACATACATACACACACACACACACACACACACACACACAGTTCAGATAGAGAACAGGATTTTATTTAATTTGTCAAAGCTGTAAATGTAATCATTCAAACAGATTGTTACACAAATGTGGCTATTTCAACAGGTCAAACATGCTGTAATCAGATCATTGTTTTTAATATATATATATATATATATATATATATATATATATATATATATTTCTATTGTGCTTGTGTACAGTTGCTATTGACATAATAACTTAGTTTGTTATATGTGTTAATACATGTTTGTAATGCATTCCATACCTTTATTAACTTATGTTCATCTCACTCACTATACATCATGTCGAGTACTGTACCATAGCATGTCCATGCTGTTGATATATCTAGACTTGGGATATAAATACTATATTTCAAAATGTCCGGTATGTCAAACAGATGTCCTGGTTTATACAGGATTACGACTCTTTGCAATATATGCTGAGGCCTAAAGCTTTGGTGCTTATTTCTTTTTCTTAAAGAAAGCTTTTTCTCTCAGCAACTTAATATAATTGCAGAAGCAAATTTTTGCTGTGTAATAAATTCTTTCATGAATATTTAAAAAAAAAATATATATATATCAAATGGTTTTGTATGAACAGTAAATCAAATGTTGTTTCCTGTCATGCTTTTTACTGAAGTTAATTTCACAAATGTTGAGATGGATGGAGTGTGTTGTTCTGGGAAAAAAAATTGTGGACTTTGTGTTGTTTTGCCTTTGGATTAGTTAGTATTGTTGTTAGGTTCTGGCTGGCTGACTTGGCAACATAGCTAAGTTACAGTCCGAAAATTACTATGTTCATTACTGTGAATCAATAAAAAACATCAGACGCAACATATCTGCTTTGTGTGTTTTTACTAGATCTGTTTTTTTTCTCTTGACTGCTTGTGTGCCTTTTAATTTGAAGCTACTTCATTCTCTTACTTTGACTTATCTATTCAAATTTCATTGGTGGCTTTACAATATTGCCACCTTGTTCTCATTGCATTTTTTATCTCTTACTTACTTTGACTTTGACTAACTATTTATCGTGTGTTTTCATTTGAACCTACTTCATTCTCTTAACTATTTATCATGTGTTTTTTTTACCTAATTTTCTTTTTTATTCTCATTTGCTTGATTCTTTTAACCGCATTTCATTGAAACACTTAGTGCTTTAAGTCATGATCCAGATAAACCTCAGGGTGCCATGATGATGCACTTTGGAATAGTCTTCTTCTCTATCCTCAGTCCTTCAATTGAGTCCTTCACTTGAGTCCTTCACTTGAGTCCTTCACTTGAGTCCTTCACTTGAGTCCTTCACTTGGCTCAGGATATTTAGAAGGAACAAGGATGAATATATGCCTAATTGAAATGGTCCGTCCACAGAAGTATATGATCCTTTCAATACATTTGTAAACCTATAATAAACAGAACGATATGTCTTCATCCGATCCAAAGTGACTGTAGGAGGAACTGTTCTGTCTGCCTACTAAATACTTGCCCCACATCCTGACCACTAAACCCCTCGCTTTTTTAGAGAGCGGGTCACAGTGGCTGTACGCATCTGACTGGCCAGATTTAAAAAAAAAAAAAAAAAACCTGATTCAACTAGTCAATTAAAACTATTCTAGAGGAATCGGGTAAGATCTGGGCTGGAACAAAAGCCTACACTAAATCCCTTCATGACCTCAGAGCTGCCCATTACTGTCCTATTCGCTCCACTGGAAAACTATAAACTGTACCGTTTAATAGCGTGTACATTTCTAAGTGTATGAGTCATGATAAAAAATATTTGTGCTTTCCTTTTCAAGAGACGTCCCATGAAAAGTGCAGGTTCTCCAAATAAATGTTAATGTTGTTAGCTTTTCTGTGAACTGTTAGTATGCAAATACTTGTGGGGAAGTGAGAAAATCACAAACTATTTCTGTAACTGAAGTGCACACGAACTTCCAAGAATTAAAGGTTGACTTTAATAATATAAAATTGAGATATAGGTGTGTCCACAAAGTATCCACATTTCCTACTTTAAAAAAATAAATACATTCCATTTTGATTTAATAACCAAACACCTGACACGTACCCTGCCCTGATAACGCGCGCGCGCACGCGCGCACGCACACACGCACACACGCACACACACACGCACACACGCACACACGCACACACGCACACACGCACACACACACACACACACACACACACACACACACACACACACACACACACACACACACACACACACACACACACACACACACACACACACACACACACACACACACTTCCTATTTAGCAATCTTTTGACCAGTGATGTGGTCATTTCCAGGGAAATTTAACCTCAATCCAGAGCAGTTGTTTAGCAAACAGGATGAAGGCAAGACTCCAAAAAACCTGTTTGGTGTTCATACTTATATCATACAAACAAACCAGTGTGTTTCTTAGCAGAAAGGAGATACAGAAAGAGAAAGGGAGACAGTGTGTGTGGGAGAGACAGGGTGGGAGAGTGAGAGAAAGAGAGACTGGGAGACTGGGAGAGTGAGAGAGTGGAAGAGAGTGGGAGAGAGAGAGTATGGGAAAGAGAGTGGGAGAGAGAGTGGGAAAGAGTGGAAGAGAGAGAGAGTGGGAGAGAGAGAGTGGGAGAGATAGAGTATGGGAGAGACTGGGAGAGAGAGAGTGGGAGAGTGGGAGAGTGAGAGAGTGGAAGAGATTGGGAGAGAGAGAGTGTGGGAAAGACTGGGAGAGAGAGAGTGGGAGAGTGGGAGAATGGGAGAGTGAGAGAGTGGAAGAGATTGGGAGAGTGAGAGAGTGGAAGAGAGTGGGAGAGAGAGAGTGGGAGAGAGAGAGTGGGAGAGAGAGAGTTGGAGAGAGAGAGAGAGAGAGAGAGAGAGAGAGTGGGAGAGAGAGAGAGTTGGAGAGAGAGAGTGGGAGAGAGAGGTGAGTTGACACTCAGTCCACCCGTCGCCCTGTTCTGTTTAATCTTGACTGAACTAACTTTTTTCTGTTAGCTGCTTCCTGTTAGCTGCTTCCTGTTAGCACAGTGTGATGTTGTGATGAGGCCCAAACGTAGGAGCAACCGCACCCAGCTGGCCCGTTGGGCGACCTCATGGCTGCCTACAATGGGGACTGTGTTTCCTCTCAATGACAGACCCGTCCCTGTATCCCACTCACACACCCTGTCACTGACATCTACACACAGACACACTGTTACTGACACAGAGCTGGAATGCATTGACACGCCCTTCACCCTACATCTCCACTAATAGTTTCATGTCATCGAGCTGAAAAACCAACTTGCGTAGCCATTTATTCACCCTTTCATCTTCATGAAACCGGTAAGAATGGAAGTCTGTCACGCTGAGTGTAATGGATTGGCAGACATTATTCGTCAATGACCCAGACGGCATGCTAATCCGATCCAATATATGTGGTTTGGGGTAATTTCTACTAAGTGTAGTAGAACTGCCACCATAGGCAGTTTCACAGTGTGGACCTGCAACTACAGCAGATTGGGAAGTGCTCTGTGCTCCCAACACCCAGAACAGGTCTTACCACTGTGGGACACCCAGGACTTACCTCTGTGGGACACCCAGGACTTACCTCTGTGGGACACCCAGGACAGGCCTTACCGCTGTGGGACACCCAGGACTTACCTCTGTGGGACACCCAGGCCTTACCGCTGTGGGACACACAGAACAGGTCTTACCGCTGTGGGACACCCGGGACTTACCTCTGTGGGACACCCAGGACAGGCCTTACCGTTGTGGGACACCCAAGCCTTACCTCTGTGGGACACCCAGGCCTTTCCTTTGTGGGACACCCAGGCCTTTCCTTTGTGGGACACCCAGGACAGGCCTTACCTCTGTGGGACACCCAGGACAGGCCTTTCCTCTGTGGGACACCCAGGACAGGCCTTTCCTCTGTGGGACACCCAGGCCTTACCTCTGTGGGATAACAAGGACAGGCCTTACCTCTGTGGGACACCCAGAACAGGCCTTACCTCTGTGGGATAACAAGGACAGGCCTTACCTCTGTGGGACACCCAGAACAGGCCTTTCCTCTGTTGGATAACCAGGACTTACCTTTCCTCTGTGGCCCACAACAGCCTGTCCCTCTGAAGGACATCCAGGCCATTCTGACTGTCACAGCACGTAAAATATTATACAGGTCAAACACACTGCCAATTATTTGGAACAGGCTTTTTCCACACAGTCAGACACTTTAGAGATGGATGATACGGGCTGAGTGTCTGTGTGCACGTGTGTGTATCCGTATACGCATGCACACGTGTGTGTGTGTGTGTGTGGACATGCTTGTGTGAACTTGAATACTCATTACTGTCTTTGTAAGTTTTTCTTCATGTGTTTATTGAATAGAAACAGAAGCAGACATCCTGCCTGTGACACAGTCATAAACTAACACGCCGTGCTCATCATCTAAAATGGCTCCTATATACTAATGACTATGGACTCAGTTCAATAAAAATCCTATTTGCATAATTCTTCAATCATTCTGAGAGAAAACCCCATTTGGGAGGACATATTAAATGCACTCTGTTGGTAAACATAAAGTTATTAAATCATACGCGAGTGTGCGATATTGCTATGAACATGTGGGAAAGTACAGTTGTTCAGACTCGTCTGTGGAATATAGAGAATATGTGTGTGTGCGTGTGTGTGTGTGCTCGTAGCGTACGTGTGTTCGTAGCGTACGTGTGTGAGCTCTGTGAGAGAGTCCCAGTCCAACTCCCTGACAATTACTGCTATATTTACCTCTCTGCCACTCTAAATGACTACCACTAACCCTTCTGATTACAGGGTGGAAATGGGACAGCCGCCGTGCAGAGGGTGAGGATGGAAAGACCCAAATGGAGAGAGAGCGAGAATGGGGTGAAGTGAAAAGACTAGAAAACATGACTTTCAAATAAACGAGAGTAAGAGACATTGGAAGGGACATTGAGATTCGTTCAATCTCAATAGTCAGTGGTTCCTTCGCCTTGCTCCACAAGCTGATTTCTTCCTTTCTCAAATGTCTTCTTTCTCTAGTTTTATTATATTCAGCAGCTAGCTTTCACTTTAAAACCAGTAAAACGGAAGAGTATGATCAAAGGGCTCCCCCGGCAATAATCCCAGGTTTTTATTGTGCGTATTTTAATAACCAGTTCCTATAGTTGCAAAACAAAATGGCGTAGCTATATTGTATCGTATCCTAACCCTAATATCACATTTGCACCATTGAAGATTCATTTGTTTTATGACTTCAATCAATGTCTCATTGTAGGAGAAGTACTGCCCTCTACTGGTAAAGAAAAGATAAGCGCTTAATGTTTCACTGTGCAAAGAGAATGAATGAAGAACACAACACATAAATAGGTTCATGTTTGGGATATTTAAAGGTTAAAGGTAGAATATAATTCACAGCTTGAAGATATCAATCCGTGTTCTGAGGGTTATTATCCACCTAAAGAAAAGAGGAGAGGTATAGAGGGATGAGAGGCCTGACCCTGTAAATGTTAAATGCTGCACTTTTATATAGCGCTTTTATCCAAAGCGCTTTACAGATCAGATCTTGGACACCTCGACAATTTCCCAGGAGGAACCGGGGATCGAACCACCAACCTTCTGATTGATAGACAACCGACTAAACCCACTGAGCAACTGACGCCCCATGTCACAGTAGCTGCTGAGTCATGGTCCTTCCTATAGGCTGCCATGGACATCTTGGCTTGCTCTATGAGGGTAAAAGGGGCTGGTTCATTGTCACTGTTCTGCACTCGGTGACAAATGTATTTGTCAAAAAACACCCAATACAGATAACCTATCTGTGTCTTAAATCCCTGACCCTGGTGTGACTGTCCTACTAAATGGTTTATGCCGGTCTCCTGAGGTACTGGAAGGTGTGACCACTGTGTAAGGTAAAGGGAATTCAGTTATGGTCACCGTATTTGGGACAGAACAACAGGGTTTTTCATTTTGTCAGCTTTGTGATTAGAACCAACAACCTTACTGGCCCGATACGCTTCAACAGAAGGAACAGTTATCGTACTAAGCTATAAAACCCCATTGTTCTCTTGGGGATCTAAGTGTAAACAGTGTAAGAACAAAACGTAGATAAGCAGAAACAGCATGGTTCTCTGATATGCATGACCAGCTGCATGATTCATTTAGAGTTGAGAAATTGTGTCCTTTCTAATAAAATCCACTCCAGTCACCTCCATATATCTCCCTCACTCTCTCCCCTCTCTCCTCCCTCTATCTTCCCGCTCCTTTTCCCCTTCATTCTTTCTCCTCCCCATATCTCCATCTCCATCTCTCTCCTCTCCACCTCCGTCCCTCTCCGGTCTTTCACATTATTTCCTCCCCTTTGGGTAAAAGCAGCAAAGCAGAGGGATCATATTAAAAGTTCCGGACTGGTTTTTAACAGAAACCCTTGTCAGCCGGCCTCACTCCAACGACGCGCATAATTGGAAGCATCTTGGCATGAAGATAAAGCCAAGGTGGCATATCAATAGGGACTGTATCCCAAACCACACACTATCCACGCTATTCTCGAAACACCAGAACCCCTGTTGACCCCATGGACCCTGGTCAAAAGTAGTGCACTCGCTAGGAATGATGTAACAAGTTGGGGACGCAACCAGACACTCAGTGCAAGGGCGCGGAGATAAAGAGAGGCCCTGTCCACGATAGGGTCAACCGTCTCCAGCCTGGTGATTAGGACACATGTGTCCCAAATGTCATCCTACACCCTACAGTGTTACTTTTGGACCAGGACTTATAGGGTGACATTTGGGACGGATCCGAAGACAAGAGCCATTGAGGATGGTTTTACATACAAATAATTGGAACTTGTAAAGCGCTGGCGTGTGTAGCTTGGTAATATGTTTCGGAAATGGAAAAGACAGTGATGATTGTCTTGTAATCATCTGCCACTGGGACAAGCAAACATTTATTGTGGTCAGGACAGGCGCTCGGTTCATTCAGTATTCATGTGCAGTGGTTGGGTCATTCCAACCATGTCTGGTGTTCTCTGAAGCAGGAGGCACCACGCAGCACATTTCTAACAGCGTTACAGGAACTCAGCTTCAAGTGAACTCAGTGATAATGAATCTGTTGGTCTCTTTATTCTGTAGTATCCAGCTGGTTCTGTCCGTGAGTGCGTTCAGACCTCACCATAGTGCCACTGTGTGTTCAGATTTTATCATAGTGCCACTGTGTGTTCAGACCTCACCATAGTGCCACTGTGTGTTCAGATTTTATCATAGTGCCACTGTGTGTTCAGACCTCACCATAGTGCCACTGTGTGTTCAGACCTCACCATAGTGCCACTGTGTGTTCAGACCTCACCATAGTGCCACTGTGTGTTCAGACCTCACCATAGTGCCACTGTGTGTTCAGACCTCACCATAGTGCCACTGTGTGTTCAGACCTCACCATAGTGCCACTGTGTGTTCAGACCTCATCATAGTGCCACTGTGTGTTCAGACCTCATCATAGTGCCACTGTGTGTTCAGACCTCATCATAGTGCCACTGTGTGTTCAGACCTCATCATAGTGCCACTGTGTGTTCAGACCTCACCATAGTGCTATTGTTCTCACATGCCCCATACAAATAAGAGTGTGTGCCAAGCAGCTTGAACTCAGCATTCATTTCAGCTGTTGGACTTGAGATATTTATTAGCGGGATCTCTTCTCGCTCCTGCACATTTTCTACTGTAGTCTTGGCTGACAAGAAGAGACAATGCCTCCTAAATTAAAAGTGAGGAGCGTCTGACTGTGATTGTAATTTAAATCCCGCCCTGATCAACCATTTCTTCGTAGACGCAACGATCCAGTATTCAGAATGGTAGAATGTCATCGTAGGCAGGAATCAGTGTCATTAAGTGCTTGAGAAACTTCAGAAGAGAATATTTATGTGGTCAAGAAAATGCTTTACTGAAGACACACATACTCTTTGATTGACGTGAATTGATTATTATTTTTACTTTTTATTTGTGCGGCTAATGTGTGTAATTTCCCATCGCTGTCCATGGACCGTGGGTGCTAATATGCTAACCAATGGCGTGTAAAAATGGATGTTGCATTCCAGTAACATTGATTTTGATACATTGGCACTGTCCCTGTAAAATAAATAAGAACATGAATACATTACGAAGCACTCTAGAGTAAGAGCACGAACAGACTTGTGTGTAGATGATGGATGTGTTTGGGTGACCACGATGCTGTGACCTTTTTAGTGTTTTAGCCTTTAAGCCTGATAAGGTGTGTTTTTGCGTTTCTCAACCACCCTAGCCTAGTGCCTTCAATGACACCACGTCTCCCATCAGCCCTTTGGAATCTGCCAGTTCACCCTCTGAACATAATCTGTTTCTTGAGTTTGTTTCTTCCGCTGGGAATTTGTTCTGTGTTAACCCCTGCCTGAACTAAATGACAAACTCCAGTCCAGCTATGTGGCTTTCAAAGACTCCACGACGACACAAGAAAATGATTCAAAAAGAGCAGAACATTGAAGTTTCATCTTTTCCACACTGGTCCAGTATTATATAAGGCATGTCCGTATAACCCTTCGATCTTTGTCAGGGATCAATAGGAAACCAGACATTTGGAATGAAACAGTCATGATTATTATGAGCAAACGGTTTGGCAGGTTGTCAAGTAGCTAACGTGCAGCGGCACAACACCTGGCCCTGGAACAGTGGCACACGTAGAATCCCTGGTGACCTGCCGTTTCCACTGTTAATACGGACGCCATATCGTGCTTATTCAGTGTTCACGCTCGATAATTACCCGTTACATAAAACGCACTCTGAACGTATTGAACAAAACACCTCGGCAGTAACTATGCACCCGTAATCGTCATAATTACATCCAGTACAGTAAAATCCACTAATTACTGTAGCCAAGTGGGCCTAATCCCTTAAACGGCATCTTAAACAAACAGGATTCGTCTGGGCCTGAATAATAAACAAATTCATGGTCATTGAAGTGAGATCAATCTGACAGTGTGTTTGGTGGTGCTGGTTCGTGTGTGTGTGTGTGTGTGTGTGTGTGTGCAAACGGTAATTAATACGAGGTACGGTGAGCGATGAAACCCGGGGTCGCCCTCCCTTCCTCCCTCTGTCTCTCCGGTTATTTATCACGCGTGTCACTGTGTTGTTGTGATTATGGATACCGTCCGGCTACGAAGCGAAGCGGCCCTCGATCGATAACACCGGGATTAAACCAAAAAATGCATTTCCGCAGCATCTGACTGCTCACCTGGCCGGGCAACATGGCCACAGCGACACAGAGGCACTCCCGGGAGAATTACCAGGTAGGAGCGTGGCTGATTGGACAAAGACAGGGAGGACGAGTTGGGGAGTTCTACAAATGTGCTGTTCACGAGCGTATAAGTGTGACAAGGTAATGAGACACCAGCTGTATGTGGGCGTGAACATGAACAATCACCCAAATCGAACTTCAACCGTTCTTTCATTTGAAGGAGAGCACGTGGACAATATCTTTTTTTACTTTTGTTTAAGCCGGGAGCCAGAAACGGGAAATGTAAACGGTTACAAACACTTTAATAAATTGTTGTTCTTGGTTGGGGTCAGTACATTTCTCGTTCAGGCAAATCAAGTCTGACATTTTGAAGTAGAAATGACAAACGTTAAAAGCCTTTTTAAACCTTCAGCGTACACTCAATCTGAGACCCAACCACAGGGGGGCACCTGTGAGCATTTATAGCATGTGAAGCGTAGACATTACTATGGTGCACTGATTGGTTGCACATGACAGCGTATCTCAGACAAAGCAAAATCTGATTGGAGTAACACAAAAACACACTTTAAACCCACTGGACCACGGCAGCTCTTCCATATGTGCGTCTGAAGCACGTTTCATTGGGCAACATGTGCCGCTTCAGTAAAAGTAATCCCCTCAGGACAGAGAAGCCATGTAAACCATAGGTGCATTTAAATCCTCAAGGTGTTATTGCTGCTCAATTGTCGTGTTTCAAACGGCACAATATCCCACTCTAAACCGTTATCTATCACCACAGCTCAATGGACCCTGGTTACAACCAATGTACCGGCTGTAGTGGGACGTTTGGGATTCCATCTATGTTTTCCAATGTCTCTGCTGATCTCCTACATCGTTTAATCTGTGAGTGGTTTAATCTGGTTTTCCACATTATTAAATCAATTAAAAAGTTATATAGTCATCTCACATGCCATGTCCTACGGCCAATCACCACACAGGGCTCGGACCAGCTGCTTTAAATGTGATAAATATGACATATACAGATGTCACAACTCCCTAAAGTGCCTTGTTGTTATTCTAAACCAGTTACCATGCAATTAGAATGGACACGTTGTCCTATTCATGTGCTGAATACGTCCTCATGCACCATGTCTTCCAGTCTGTCAGCATTCACAATTCGTTTGTGCCTGTTAAGTAACTGTACATCGCCATCCTTCTCATAGAAAGCTTTATACTGCGTTTCAATTATGCCGAATTTAACGTTCCAGCAAACTGTGAAAGGAATGAGGTATCCGTGTTCAAATCCACTCTCTCTGTACTTACGTGTGCTACAGCATGGCAGGAAGTATATATGGAAAACCCCCGTGATTGGAGCAGTGCTGGCAAAGAGAAGCCCACGGCATTTGAGCACGTCTCTAGAAAACCCTGTTAGTTGACTTTGTGTACATCTCTCAGCCATGGCCGACCCCCGGCTGATGATATTGACAGTTAATGTTTACGCTCTCCGCCTGACAGAGTGGCGGATACTAGAGTGAGATTGCCAAGATCAGTCAATGTCTGCAATACACACTCCTCCCTTGCGCCCCCCACCGCCCCTGGCCTCCTCTTCCCCCCGCCCCCCGGCCTCCCCATCTCCCTGCCTTAGCATCCGGATGGTGTCAGCATTTGCCCCCCCACCCTGACCCTTACAACACCTCCCTTTACTGGAGATGGACACATCCTTTTGCCTTCCTCTTGGGTTTTTTCCGCATTCAGAATCGATAGACTGTTAATGTGGTACAGCGCCACAGAGGGAGGCTGGCAGGGGAGAGGTAGCTACGGCAACCACAGTGGAGTGACAGCCTGCTCTGTCTTTGGGGAGTGTGGAGCACAGGGTCTGTTTGTTTTAGCCAGGGGCGTGAAGCTGTCTCTGGGAGAGCTGACATGTAATTGTCCTGATTTATTGTGTCTTCCCCTCCCTGCCTTTAAGTTTTGTGTGTGTGTGTGTGCGTGTGTAGTACGTATCTCTGTGTGAATGTTTGTGTGTGTGTGTATGTGTGTGTGTGTGTGTGTGTGTGTGTGTAACAAAGTTGACCCTAAACTTATCTGAGGTCAGCTACGCTACTCCCCCCTAAAGACACTTAAGGGGGAGTTAACAGATCCTACATCAGTTCCTATGGACCACTTCTACACCTGTGTGGGTTGAGCTGGATAACTGTAGTCCTGTATCACTTCAGTCATCATTTGGTACCTGGAGAGGCTGACCACATCACCTTTATCCTTGTCATTCGCACAAGAGCGCAGATGACATCGTTGCAAACAACCATATTCCAGTTATTAATAAACTCTGGTAAAACTAAGTGCATGCTTTTCAATCGATCGCTGCCCACACCAGCGGTCTAAACACACAAACCAACTCAAGTCTAAAACAAATTCTAGAATCGGTTTCCATTTCCGCAACAGGGCCTCCTTCACTCATGCTGCCAAACTTGCCTTTGGTGAAGACTAATATACCAATGTTTGACTTTGGTGATGTCATTTATAGAACTTCCTCAAACTCCCTCCTAAAAAAAACTGGATGTGGTTTACCATAGTATTATCTTATATGGATGATTTCACACCGACTAAAGACCATGTTATCTCAAAAGGTTTCCTCCTGACTTCCTGTATGTAACACAACACGCCCCTGTACATTCCAGGGATACCTTCTAACTTTTCACGTCTTGAACTAACTGATATGGCGCGTCAAGCTCAATTACCTTTATCACAATTGTTCCATAAAACCTAGAAGCTGGACGGTAACCGTGTTTGATTTTTCACATCGATTTGACAAATCTGTCGAGAATAGCGATACATCTGAGAAGGGGGCTCAGAGCATATGGTGTCCCTGACACCTCAGATTTGCACTTGAGGTGTGATTCAGGCCTGGGGTTGGAGGTTACGTGAGGGTGTGTTTGTCAGAATGTGTGTTTGTGGCTGGTTCAATGAGCCAATGGGAGCGATGTTCGGACACATTACTGATAGTATTCATTATCCATAGTGTCATGCCAGTGGGAATTTAGCTCACAAACCTGGCCTCGCAAGCACATGCTTACTAGGAAAATATTACTATTGATAAATTATATTAATATAAGTAGTGATATTGAAATATGAATAATAATATAAGTAATGTGCATAGAGAACATAATATACATCCATACTAACAATAGGTGAACTATAGTATTTTTTTATTGGAAGTAAACAAGTAAATAATGAATGATTAAGTATACAGCGTTTTAGATCTGATTATCGTCCCTGGCCAACATACAAGTTAAGATCAAGGAGGCTGATCTTAGCATCACAATTATGTCAAGCATTTTTCAGAGCAGACCTAAGCCAACCTTTACCCTTTACCCCATCGCCATATTTATTTGGAGCAGATTAAGTGAAACTGTCCCAAACATCATACAGTCCTTGCACAGTTCCACTGAACCGGTTAAATCCCAACAATGTTTTCTTTACAGCTTGAAAGTTGCTATAATTCTGAAGCAGCCATTACACACAATACAATCATAAGCGCTGTACCTTTATGGTCCTGTCACACAGCGCTTCCTTTAATGAACTTACATTTCTTATAAATAACACATTTCTGACTAGATTGTTCTTTTTTCTTGAATGGAGAAAAAACTAAAAAATCTGCTGTATAAGTTGTTAGCTATAAATATGGTTATGGTGGCTTCCAAAAAGCCTAGCTAGCTAATACTAACGTGTGTGTTTATACATGCTCAATTCAAGAGACATAGCAAAATGTAATTTACTCTCAGCCCATACTGACTATAACTAGCTAACTTAGAAGCTAGCCGCTAAAACCGTCTAAGTTGCTACCTGTTAGCGTAACTGCGACATGACGGTAAGGGTTTGTATCCGAGTCTGGGCATTCTGATGAAGCCCAGGGGACATTGACAAACATAAACAATTCTGGTTACTTGTCACAAAATACCTTAGCTGACTGTAAAATGAAATTACTAACACCTGCTAGTCAAAGAATATGAACAATATTTACTTAATTTATTTTATTCATTTATATTGACTTTATTTACAGATAATGATCATTATAGTAACAATATTTACTCTATCTATCTAGAATATGCACCTAATGTCCTGCAGGTGGCGCTACGCTGTTGGGTTACTGAATAGACTCTGGTAAACTCCTCCCACCTCGCAGAATCCCCATATACCTCAAAAGCTAAATAAAATGTGCACATCATCAACATTTTATAAAATCTTTTCCTTTAAATTAAAAAAATGACCACGTAAACGTGTTTGAATTAATTCTCATGAATAATACTGCAATTTCTGAAAGGAATATCAGTCTGAAGAGACTTAATCACCTTTTCCCTCCCTTTCTTCTTGCCTTTCTCCGTACTTTTGATCATCATTGAGAGTTAGCTCATTCTGAACTATTTATTTGCTTTATTTCCCGGGATCAGCAATAAACAACGAACACTATTAAGCCAGCCAATCAATACAGGAACATCAGCGCTCTTAGAGACTCCTCTCCCCACAATAGATTTATACTCACTGCCCTGCTACATAAATCAAAATTTCATTCATTAAATTAAAAACTTGATTGATGGCAACAAGAAACAAGGAGCGTGCACAAGAGCGCATGATGGAAAGAAGATTAAATATTAGTTTTTATGGGAAATTTGCTTTAGAGATAGAATCAGAGAAAAACAATAGCAAACAACTATCAAAAGCGGTTTACGAAAGAGTTTTAGAGGATATGAGATAACCTGGTTCATAATTGACCTTGTTTATCGATCTACGCGTACAACACAACACATTCCACGTTGTCGCGGGACTGTTCTGATAACAAAGAAACGACCAGGATAAATAACAGCGTGAAAAAAGGGTTGGCACTGGGGTTTGTACTGTATGGCATTAGTGGGCCCAAAGAATAAATATCCATTTACAATACATTTATGGTTCAATGTACGAGCGAGCTTCCAGCCCACAACCCATTTGGTGGAATAACGTGGCGATGGGTGCCGCTGAAAATAAAAACAACAGAGGTCAATTCCCAACCTGAAATGTAATTGTAAATATATTGCGATATATTCAAATGGCGTCACGTAGGATAAGGTGCCACCATGACTTACAGATATACAGACAGTGTCAGGCATTTACAAAAGCTAATGGTGATGGGAGAATTTTAGTGAAGAGAGAGCGAGCGGGAAAGATGAGGTTGGGTTGGAGATATGGCAGCATTAATCAGGCCTGCACTGGAGAGAGCTAAGAAAGCAGAGAGAGAGAGAGAGGAATGGATAGAGAGGAGGAGAGAGAATAGAATGGAGAGAGAGGAAGAGAAAGAGAGAGTGGGAGGGGGTGTCTTTCAAGGACGTTTAAGAAAGCTGTCATAAAAGGGTGATATACTGAGCTCCTTGTAGATGGTTAAACCTACACACCTAGTAAGCCGCATTTTACCATCCCAAATTGCAGCCCGTTCACTTTAAAGAGCACTATTTTCAGCAGAGCCCTATGAGAGAGCACTATGTATAACAACTGCAATTTCATGCTATTTGGGACGCACGCTTGTGAGGTTTGAGCTCAGCACTTTACCGAGGGCTACTGAACCCTAGTTCACACACAGGTGAGCATAACACACATCTGTACATACAGCAGAGATCTCTCTAGAAAGCAAACACTGGTCAACATTTATAAATAGATTGGTAATAATTTAAACATTCTGTTTTTAAACTACGGTAAGTTAAACTGATAACACCCAACATCTTGAGAGAACAAACTCATTTGAGTTTCAAAGCTAACTTTCTGCACATTGTGTCAATGACATGGGAACATTATTGGACGGTTTGAAATGTAATTTCCTGCAATTTCAAGTTCATGTTCATACGATACCAAGAGTCAAGTTCTCACTGATATCCCACTGTATTGTTATTGATTATGTCCTGTTGAATTTTAGAACTGATGTCCTTAGAACCCGCTATAGGACAGCCTGAATGTCCCTGTTCATCTGGTTGTTTTGCTGATCTAGCTTCTTCATGAACAATTTTTTTCTTCGCCCAGTACAGCCAGAAGGTGAATGGCCAAAACTATAGTCTTGTTCCTCTCAAGGTTTCTTCCTAAGTTCCATCTCAACCAGGGAGTATTTCCTAGCCACTCTGCATCAATATCTTGTTGTTGCTTGCTTTCTATGGTCTTAGGCTGAATATCTGTGTAAGCACTTTGTGACAACCGCTGATGTAAAAAAGGTATTTGTAAAATAAATGTAATTGATTAATTGTCATTACAAAAAAACATAATCATTAATGATGTTCATTCTAGCCCAATCTGATTTGCAACTTGGTCCAGCCCACGGTTCTAATGGGCTCTGAAGGAATTAGCCTCATCTATCTAAGATAGGGTTCTAATAATGTGTAGCTAGAGCCGCATAAAAAAATAAAACTGGTCTTTGTGATCGATCTACATTTCACAGCAACTTTAGGCTACTTTTCCGGTTATAGGTACATAGACAAATCAGATAATGTGGTTGCAACTTGCAACCCTTATTTTTGTGATGTGTTTGCATGACATGTAACTCACAAATGTCTTTGTTTTCATATATCATTTATATCATATTCTATTTCTGACTGTGTATCACCTACAAACAGTTTTCCCCCACAGCTGATATTTACTGGTACCCTAGGCTAAATTATTTGAAAAAACAGGTACAGGATGCAACATCTTCACACACACATCCACACACATTCACATCCACACACACACATCCACCCAAACACATCCACACACTCACACACACACACATCCACACACATGCTGACAATGTGCAATACCCGGGGTCTATGATGAATGCACTAATCTACAGTGGCTCCAAGGGCAAGTATGAAGACTGCATTATAATTGGACAGATGAACTGCACTGAGCTCACAGTAAATACAGAGCAGTTATCCTCTTTTGTGTGGTCATAGGTACCCCTTCCAACCTGTGCCTGCCCTCTCCATCTCTCCTCAGTCTGTTTTCTCCATCTCTCCCATTCTCTGCCTTCACCCTCCTTCCACCGTCTGTCCTCCCCACCCACTGCCCCCTACCCACTCCACCCCCTGCCCTCTCCATACCTCCTCAGTCTGTTTTCTCCACCCCCTCTGCCCTCTCCACCTCACCCCCTCTGCCCTTTCCCCCTCTCCCACTCTACCCTCTCCCTCCCCCTCTGCCCTCTCCATTCCACCCCCTCTCCCCTCTTCCTCTCTCCCCCTCTGCCATCTCCATACCTCCCCCTCTGCCCTCTCCATTCCTCCCCCTCTGCCTCTCCATCTCCCCCCTCTCCCTCGCTCCCCCTCTGCCCTCTCCATCTCCCCCTCTCCCTCTCTCCCCCTCTGCCCTCTCCATTCCCCAACCTCTACCCTCTCACCCCCTCTGCCCCTCTCTTCATCTCTCCCCCTCGGCCCTCTCCATTCCTCCCCCTCTGCCCTCTCCCTCTCTCACCCTCTCCCCCTCTGCCCTCTCCATCTCCCCCCTCTCCCTCGCTCCCCCTCTGCCCTCTCCATCTCCCCCTCTCCCTCTCTCCCCCTCTGCCCTCTCCATTCCCCAACCTCTACCCTCTCACCCCCTCTGCCCCTCTCTTCATCTCTCCCCCTCTGCCCTCTCCATTCCTCCCCCTCTGCCCTCTCCCTCTCTCACCCTCTCCCCCTCTGCCCTCTCCATCTCCCCCCTCTCCCTCTCTCCCCCTCTCCCCTCTCCATCCCTCCTTAACCCATATCAGGCCAGTTAGGCAGCAGAGTGAGAGTCGACCGTGCCAGGGGATACGGTGCATAGGGACCATTACTAAAGCTTAACGATATAAGAATTGTTCTCAATTCTACTGCTTCCACAGAGGGTATTCATCACTGCATGAGTGTGTGTATTTGGACATGGGGGCTGTATGTGTGTGTGTGTGTGTGTGTGTGCGCGTGCGTGGGCGTAGGTGTTTGTGGTTGTACACACGTTGATTCTGGAGCACCGTAGAGACTCGTCACATTGCTGCAGCAGATATCTTTAACCGGCCCTCCACTATGAGAGGGGCATTTCTTCATACAGAAGTAAAACTGTCATATACATTTGGTGCATTTTTAGTAAATAATTTTACTCAGAAGGGGTCCAACTATATTGGTGTGTGAGGTCATAGAACAGTGTCATGGACTGTGAGTGATAAGTGATGACATAATTACAACACCCTAAAACCCCCCCCACCACCACCACCACCTCCAGGACGTATTAACCATCACAGGTGTGTGATACACTGGTACAGTGGGAGGGAGGCAGACATTTGTTTGTGTGACTGCATGCGTGTCCATGTGCCATGTCAACAGGATTTCTCGTCACTATTTCCAGTCACTGCAAGGTTTGTCACTCCACCCCACCCCCAACCCCCCCGAGGGAAACTGTTACGACCGAGTGAAGTGCAATCGGAGAAGCCTCAGTAACTCAACTATAGACACATGCGTTTCGCACAACATCTCAAGATACTGTGAAATTGACTTGATAATACGATGTTTGTCCACGGGGGATGAATGTGGATTTTCTGGGTCTGGGATCTCAGGGTGATCAGTCACATGGGAGTAGCACTCAGAGTGAACCTGACCTGCAGGTAAGTTCTTACACATACGTTTAATTTACCTTCGGTGATGTGCTCATGTTCTAGCAGAGTGTATACAAAAAAACCTGCAGTGCACATACATTTTTTAATTAACTTCGATTAGAAGATGCACAGATGATCAATTAAACCACTTATAATGCTCGATTGGAATAATCTGGTACATTTTGTAACTATATAATTTAGGTTAATACTGCCTGAATTTGTACTGATGGACATGAAGAAACACACGTTTACTTTTCTATCCTTGTGTTCCCTATTCAATCAACCACCAACTACCTGGCCTTTTTCCCTAAACTGAACCTCGCCGTACTGCCTAATCCTGAACTTGACCTGCAGTTCTTAAACTTAACAGTTTCCCCCCAATATTCTGCCCAAATTGACCAATTCTTCAGGTTTTACTATATCTCAGCAGGGACTTTTGGTCCCCACGTGCACATAAACATAAATCACACACACACTCACACACACCAGGGTGTAACTATAACGGCATAGACAGAATTATGTATGTACAGTATGTATTGGTTTATGGCTTATGCAGTCTGGGTGTACGCTCCAAGAACACTGACTTAAAATGATGGCGTGGGACGTCCTTGGAGAAGTGAACATCTCATCTTACCGAGGAGTGTGTGTGTGTGTGTGTGTGCACACAAACACAGGCACACAAACATGAACCTACACACGCATGTGTGCACAAACACATACAAGCACACAGGAAAACGAAGCACACCCTCACACATCTCATTTCACCGAGGGTCTCAGGAGGGCTAAATCAGTGGAGCCTGACCAGGGAATTATACTTGAGACCAGCATCAATAACCCTGCAGACACACACACACACACACACACACACACACACACACAACCTCATAGTGTGTACATGCGTTTGATTGTGTGTGTGTGGTGAAGTATGTGTTTGTAGGAGTGACAGTGTGCTTATATATAAGAGTTTGTGTTTGTCTGAGAAGTGTGACACTGGCATCCAGGTGTACATGTTTATGACAGACGTTCAGACAATTATAAAACAATGGACACATTGGACAAGAGGTTTGTTTTGAAGGACCTAACTAGGAAAAATTTGATTAATTATTGTTGAGGTTGCTGTTGTTGGTTAGGACTAGTGGAGAAGAAACTTGGTTCACAGTTTTTTTTTTGGGGCTCGTCAATAATAGAAAAACAAACGTAGTTGTGTGGTTTTGTCTGATTGAGAGTTAATCATACATGTTGGAAGAACAAATCACCTCAAAGATGGTTAAATATGACATGTTGGTCCCCACACGGTTTCTTCATCTGGCCTTTCTGGTCCTTACAAGGAGGCCTTCACAGTGCCTGAACACAAGGCTTTATTTCACTTAGCCCTTGATTGTGCCTGCAGAGAGCAGGATCGCTGAGCGTTAAAACACAGTTATGTGTTACATTACTTAGTTCAGTGGAGAGTACGGCCAGGCTGATGAACAAATCTAAGCATTGCCTGCTGCTAATGTTGTGTTGCTCTGGCCACGATCAGTGATATTTTCCTGGGAAATTGAGAGCTAGTGAATTTTCTCATCCATAAAAACTACCCTCGGGTGCAATGACTACCTCAGGTAGCTGTGTTTTAATTCGGTTGTTATCCAGTAGGGTGTCCTTTCTCTGCACAGAGTTGGTTAAAATGCAGCTTTCTGGTCAGATGTTTGTTCCTTGAGGTAGGTCTAGCAAATGGTTTCAGTTAGGTATT
The DNA here is from genome assembly GCA_029465975.1 of Dallia pectoralis. Taxonomy (NCBI): domain Eukaryota; kingdom Metazoa; phylum Chordata; class Actinopteri; order Esociformes; family Umbridae; genus Dallia; species Dallia pectoralis. The sequence goes on along the minus strand of CM055730.1, from coordinate 9,720,792 downwards.
CTTCCAACTCTATATCTGTATGAATAATGAATTCACATTTTGTTGTAACTTCAAGGAAGCTAACTCTAAATAGATATTAAATCTGTAGATTACCAAATAGCCAAATAAACATAAACATCATTTACTATTAAAAGCAGTCAGCCCAACAGCTCTTAGACTAGAAACTGTTTAATAGCATATATTTAAATATTATAATTTAGTATAATGTGTTATTAAAATCGTTTGCTGCGTTTCAATTCTAGCAAGAACTGTCACAAAATCCAAGGACCTGTACTGTAGACATTGAAGCATCCTTTAGCTGTGCCCGGTCCTACCTGCAGCTCATCTAATATTATAACGAGCACCTGAGAAAGTGCACGCTGTTCCCGCCCACTTCGACCTTTCTGCACTGTTCATTCGCTGCCTTCGTGCAGGTGTCCGCCGATTGGTTGAAATGTGACACAAGTGATTTCATAAAGCGTTTATTTCCTTACTTGAGTTAAGGGATGATAACGTCTGCTACCCAACAGGCAAGTACAGTGGCTGGGCTCTACGCAATTCGCTGACTCGTCGCTTTACTTAATTTCTGTCGCAGGAGGAATTGTTATTTTTTGGGGGTCGTTGTGTTCCGGTGAATGTGAGTAACGGTGCTTTGCTGATTGCTCTGCGGAGTTGCGACTGGATATAAAGTTTCTCTTGTCTCTCTGAACATTAATACCCGGTGATGTGCTGTTGTTTTAACGGTCCGTGATATGTTTGTATGTGGTTATTTCTTTGCTTGTAATTCTGAGCTTATGCGATGAGTTTATGGGACGTTATTACCGGTTATTAATGTTTTAGGGATGGATGGACTACACTACAGCACCAAGAATCAGACAAGACATTAATGCAGTGTTAATGATGAGTCGTTGCTGCCAAACTTATTTTTTGCATGCATGGTTTACCCCCGTGGAAATCATCTATTATTATTTTTATTGTGTATATAATGACTGTGCAGAGTAAGTCAATTGAAATGTTTTTTATTTTACCTTATTTTTTTCAAGAATATCGAATTCAACACACGTTGTTATTTACAATGCATTTCAAATAACTGATGCTAAAATACATGTAATTATTCTAATAATTAATCATTTTTATTTTACAGTTTTATTAATTAACATGTTATTTTGTTTAAAGTCATATTGTAAAACCTTATGTGTTTGAATTTCTGAATAATGTGCCTTAATTTGTGTACACTTTGGACTTGTTCCATTTGAATGCAGTTAAGTGTTGTAATTCCCCATCAGTTTGATTGCAGTAGCTTGGTGCTCAGTGAATAAGTGTGTGTCTGTCTGTGTCTTTGCTTTGCTCACTGCTGTTCACTCTTACGGAAAGTCTCCTGATGAGCTTCCTATTATTTAAACTGTTGATTGGTCAGAATGATTATGCCGAAGCTCACCTCATTCTGGAACACTCGTTTTATGGTTTTAATTCACTGCTGGTGGTTGTGTGAGTGTGTGTGTGTGTGTGTTTGTGTGAGTGTGTTTGTGTGAGTGTGTGTCCATGGGATGCAGTGATGGTGTCCTTCACAGGATGGAGCCTCTGTTTAACCTGTTTTGGTTATACATGGGTCTCTTTGTCGCAGTCTTATCAGATTGAATGGTAGTGTAAACACTCCATTAAACACTTGCTGATGTTTACACACAGTAATAGCTTCTTTATGTCGGCATAAATACAACGTCATGCTGCGTTACAGTATAAACGGGATGATGCCAATCTGCCCAGTTTTCTTTTTCTTCCGTAGTTGAGTGACAACTTACAAATGATAGATAATTGGGTTATTCCTCAGTGCATTCTGGGTTTTGAGGATTAGTTGTCATATCACATATCACTAACTGAAGTTATCCACAGCTCAAACACAACTGAGGTATACTGTACTGTATGACAAACATATTTCATATGACTCATATAGCCACGTACTTCAAAACTTCCTCGACTCTTGCGGGTTGTAGAGGACGTTGTGAGAACGACCGTCCCAGAGAGGAAGATGTTTTTTCTGCAGTGCGAGGTTGTGTACTCAAGACGTATACAAGAGCTGCTCAGATCTGTCCTTGAGAAGAACCATGGCAGCATGATGTACTAGCAGAGTTTATCCCTAGAAGGTCTGCATATACTTATTTGTAACTTTTCGTTACTTTATTCCTTTCTTGTACTGGCTCGGCCTTTGCTCAACTACGTTGCTGTTAAAGGGCCAGACTTGTGAAGGCAAAACACTTGGTAAACATGTCCTTCCACCGTAACTTGTGCTCCGATCGTTGCTGACTGAGAGATGAGAACACTACTGGGATACGCCTCAGTCCTTTTTGATTTGTGCCGAGGACAAAAGAAAGGAATCGAAGGAATCCATGTAAGACCATTGAGATGCAGGCGCTGTCTCATTGCAGTACGACACGTGTGCGAAACCTCTAGTACTGGTTTTTATTTATGGAAGTATGAAGCATCAGTCATTTCACTGTTATTGTTCGGTTTTATTTGTATTGAAGCAGACATGCAGCCATTGGTCTAAGGTACTCTTAATATTTCTTATCAGCCACTGGACAGCATCTTGCAACAATGATTTATGTCCCTGAAACGTTGTTTTTTGTAATAATGTAATGCGATTATTTGGTCAATAGTGGTATTTCGTAGCAGTATGCTGACCACCACAGTCCAGGTTTGAGCCCACATGGGCGAGGCAGGGTGGAGGCCCAGTCAGCTGGTATTTCCCAATCATGTGGGTCGGTTGCCTGCAAAGGCCGGCAGGTGAGTGCGCCTTCCCTCCCGGATCAACAGTGTGATGATCTGGTTAGACAAGCTGTGTGGAAATAAGCAGAGTAGCTTGGCGCAGATTCCTAGGAGGAGGGCTTGCTGTACGCTTCCACTCTCCAGAATCCACTTGGAGTTGTTACGATGAGACGATGAGTCCGTACATAAAATGTAACTTTTGTGTAAAAAGTTTGTGTAAGAAAATCTGTTCAACAACTCATCCTGACTTCCCCTTATATAATGTGTCACACCCACTTCTGGAAGTATTAACTGGTCCTTAAACTTGAATTCTCCTGGATCATCGGTTATTATGCTCACTTGTAATATATAGAAATGGCCATATGTCTGCCTGTCTCTACCATTCATTAAGTTCATTAGTAAGGCAGGCAGGCTGTCCCTGTTGAATGCTACCTCGTTATCACCTTCTGCCCACACACACTGACGCACGCGCATGTACAAATGGACGTGCACACACACACAAACGCACACAAAGAAAATCCCCAGAGAAACCCAAGCACACCCACACACACACCAACAGACATGCATACAAACAGACGAAAGCACAAACAATGAACACGTGTGTGTGTGTGTGTGTGTGTGTGTGTGTGGTGGCATGCTCACATGCCACAGATCCATAGAAATGGACCATGTTCATATCAGATACACAGCATGCTATTACCTTAGCTATACCTTATGTATGGAGGATGTCAGGTGTGAGCCAATGGGCCCCCTTTGGGGGCGGGTTTGTGTGTGCTTATATTTATTCTGTGTGAGTTGGGCGGGAAGATGGTTATTAGTGGTAAGATGATGCTGTTTTATCTGAAATTGAATTGTTGGGGAGGAGGGGGGAGCGGGATAGAGGAGGGGGAGAGAGATGGGTGAGGGGATGGGGGAGAGAGAGTATGGCTAGTTTGTATTACAGTAGAACTTAGGGACTGTGAAGACAGATTTTGATGTAAATACTGTGAATCCAGTCAGTTGGCAAATCAGGTTGTCAGTTTGTAAATGTATGTCTGGTTAAGGTTTAGTGTGTTTACGCAGGCTTTCGTAAGATTGATGCTGCCGAGTGTGGAATTAACCTAATGTCTAAGGCTGGGAATATTCCTGTTGTGTATTTATTTAATGGGATAATATTACCACCACATCAACATGAATTTGGGTTGGCTCCAACAGGCAGTTGCGACAAATGGTTTCTACATTATATATAACAACGGGCAGTTGTGATATACACATGGTTACTACATTATATATAACAACGGGCAGTAGTGGCATACAAATGGTTACTACATTATATATAACGACGGGCAGTAGTGGCATACAAATGGTTACTACATTATATATAACAACTGGCAGTAGTGACATACACATGGTTACTACATTATATATAACAACGGGCAGTAGTGACATACACATGGTTACTACATTATATATAACAACTGGCAGTAGTGACATACACATGGTTACTACATTATATATAACAACGGGCAGTAGTGACATACACAAGGTTACTACATTATATATAACAACGGGCAGTAGTGACATACACATGGTTACTACATTATATATAACAACGGGCAGTAGTGACATACACATGGTTACTACATTATATATAACAACGGGCAGTAGTGACATACAAATGGTTACTACATTATATATAACAACGGGCAGTAGTGACATACACATGGTTACTACATTATATATAACAACGGGCAGTAGTGACATACACATGGTTACTACATTATATATAACAACTGGCAGTAGTGACATACAAATGGTTACTACATTATATATAACAACTGGCAGTAGTGACATACACATGGTTACTACATTATATATAACAACGGGCAGTAGTGACATACACATGGTTACTACATTATATATAACAACGGGCAGTAGTGACATACACATGGTTACTACATTATATATAACAACGGGCAGTAGTGACATACACATGGTTACTACATTATATATAACAACTGGCAGTAGTGACATACAAATGGTTACTACATTATATATAACAGCGGGCCGTAGTGACATACACATGGTTACTACATTATATATAACAACTGGCAGTAGTGACATACACATGGTTACTACATTATATATAACGACGGGCAGTAGTGGCATACACATGGTTATTACATTATATATAACAACTGGCAGTAGTGACATACAAATGGTTACTACATTATATATAACAACTGGCAGTAGTGACATACACATGGTTACTACATTATATATAACAACGGGCAGTAGTGACATACACATGGTTACTACATTATATATAACAACGGGCAGTAGTGACATACACATGGTTACTACATTATATATAACAACGGGCAGTAGTGACATACACATGGTTACTACATTATATATAACAACTGGCAGTAGTGACATACAAATGGTTACTACATTATATATAACAACTGGCAGTAGTGACATACACATGGTTACTACATTATATATAACAACTGGCAGTAGTGACATACATATGGTTACTACATTATATATAACAACGAGCAGTAGTGACATACAAATGGTTACTACATTATATATAACAACGGGCAGTAGTGACATACACATGGTTACTACATTATATATAACAACTGGCAGTAGTGACATACAAATGGTTACTACATTATATATAACAACTGGCAGTAGTGACATACAAATGGTTACTACATTATATATAACAACGGGCAGTAGTGACATACACATGGTTACTACATTATATATAACGACGGGCAGTAGTGACATACAAATGGTTACTACATTATATATAACAACTGGCAGTAGTGACATACAAATGGTTACTACATTATATATAACAACTGGCAGTAGTGACATACAAATGGTTACTACATTATAAGGGACATTATTACAGTATTTCCAAATGATATTCGGACAATTTGCTGTTAGACCTTTACCCATTTTATGCTGATTTCTTCCTTTACACTTGCCAGCTCGCTAGTCACTGTAAAAGCTAACATTGCGATTCGTTTTTATGTGGCAATTATTCCACCTGAAGTCAGTGCTATAGTCTCCTGAGTCAGCTGCTGCTGTACTTCGTTGACCCAAACGTACAAGTAGCGGTCGCAAGTCGCTGTTATAGGGCTGCTGAAATAAAACATGAACTGAACTAGCTAAGGTAGCTGTTAGTCAATAACGGTAGAGCAAGCTATGTCGCTAGATAGACTAGTTAGACTTCGACAAGTTATCCATACAGTTAAGAACATATGGACAGACATGCTTCACATGAGATGCACATTACCTGGCACCTGAAAAGTTTTATTGATACAGGTAACGTATTTCACAAATTACACATATGAATATTCCCTCTATGATTAGAGAGTAACTTAGAAGGATCCAGCTATTCACAAACATTAAACACTTAGTCTGGTTTGGTCTAAACCATATAAAGTACCAGAACATTCTTGAGAAGAATGTGAGACCAACTGTCAAAACGCAGTGGCTGAACTGAACATTTGATTTTTCACTCATTCGATATTATCTTGTTTTGTGATCAAACTCTGTAAGTGTATGTGGTTTCATATAACACCACATGCACACAATGAGCATTCAGAACATGAAATGTGAAAGGTTACTGTAAATGTCCAAACCCAAGTCTACTTGAATCTGGATGAGTTTATTCTGTCTGTCTACATGGTTGATCTTCTGTCTACAGTGGATAGTGGTGTTGGGGGTGTGTGTGTGTGTGTGTGTGTTTATTCCTTCTGTCTACAGTAGATAGTGGTGTTGGGGGTGTGTGTGTTTATTCCTTCTGTCTACAGGGGATGATGGTTCAGTGTGTGTGTGTGTGTGTGTTTGTGTGTGTGTTCCTTCTGTCTACAGGGGATGATGGTTCTGTGGATGTGTGTATTCCTTCCTGTCCTCTCTGCGTCCCAGCGGTCTGAGCCCATGTTTTCAGTGGTCACAGGGACCATGCTACCACCTGACTATGACAACAACCCCACCCAGCTCAACTATGGAGTGGCTGTTACTGATGTAGACGATGATGGAGAACTGGAGATGTTTGTAGCAGGGTGAGTGTGTGAAATTGTTCATCAGGACTATGTGTGTGTTCATCTGCAAATTGTATGTCTGAATTGAGTTCAAGTTTAGGAATATACACAAGGTCACTTATTATATAATATTCACAGGATGACCAAAAAGGTAATCAGTCTTTACGAAGCGTTACAATAACTAATCTAAAGCTTCTTCTTTTTAAATTCTCTCTGGAAAATAACACTCTTTTATAGTAATATGAGAGGGACAAGGTGGCCCCTGTTATGTTACAGATAACTACGTAATAAAATATCTCCTCATTTGTTCTATATGAGATCCAATTTTGATTCAATTGGAAGTGGGACTAGTTCTCAGAATCCGTGACTTTGAAACAATATAAAGCGTACTCTGATTTTTGGAACATCTATATACCTGAGTGATTCCAAGATCTCGCTAAAAACTCCAAGAGGGAGGAAAACAGGGACGCACGTGGCTATTCGCTGAAATAAAATGACAGGAATAATGTTTATTAATCATGTTCTTATTGGCCTTTGACCCTAAAAGTAAGATAATTTACCTCACCAAAAAGAGGAAAGTCATCTGTCATTTCTTACCAAGACAAAATGTATGGTAGGAAGGCTAGGTGGTTCACTGAGCTAAGTGAGCTAAGTGTACATGACATTGGTGAACTGATCTGTCATTTTCTGAGATTACAGGACAGAAGAAATGTCTGATTAAGAGTGAAAGGGAGAGATCATTAGGGGAGGGGATTGTATAAGCATGCCCTAAGATGAGTGGGACTCATAAAAATAGATTGTATTGAACATGATCGTTTGACGGGGCTACTGCAAACAGGAGAGGAGTACAAAGGAGGAGCGAGCTGGGAGGGAGGGAGTTTACCAGGAGCGAAGAGTGGAAGAGAAGGGAATGGAGAATGGGGTTTAACAGGAAGAGAGAGAGAGAGAGATGGAGAATGGGGTTTAACAGGAAGGGAGAGAGAGAATGAGAATGGGGTTTAACAGGAAGGTTTAACAGGAAGGGAGAGAGAGATGGAGAATGGGGTTTAACAGGAAGGGAGAGAGAGATGGAGGAAGGAGAGAGAGAAGGAGAATGGGGTTTAACAGGAAGGGAGAGAGAGAATGAGAATGGGGTTTAACAGGAAGGGAGAGAGAGAGAAAGGGGTTTAACAGGAAGGGAGAGAGAGATGGAGAATGGGGTTTAACAGGAAGGGAGAGAGAGAATGAGAATGGGGTTTAACAGGAAGGGAGAGAGAGAAAGAGAATGGGGTTTAACAGGAAGGAGAGAGGGAAAGAGAATGTGGTTTAACAGGAAGGGAGAGAGAGAAAGAGAATGGGGTTTAACAGGAAGGAGAGAGAGAAAGAGAATGTGGTTTAACAGGAAGGGAGAGAGAGAAAGAGAATGGGGTTTAACAGGAAGGAGAGAGAGAAAGAGAATGGGGTTTAACAGGAAGGGAGAGAGAAAGTGAATAAGGTTGGAGAGATAGAGCAGTGAGGATGTCATCTTATGACTATGGGGCAGCTTTTTGAAAGAAAAGTGGTTGTATCTGTTCTTAAAAACAATATGTTTTGACATCAAACCCTTTATCACAGCTCTTTTGACTTTGTCCTACGGTCTCAAATTCTTCTACTTTAACACTATTGTTTACTATTTGTTAAAGCCTTCAAAAGTATAAAATGAAGAAATGGAATAAGATATATTGAACGTTTGTCTATATACAGTGTATATATGGTTATTTTACTGGATGCACATTTTACATACAGCTGTTATCTTCTGTTTATTGTTGGACAGGTACAACGGTCCCAACCTGGTTCTGAAGTATGACAAGCAGAATAAGAGACTGGTTAACATCGCTGTTGACAACCGTAGTTCCCCGTTCTATGCTCTGAGAGATCGCCAAGGCAACGCCATTGGAGTGACGGCCTGTGATATTGATGGAGACGGTCGAGAGGAGATCTATGTTCTCAATACCAACAACGCCTTCTCAGGTACACACACACACACGACAACATACTGCTTCCTAAAGACTATACTCTTCCATGCTTTTCTTAAAGTGCATAAATATGAATGCATTTCTTGTTTTGAGTTTCGGCTTTGAGGATTAAGGTTCCTTAACTTTTTTGCAGTTACAAGATTAGTGGTATCAAACCAAAAATCTGGATAAGAGTGAAAACTTTTTCATAGAGTTCCTGAAATAATTCCATCTCCTTCTGTTGACTTTGTATGTTTATCATGTCTATGGTCTTGCTTCAAGCACTGCCTATAACTAATTAATTCATTGGAATGCACTTACAAATAACTGTGTGGTTGTTTCCCTTTGCCATGTAATGTGCATACACTTACAATAAGTGTCCAATATGAATAAACTATTAGATGTCACGAGTGGGAATCTTTTGTTTCCACACCGGGCCTTTAGTGGGGTGGATGCACACTGCTAGTTCCAGTTGGGTGGGTTGTTTTGATTAAGCACAGCTGGTGTTAGTTAGCTAATCAGTTGGGCTATTTAGTTCCCTGGGTATTTTGTCACTTTGCTTTACATTGATTTAAGTTACGGTCTGATAGAGCTAAGTGTTTTGGTGATTCATATAGCCGTTTTGATGTTTAGTAGCCGCCACTGTGCACGCTTTTGTTTTCCACTACAGTTTATATGTTATTCAGAAATAAAGATGATGAAGATGATGGGCTGGGTCAGTTCTAATGGCAAAATAGGATTGACATCGATAACAGACAAAACGGGCGCAATATGAAACACATTTTTATTAAATGGGGATGTATGAAAAGACAACTAAAAGGAAGATGTAAAGACTGACGTATATACAAAGTTGTACTTGTAGATATGGGGAGAATATATTTGAAATTATGGAACAGTGACTAGTCTCACCCATCCTCCGGTAGGAGTCATGTTATTCTGTCCAAACCTCCTGTAGGAGTCATGCTATTCTGTCCCATCCTCCTGTAGGAGTCATGTAATATGTCTATTCTCCTCTAGGGGCCATGTAATATGTCTATTCTCCTCTAGGGGCCATGTCATCTGTCTATCCTCCTCTAGGGGCCATGTCATCTGTCTATTCTCCTAAGGGCCATGTCATCTGTCTATCCTCCTCTAGGGGCCATGTCATCTGTCTATCCTCCTCTAGGGGCCATGTCATCTGTCTATTCTCCTAGGGGCCATGTCATCTGTCTATTCTCCTCTAGGGGCCATGTCATCTGTCTATTCTCCTCTAGGGGCCATGTCATCTGTCTATCCTCCTCTAGGGGCCATGTCATCTGTCTATTCTCCTAGGGGCCATGTCATCTGTCTATTCTCCTAGGGGCCATGTCATCTGTCTATTCTCCTCTAGGGGCCATGTCATCTGTCTATTCTCCTCTAGGGGCCATGTCATCTGTCTATTCTCCTCTAGGGGCCATGTCATCTGTCTATCCTCCTCTAGGGACCATGTCATCTGTCTATTCTCCTCTAGGGGCCATGTCATCTGTCTATTCTCCTCTAGGGGCCATGTCATCTGTCTATTCTCCTCTAGGGGCCATGTCATCTGTCTATTCTCCTCTAGGGGCCACGTCATCTGTCTATTCTCCTCTAGGGGCCAACACTACATGTTCCATCGGAATGCTTCATTCAATTAAAAATACAAAACAGAAAATATTTGATTGCATTTTCCCCCACATTTAGTGAACATTTGGTAGGAACTTTGACAGCAGTCAGAGCTATACATTTTCTGGATAAATCTATACCAAATTTGACAACTGGCCACAGTTTTGCACCGAGGTCTCATGTGAGTTCATTTTATTTTTGCCACTTCTCAATGAAGGTCACTTTTGAAGCTTTTGGGCTGTTGTTTGAGTATGGATAGTTTTATCTCCTTGTCAGATTCTTCTTGATGGTCTCCCTGACTAGTGACCTTCTTGCCCGGATGCTCCGTTTTTGAAGACAGCCTGTTGAAGATAGATTTACAGTTGTGCCATATTCCCGTCATATTCCCGCCCATATTTGTTATTTATTCTCTTTAGTTATTTATGGACTACTGCACTCAGGGGGGATATCTATTGCCTTGATATTGTAGAATATGAGAATTAATTATTAAGTGTTCACTTAACATTATTAAGTGGTTAATAATTATATGAATTATGTTTTTTTCTCACATTTAGTTTCATGGGATTACTTGGGGAAAGACAGCATTTGTGTTTTTGTTCAATCTCTGGAATGTGTAATGTTTACATACAAGATGCCTTCATCCTGTTTTCTACTTCCTGTTACCTGCTATAAGGGCAGCTAGCATCGATTGTTTTGTATTGGAGATAAGTCAAGAAACAGTGCTACAAATAAACAAAGAGTTGCTTCAAATGCTTTCATAATTAATAATCCACTCTTCGATCGGTATTATTCTCACACATGGTATATATTTAACAATTTGAATGTTCTTTATATCAAGAACCACTGATGTTGCTTTGCAATAAGGGGGTATGTTCCTTCTTCAATATGTAGCTACTGTTGGGAATGTTTATACACAGGTGGACTCAACTAATTATGTTATTTCTAAATACAGTTGGTTACACTAAAGATCATTCAGATCTGTCATAAAAATGGGGTGAAAATGGAGTGCAATAATGTTTTTATTTGTAATATATTTAGAACAATAAGCAGATTTTATATCTGACATCATGCACATTGTAATGTGTTGATCAATGCAAAGACCTAATATAATTAAGATTTCATGTTGTAACACAAATGTCAATTCAAACAGCGACGTTAACTTGTATTCAATTAGCAATCGATCTTAATCAGTGGCTTAATCTGTTATATTGGAGCAATTATGATTCAGTGTCATGCTTACAGTTAAGTGGACAGACCTCATTACATACAGAACTGTGTTACCTTTACTGACCGTACAGAACCATGACCCACAGACCTCATTACATACAGTACTGTGTTACTGTTACTAGCCACTGTAACCACTGTGACCACGGCGATATCGAGCATCACCCCTCTGTAAACTAAGCTTTCAGGTAATCACCGTCAAGCACCAATACTCCCAATCCTTAACATAAAAGTTACCATGGAAAAAAACATATTGGGGAAAAAATGTATATGCAGCAAAAACGCTGTAAAATATACCTGTGGGGTATGACATGCCAAATATAGGGTGGTTGACAAGTCAAATATAGGGTGGTTGACATGTCAAATATAGGGTGGTTGACATGCCAAATATAGGGTTGTTGACAAGTCAAATATAGGGTGGTTGACAAGTCAAATATAGGGTGGTTGACATGTCAAATATAGGGTGGTTGACATGCCAAATATAAGGTGGTTGACATGCCAAATATAGGGTGGTTGACATGTCAAATATAGGGTGGTTGACATGTCAAATATAGGGTGGTTGACATGCCAAATATAGGGTGGTTGACATGTCAAATATAGGGTGGTTGACATGCCAAATATAGGGTGGTTGACATGTCAAATATAGGGTGGTTGACATGTCAAATATAGGGTGGTTGACATGCCAAATATAGGGTGGTTGACATGTCAAATATAGGGTGGTTGACATGCCAAATATAGGGTTGTTGACATGTCAAATATAAGGGTCAACATGTGGGAAATGTATTCTCTTCTCTCCTCTGGTCACCTCTCTCTCTCTCTCTCTTTCTCTCTCTCTACTTGGCATTCTCTCCTCTCTAAGGTCGAGCCACCTATTCAGATAAGCTGTTTAAGTTCCGTAACGGGCGTTTCGAAGATCTTTTAAACGACGACATTAATGAACATCGTGATGTAGCCAACCGCATGGCCGGACGATCTGTAGCCTGCGTGGACAGAAAGGTACTGGAGATGCAGCCACCTGCTGTACCTATCCTGGAAGATACACACACACACACACACGTACCTATACTAGAAGACACACACACACAGACAGACAGTGTAGAACTCACTGTACATGTGTGTCTCTAACCACAAGACAACACTGAAATATACACACACACACACACACACACACAGTGTAGAACTCACTGTACATGTGTGCCTCTAACCACAAGACATCACCGAAATATTCACACACACACACACACACACACAGTGTAGAACTCACTGTACATGTGTGCCTCTAACCACAAGACATCACCGAAATATTCACACACACACACACACACACACACACACAGTGTAGAACTCACTGTACATGTGTGCCTCTAACCACAAGACATCACCGAAATATTCACACACACACACACACAGTGTAGAACTCACTGTACATGTGTGTCTCTAACCACAAGACAACACTGACATATTGACATGTTGACTTCAGACTGTTAACTTGAGACATTCAGTAGACCGATTTGCAGCAGCCACCAGACTGGGGTTGTGTTGATTCCACACCTAGTTGCTGTTTGGTTATTTGTTATGTCCCTTGTGGTCAGTCTTGAGGAACCCTTGCATTCGAGGACCCGGACATATGTCTAATATTGCAGTCTAGATATTTCCCGTGTCCCAACTCTCCAAACAGATCTGTCTTTGTAAGTCAGTTTCTCTGTTTTACACCCCATTACTAGCCGGGAGTCTGGTGTGAGCTTCCAATAACTCAGCCTGTGTTTATTGTCCCTGCTGCCTGGCCCTGATAGGCTGTGTTGGTGTGACTGTGTCTTGTCATAACTCATGGAGGCTCTTTGTCCCACCCTCCCGGAGTGTTATGACAGTTCATTAGGAGGGAGATGTGCAGCTCGGTCTCCTCTCAAGTCCACTGCACCACTGTAATTACAAAACAATGGGCTCGTTTGTTTCTACAGACAGACATAAGGGTAGCAATGATGGCTGTACAGTGCACAGTTTACACACAAACATAGACACGTGCAGACACACACACACACACACACACGCAGACACACACACGCATGCACGCAAACATATACACACATGCACGCAAACCCACACACGCACGCAAGCACTCTTGTATACTCAGTGAGGCAGAGTCTTGGCGGTATTAGAATAGATTTTCACATGGGAGAGTAGCCATACTCATAGGAAAGATATCTCTTTTTAATATGACTGCCTTTAGAATGGCCCAAACTCTTTATCTTCTCGAGAGTGTGTTTGTGTGTGTGTGTGTGTGTGTGTGTGTGTGTGTGTGTGTGTGTGTGTGTGTGTGTGTGGGTGCATGTCTTTATTCCAGGAGATGGATGGGAGAAAAACATTCTAAAATCCTCCTCTCCTGAACTTTCTGGGATGACCTTGTTATTCTCCCATCCATGGCTCCGTTAACTGCCGTCATTGATGACCAGGGTGTGTGAGCCCCTCTCATATAACGGAGCTTTCTCATCAGTATACGGCATTATGATACATAATACATAAATGATAGCTCCATGGGAGCAGCCCCACAAGGTTAGAAAGGCCGGTCGGCGCTGGCGTTATATCATATTTAGGGAATACTCAGTTGGCCAGTCAAACGTCAGCTTGAAATCATTTACGACGCTTCACGATGATAGCGAGGGGAGGTTGGAGAATACTCGTAGCCATCTATCGGTGTGTGGGTACAGTTATCCGAAAAACTGTTGAGAACCACTGATGCAGAGTGTTTTCTGAGAAAACGCATCTCTTGATCCATCTGTCGACAAGCGGAACAAACGTTTTTTTGACAAACCTGACAGTGGGCTGACAGAACGTTTCTGAAAGGGCAAGGGTCCCGTGTGTGGTAATGTATTCGCTCAAGGAAGATGAGTCGATCAAATAATAAATCCAAAGAATTGTTAAGATCATATCAAAGGAAAGAGTGGGAAAAAGCAGGCGACAGAGGATCCCTTAACAATGTCCTTGGTCTTGTTTACTTTTGCATCTACCACTCACTCTGAAACACAAATACTAATTTAGTACACTACATCTTTTAGTGTGTGTGCGTGCGTGCGTGCGTGCACGGGCATATCTGTGTTGGTGTGTATATTAGTCCCCATTTCGCAGGGTAGTGACCAAATTTTTCTCTTCCTAACTGATGAAAGCTAGTTATTGATTTAAGGGATCGATGAAACTGTCACGTTAACACACGGACTACTGACTGACAGAAGATGAGCTGTCTAAAAGTGGGCACTTTCATCTACGAATGTGCCACTTGAATAATGACATTTGTTTTATGGGCATTTGGTCCGATCCACGTGTCAAAGTTAGCTGTAGACTGCAGGTAATTGTTTCTCTGGGTCACATAATGTCACAATGCAAAAGTCACATATGAACACACACACACACACAGTGAAATATTTTTCATTATGACAATCTTGAAAGGCTGGTGACAGAACAGAGCCCAGAGTGACGCGACACTAAACCACAAACACTGTTAAATAATGGGGAACCTTAAAGCCTGAAGCACAGGCTGTTTCCTGGGTGGGTATCTGTGTGTTGCTTACTTACTGTGTAACCGTGCTGGTGTGTGTGTGTGTGTGTGTGTGTGTGTGTGTGTGTGTATATATCCTCTGAGGCAGCCGTACTGAGAGACTGGGCTGTGATGTCTTGACGCCAGGAGGTGATATTTGGTGATGTGTGCGCCTATGTGTGTGTGATGTGTTTATGGTGTGCGTGTGAGATGCCTGTGTGTGCAGTGTGTGTGCTGTGTGTCTGTCTGTGCTATGCGTGTTCCTGTGCTGTGCATGTGCTGTGCGTGTTCCTGTGCTGTGCCGGTGGTGTGCCTGAGCCGTGCATGTGCATGTGGTGTGTCTGTGCTGTGCACGTTCCTGTGCTGTACGTGTGACTGTGCTGTGCCTGTGCGGTGCCTGAGCTGTGTGTGCCTGTGCTGTGTGTGTTTCTGTGCTGTGTGTGCGTGTGCCTGTGCTGTGGTGTGCCTGAGCTGTGCGTGTGTGGGCAGTAAACTGGTTGAAATGGTAGTAAGTCTATTAAGTTGGTTCCGTCTGTGCCTTTGTGTCTGCAGGGACACTAACTGATAATGGAGTGTGAAATGAACCTCCAAAGGAATGAAGAGAAAGAGGAATGGTGGGAGAAAATGAGAGTGATAGAAGGAGCAAGGAGCCAAAATGAGAGGGATAGATGGAGTGATGGAAGAAAAGGGAATGAATAATGAAAAATGGAAAAGAGGAGAGAACAGAGTAAAGGGAGGAGAATGAAGAGGAGACCCGAAGGGAGACCTAGTCCACCACTGAGAAGGGAGACAGCCTAGTCCACCAGTGAGGAGGGAGACAGCCTAGTCCACCAGTGAGGAGGGAGACAGCCTAGTCCACCAGTGAGGAGGGAGACAGCCTAGTCCACCAGTGAGGAGGGAGACAGCCTGGTCCACCAGTGAGGAGGGAGACAGCCTGGTCCACCAGTGAGGAGGGAGACAGCCTGGTCCACCAGTGAGGAGGGAGACAGCCTAGTCCACCAGTGAGGAGGGAGACAGCCTAGTCCACCAGTGAGGAGGGAGACAGCCTAGTCCACCAGTGAGGAGGGAGACAGCCTTGTCCACCACTGAGGAGGGAGACAGCCTAGTCCACCACTGAGGAGGGAGACAGCCTAGTCCACCAGTGAGGAGGGAGACAGCCTAGTCCACCAGTGAGGAGGGAGACCGCCTAGTCCACCAGTGAGGAGGGAGACCGCCTTGTCCACCAGTGAGGAGGGAGACAGCCTTGTCCACCAGTGAGGAGGGAGACAGCCTTGTCCACCAGTGAGGAGGGAGACAGCCTTGTCCACCAGTGAGGAGGGAGACAGCCTAGTCCACCAGTGAGGAGGGAGACAGCCTAGTCCACCAGTGAGGAGGGAGACAGCCTAGTCCACCAGTGAGGAGGGAGACCGCCTAGTCCACCACTGAGGAGGGAGACCGCCTAGTCCACCAGTGAGGAGGGAGACAGCCTAGTCCACCAGTGAGGAGGGAGACAGCCTAGTCCACCAGTGAGGAGGGAGACCGCCTAGTCCACCAGTGAGGAGGGAGACCGCCTAGTCCACCAGTGAGGAGGGAGACCGCCTTGTCCACCAGTGAGGAGGGAGACAGCCTTGTCCACCAGTGAGGAGGGAGACAGCCTTGTCCACCAGTGAGGAGGGAGACAGCCTTGTCCACCAGTGAGGAGGGAGACAGCCTTGTCCACCAGTGAGGAGGGAGACAGCCTTGTCCACCAGTGAGGAGGGAGACAGCCTTGTCCACCAGTGAGGAGGGAGACAGCCTAGTCCACCACTGAGGAGGGAGACAGCCTAGTCCACCACTGAGGAGGGAGACAGCCTAGTCCACCACTGAGGAGGGAGACAGCCTAGTCCACCACTGAGGAGGGAGACAGCCTAGTCCACCACTGAGGAGGGAGACAGCCTAGTCCACCACTGAGGAGGGAGACAGCCTAGTCCACCACTGAGGAGGGAGACAGCCTAGTCCACCACTGAGGAGGGAGACAGCCTAGTCCACCACTGAGGAGGGAGACAGCCTAGTCCACCACTGAGGAGGGAGACAGCCTAGTCCACCACTGAGGAGGGAGACAGCCTAGTCCACCACTGAGGAGGGAGACAGCCTAGTCCACCACTGAGGAGGGAGACAGCCTAGTCCACCACTGAGGAGGGAGACAGCCTAGTCCACCACTGAGGAGGGAGACAGCCTAGTCCACCACTGAGGAGGGAGACAGCCTAGTCCACCACTGAGGAGGGAGACAGCCTAGTCCACCACTGAGGAGGGAGACAGCCTAGTCCACCACTGAGGAGGGAGACAGCCTAGTCCACCACTGAGGAGGGAGACAGCCTAGTCCACCACTGAGGAGGGAGACAGCCTAGTCCACCACTGAGGAGGGAGACAGCCTAGTCCACCACTGAGGAGGGAGACAGCCTAGTCCACCACTGAGGAGGGAGACAGCCTAGTCCACCAGTGAGGAGGGAGACAGCCTAGTCCACCAGTGAGGAGGGAGACAGCCTAGTCCACCAGTGAGGAGGGTCAGGGGTGTGTTAGGGGAGATCGAGTTTGGTGAATCAGGGCCAAGCTGGTTGTACTGTTTCATATTGAACGTGTCTCTATTATTTTAGAACTGGCATTGATT
Source organism: Dallia pectoralis (assembly GCA_029465975.1). Taxonomy (NCBI): domain Eukaryota; kingdom Metazoa; phylum Chordata; class Actinopteri; order Esociformes; family Umbridae; genus Dallia; species Dallia pectoralis. The sequence goes on along the minus strand of CM055730.1, from coordinate 9,703,035 downwards.
GAACATTTATTAAACATTGGTAAAACACTAATTGAACATTGATTGAACACTAATTGAACGTTGACTGAACATTGATTGAACGTTGACTGAACATTGATTGAACATTGATTGAACTTTGATTGAACATTGATTGAACACTGATTGAACATTGGTAAAACATTTATTGAACATTGATTGAACAGTGATTGAACATTCACTCGTCAGAAGTGGTTATTTGCTATCCATATAAGGAACTTATACGAAACTTGAAATCCACATCTTGTCTCCAGGGCACAGGTCGTTATGCCATCTACATAGCTAACTATGCCAGTGGTAACGTGGCACCTCATGCCTTGATCGAGATGGATGAAGCTGCCAGTGACCTTTCCAAAGGTGTCATCGCCCTTTCCAACGTAGCGGATCAGGCTGGAGTCAACAAGTTCACAGGTATGGCTGTGAGTGTGTGTATGTGTGTGTGTTGGTGTGTGTGAGTGTGTGTGACTTGCCATGTACTTTGGCCCAGGCCTGATTTACAGAGCGAACTGATGTCCCTCTGAAATATAGAGCTCTTTATTACAGACACCTCTAATAGAGAGAGGGAGAGTTATAGAGAGAGAATAAAAGTGATTAGAGAAGAAGGGTGGAGAGTGCAATGGTAAGAGAGGGAGAGGAAGAGGGAGGGAGGGAGGGAGGGAGGGGGGGGAGGGAGGGGGAGATGGAGGGGGTGAGGTGAGTAAGAGGAAGAGAGAGAAAGAGGGAGGGAGGGGGGAGAGGTGAGTAAGAGAGGGGGAAAGCGTGAGTTAGCCAAATCTTTTGGCCCTGTCAGCTGTTTACTTCAGTCAATGTCATGGAGTTGGTGAGTGTAAAGGAGAAGAGGACGAGACAGGAGAAGGAGAGGTGGAGAGGAGAGGAGGAGAGTGGAATACATGGGGAAGCAGAGGAGAGAAAGGAGCGGAAGAGGAAGGGGAAAGAGAGGAGACCATGAGACGGGGAGGAAGGAGAAGGGGAGGAGCGAAATGGAGAGAAGATGAGAGGTAGAGACTATAGGGAAGACAGGAGAGGAAAGGAGGTGACAGGAGGAGAGGAGAGGCACATCACTCTGGACAGGCTCAATGGGCCAAAGACGACATAACTCACATGACGTTACTCAGACGTCATTACTCACTGTTTAGCTTTACTCCCTACAGACATACAGCAGCCCTATGTCCCTGTCCACTCCCGTATGAGTGAGTGTGCCTTTCTTCCCTCTTCTGTCTGTTCTCTACCTCCTCTCCCCTCTCTTCACAGGGAAGAGAACGGGCACGTCTCAAATCATCACTTCCCCGTAGCCCTAGGTGCTTGTGTGGATCTGAGAAGATTGGATAGGCGTGAGTAATATGCGCTAGCTCTGTCTAGTCCTTTGACACGCTAGGTTCAAAATGTCACAAATTTGCGTAAACCTATCCAAACTTATCAGATCTTCACGATTGGCTAAGAGACCAGGGCTACGGGTTGAAGATGGCAGTGAAAGAACTACAATTACACAGGTCACAGATGCAGACAGGAAGCCACTACACAGCAGTTTGTTTGTGTGGGGTGTCTGCTTTTACTGTGTCATTGTGATCTAATGTTTATGTATCACCAGTGGAGTGACACACAGCAAGCAAGGTAGCTTAGTCAAAACATGGTCCTGAGGGCCTAGTTAATATTTTAAAGGAGACTATGGTGTTTGTTCGAACTAGAGATAGTTTGAGGTTGTAGAGCACTTGGGTGACTAGAGTTGCCCTGTAGAGAGACATCTTTGGACTGAGCAAATTGCCACCTTGTTAGGATGAGAATAGTTTCGATGATTAAATCAAGACGAATACGGGGAATTGTAAATGTGTTGTAACCGCCTCTGTCTGTGTGTGTGTTCGTGTGTGTCCATTCATATGTTTATGACTGAATTTGTTCATGCTCATATACGAGTGTGTGTGTGTGTGGTCCTATTCCTGGTGATGTTTTGGCAGTTGGTGTGCTTCTCTCTCTGTGAGGTCTGTGTCAGCAGAAAGCCTTATGTCCTGTTCAGGGGAAATGGCCTGGAAAGGCAGTAATGATCTCTCTGATCGCTTTTCTGATGGAGCCTGTTCTTTTCTGCCTCTCTCTGCCTTTCTCTCCGTTTCACTTTCTCCTGCCCTTCTAGCTCCCTCTTTCCATTTCAGCCGCTCTCTCTCTCTCTCTCTCTCTCTCTCTCTCTCTCTCTCTCTCCCCGCATCTCTCCTTTGCGCTCCACTGTGTTGATTTCAACCAATTTAACTTTACTCTTCAATCCCTGATTTTGAATCGCTTCATACCTCTGTGCCATCTCTCCTCTCTCCAGGAGGTCATGTGGTAGAGGTGTACATATTCAGCTACACCCATCTATTTTCTATCTCCTCCTCTCTCCAGGAGGTCATGTGGTAGAGGTGTACATATTCAGCTACACCCATCTATTTTCTATCTCCTCCTCTCTCCAGGAGGTCATGTGGTAGAGGTGTACATATTCAGCTACACCCATCTATTTTCTATCTCCTCCTCTCTCCAGGAGGTCATGTGGTAGAGGTGTACATATTCAGGTGTACATATACATCCTCTCTCCTGGAGATACTTTTTGGTTTCCATATGAAGGGTTTTGCCGACACATCAATCCAGATCATCCGGTTATGAGGGGGTAAATAGTCCTAGTGAGCCACCTTGAGTGTCTTGCACCATGCTATGCAAGTTGTACATTTCTTTAATTGTGTGTGTGTGTGTGTGTGTGTGTGTGTGTGTGTGTGTGTGTGTGTGTGTGTGTGTGTGTGTGTGTGTGTGTGTGTGTGTGTGTGTGTGTGTGTGTGTGTGTGTGTGTGTGTGTGTGTGTGTGTGTGTGTGTGTGTGTGTGTGTGTGTGTGGCTAGTCATTTTACATGAAAGGCCAAGCAGTGTTATGACTTAAATGCTCTGAAACAATCCTGGTCGTTCTGATAGCAAGCAATTAAACTGCATGTGGCAAGTGTGTGTGTGTGTGTGTGTGTGTGTGTGTGTGTGTGTTTTGGGGTCTTGATGACTATATGAATGCTTAATAGCATTAAACTCCCGACACTATTGACGGTAGCTTACATTTACACTGATCGAGACATCCTTTCAGTGGTTAGTGCACACTGTTCTATGTGAAAAGTGTATTATTGGAAAAGTGCCTTTTGGTACACATTAGGACACATTGATAATTGGACCATTTGTGCAATAAAAAAACTAAAATGTAAACTTCTAATGTGGATTGTCAGTATATCTCACTTTTACCATCAGATAAAATGGTTCAAATCATTAAGTGCACCAAAGTAGGCGCAGATGATTGGAAAATCATTAGAAAGTACCTACGGTGGGTCCAGTAATCAATAATGATTAGAAACCTGGTCCGGTTTAGCCTTGACCATATAGTGTGTGTTACTCCACTACATGCTGCTGCCTGTCTGAGGCCATGTCAGTCCCAAAGCTACAACCAAATAGGGGTAAAAACCAAGGAATATACGATTCTGGAATGTCAAAGCACAGAAAGATATACATCTTTTGGAATTCCTGAGCTTGCCGTGCATGAACAAAACTCTTCAAACTTGACACATCGTTGTCAAACGTCCATTCCGATGTAGGCCTGCATTTGATCTGTTTTATCTCTTTTATCTGTGATGGATTTCCCGGAGTCGTACCTCTTAGAAGTGATGCATTCCATTCTGTCTACCATAGATGCTGTGGCACAGGCTATTCCATTCTGTCTACCTTAGATGCTGTGGCACAAGCTATTCCATTCTGTCTACCATAGATGCTGTGGCACAGGCTATTCCATTCTGTCTACCTTAGATGCTGTGGCACAGGCTATTCTATTCTGTCTACCATAGATGCTGTGGCACAGGCTATTCCATTCTGTCTACCATAGATGCTGTGGCACAGGCTATTCCATTCTGTCTACCTTAGATGCTGTGGCACAGGCTATTCTATTCTGTCTACCTTAGATGCTGTGGCACAGGCTATTCCATTCTGTCTACCTTAGATGCTGTGGCACAGGCTATTCCATTCTGTCTACCTTAGATGCTGTGGCACAGGCTATTCCATTCTGGCTACCATAGATGCTGTGGCACAGGCTAATCCATTCTGTCTACCTACCATAGATGCTGTGGCACAGGCTAATCCATTCTGTCTACCATAGATGCTGTGGCACAGGCTAATCCATTCTGTCTACCTTAGATTTTGTGGCACAGGCTATTCTATTCTGTCTACCTTAGATGCTGTGGCACAGGCTATTCCATTCTGTCTACCTTAGATGTTGTGGCACATTCTATTCCATTCTGTCTACCTTAGATGCTGTGGCACAGGCTATTTCATTCTGTCTACCTTAGATGCTGTGGCACAGGCTATTCCATTCTGTCTACCTTAGATTTTGTGGCACAGGCTATTCTATTCTGTCTACCTTAGATGCTGTGGCACAGGCTATTCCATTCTGTCTACCTTAGATGCTGTGGCACAGGCTATTCTATTCTGTCTACCTTAGATGCTGTGGCACAGGCTATTCCATTCTGTCTACCTTAGATGCTGTGGCACAGGCTATTCCATTCTGTCTACCTTAGATGCTGTGGCACAGGCTATTCCATTCTGGCTACCATAGATGCTGTGGCACAGGCTAATCCATTCTGTCTACCTACCATAGATGCTGTGGCACAGGCTAATCCATTCTGTCTATGATGCTGTGGCACAGGCTAATCCATTCTGTCTACCTTAGATTTTGTGGCACAGGCTATTCTATTCTGTCTACCTTAGATGCTGTGGCACAGGCTATTCCATTCTGTCTACCTTAGATGTTGTGGCACATTCTATTCCATTCTGTCTACCTTAGATGCTGTGGCACAGGCTATTTCATTCTGTCTACCTTAGATGCTGTGGCACAGGCTATTCCATTCTGTCTACCTTAGATTTTGTGGCACAGGCTATTCTATTCTGTCTACCTTAGATGCTGTGGCACAGGCTATTCCATTCTGTCTACCTTAGATGCTGTGGCACAGGCTATTCCATTCTGTCTACCTTAGATGCTTTGGGACAGGCTATTCCATTCTGGCTACCATAGATGCTGTGGCACAGGCTAATCCATTCTGTCTACCTACCATAGATGCTGTGGCACAGGCTAATCCATTCTGTCTACCATAGATGCTGTGGCACAGGCTAATCCATTCTGTCTACCTTAGATGCTGTGGCATAGGCTATTCCATTCTGTCTACCATAGATGGTGTGGCAATCCATTCTGTCTGTGGCACCTTATTCTGATGATGCTGTGGCACAGGCTATTCCATTCTGTCTACCATAGATGCTGGCACAGGGTAATCCATTCTGTCTACCTTAGATGCTGTGGCACAGGCTAATTCCATTCTGATGCTGTGGCACAGGCTATTCCATTCTGTCTAGATGCTGTGGCACAGGCTAATCCATTCTGTCTACCATAGATGCTGTGGCACAGGCTATTCCATTCTGTCTACCATAGATGCTGTGGCACAGGCTATTCCATTCTGTCTACCATAGATGCTGTGGCACAGGCTAATCCATTCTGTCTACCATAGATGCTGTGGCACAGGCTAATCCATTCTGTCTACCATAGATGCTGTGGCACAGGCTATGATCATCAGGATTCATATTAGTTCATTCATGTTGGAGGTCTGATTATATATATTTACATATTATTATTTATTATATTTATATATTACATTTGGAATTACTAAATATATAAACTTCCAAAATAATGGTCAACATTTTGAATGTTATTTAACATACAAAAAATCAAATGCACTATTTTTCTTTTCCTAGTACTATTTTTCTTCTCTTTTTTCTTTCTCTCTTTCTCTCTCTCTCTCTCTCTCTCTCTCTCTCTCTCTCCCCTCTCTCTCTCTCTCTCTCTCCAGGTGGTCGTGGTGTTGTAGTAGGCCCCATCATTAACCAGTACCTGTCTGATGTGTTTTGTGATAACGAATATGGACCCAACTTCCTGTTCAAAAACAACGGTGATGGAACCTTCACGGACGTGGCTCAGCAGGCAGGTCAGAGAGACAGGAAGTTAATGAACATAAACGATATGGACATTGATCTATTTTGGCCGATTGCCACCGCAGACTGTGTCCCGCAGACTGTGTCCCGCAGACTGTGTCCCTCAGGCTGTTTCCTGTCTATGTGTCTCAGGTGTAGAGGATCCCATGCAGCATGGTAGAGGGGTGACTCTGGCTGACTTCAACAGAGATGGAAAGATGGACATCGTCTATGGGAACTGGAACGGACCGCATCGACTCTACTTACAGCTAGGCAGCAGTCGTAAGCACCGGTTCAAGGTATGGAACCTGGGTTTAAATACAGACTTAATGTATGGAACCTGGGTTTAAACACAGACTTAAGGTATGGACCCTGGGTTTAAACACAGACTTAAGGTATGGAACCTGGGTTTAAGCACAGACTTAAGGTATGGAACCTGGGTTTAAACACAGACTTAAGGTATGGAACCTGGGTTTAAACACAGACTTAAGGTATGGACCCTGGGTTTAAACACAGACTTAATGTATGGAACCTGGGTTTAAACACAGACTTAAGGTATGGAACCTGGGTTTAAACACAGACTTAAGGTATGGACCCTGGGTTTAAACACAGACTTAAGGTATGGAACCTGGGTTTAAACACAGACTTAAGACATGGAACCTGGGTTTAAACACAGACTTAAGGTATGGAACCTGGGTTTAAACACAGACTTAAGTTATGGAACCTGGATTTAAACACAGACTTAAGGTATGGAACCTGGGTTTAAACACAGAGTTAAGGTATGGAACCTGGGTTTAAACACAGACTTAAGGTATGGAACCTGGGTTTAAACACAGACTTAAGTTATGTACCTTGGGTTAGTGAGTGTAATACAGGTACTAACACAGGTTTAGAGTTTAATACAGGTACTAACACAGGTTTAAAGTTTAATACTGGTACTAACACAGGTTTAGAGTTTGCTAAAGGTACTAACACAGGATTAGAGTTTAATACAGGTACTAACACAGGTTTAAAGTTTAATACAGGTACTAACACAGGTTTAGAGTTTGCTAAAGGTACTAACACAGGATTAGAGTTTAATACAGGTACTAACACACGTTTAGAGTGTAATACAGGTACTAACACAGGTTTAGAGTTTAATACAGGTACTAACACAGGTTTAAAGTTTAATACTGGTACAAAGGTTTTAGAGTTTAATACAGGTACTAACACAGGTTTAAAGTTTAATACAGGTACTAACACAGGTTTAGAGTTTGCTAAAGGTACTAACACAGGATTAGAGTTTAATACAGGTACTAACACACGTTTAGAGTTTAATACACGTACTAACATAGGTTTAGAGTTTAATACAGGTACTAACACAGGTTTAGAGTCTAATACAGGTGCTAACACAGGTTTAGAGTTTAATACAGGTGCTAACACAGGTTTAGAGTTTAATACAGCTACTAACACAGGTTTAGAGTTTAATACAGGTACTAACACAGGTTTAGAGTATAATACCGTGGTTTAAGCAGTCATCAACTGGTATCCCACTGTTTCTTCTATTGAGCTATGCATTGATCTTACCTAATCTACAGCTACTGTGCTTAATGCTTAATGATTCCTGTAAACAGCAGATTCCACTGACACACACACACACACACACACTGCAGAAGCTGCTCTGTCTCTGGTGAGAATCGATGGCCACTTTCCTGTTAGACTAGAACAATGCCCAGCTATTTACATTCTGAGTATCAATGTCTATTTACGGTCTTTAAATTAACCTGATCAATACAGTTCAAACTGGGATTGAGTCAGATTTAAATACTGTTGGCTGGTGATTTAACTCACCAAGTCAACTAAGTTAAAAGCGAATAGCCTATTCTGTCTGTCTGTCTGTCTGTCTGTCTGTCTGTCTGTGTGTGTGTGTGTGTGTGTGTGTGTGTGTGTGTGTGTGTGTGTGTGTGTGTGTGTGTGTGTGTGTGTGTGTGTGTGTGTGTGTGTGTGTGTGTGTGTGTGTGTGTGTGTGCGCGCAAAACGTATTTTCTTCTTTCCGGAAATGTAGTCTTGGAAACGCCAGGTAGAGTTTTGAATGTGGTTTTGCATCAGCAGAATTTCACGGACGTTCAGTAAGTTAGCCATGACAGCTATTTAAACTATTGTCTAAACACTGCCAAAATGTGGCTTTACAGCAATTTCCTGGGGGCCCTGTAATAATTTTGTTATGATTACTGCAATTATCACTCTCAGACCGCGCATTAAGGCGGAAACATTTGTGGCATTGTTTTACATGGGACACAATCGCCTGAATGGTTTTCTCATCTCTGGCCTGTGTGGGACGTTTATGGACTTGTATGAACTTGGTCCTGAAACTGCTCAGTGTTGTCTTTGCTACATGGGTAATGTGCGTAACTACACAGAGTTTGCTTTTAAACTGTCTCTACGCATCAGCAAAATGAAAATTGCAGGAAATTAAGGTCAATTTAATTCTCCTAATGTATGGGCGGGTTAGCCTAGATATCGCCTAGGGCCTCGAAAAAAGGCTAGTGTCCGCCCTGTGTGTGTGTGTGTGTGTGTGTGTGTGTGTGTGTGTGTGTGTGTGTGTGTGTGTGTGTGTGTGTGTGTGTGTGTGTGTGTGTGTGTGTGTCAGTGATGGAGCTCTTCCAGTGAGGTCAACAACGCACAAGAACCCACTGTTTGACCTCCATAAACTCTGTGTAAGCTGATGTTTATCCACACATTTACCCATCGATCACTGGGTTGCCACAGACTTAAACCCAACACCGTGACCTGCCTGTAACATACACACACACATACGTAAACATGCTATGGATTTGTAATGAAGCTGTCTTGTCCCTCCAGTGAGCTGCTGATGAGCTGAAACAGCTTGGCTGTTTGGTGGATGGACAGGGTCAATAGGGAAATGTGCTGATTAGGACTGGTTTTAATTAAGAATCTATAACTTTGATGAACAGGCACAGACAAACAAAAGCCTGATCTAAGCAGATGAATGTCTGTTTTAGATGCTTTCCAGAAAGGCCTATTCATGAAGACTTTCCACTAGCAGCACTGATGAGGGTTATTTAAAATAAATAATAAAGCAGCTTATCAGGGAATTAGAATGGGAAGGTAGGCGGTTGGTTTGGCCACAGACTTTGATTTCAACATTTATTAAATCATGTAGAAACAGTCTAACCCAATGGCCCCACTCTGAGATAATCTGGTTATTAAACTGTGTCTGTACTGGTTCAATAACCTGTCATATTGACTTGGATGGTACTAATCGGAGACATATTCACTTCCCTTTCTCCCCATTTTGGAATTGTCATTCCCTTTACCACTTATCAACAATCGTCTTCCCTAAGAAACAGGCGATCACTTCCTGTCCTCTCTCATTCTCACCTCCTCATTCTCACCTCCTCATTCTCACCTCCTCATTCTCACCTCCTCATTCTCTCCTCCCATCTCACTTGGCCATCCTCTCTCCTTCACCTGAACAGTAGAAGGTCACTCCCAGTTCCCTACTTCCTCTCCTCCCTCCCTCACTCACTCACTCCCTCACCCCCTCCCCTCGGACTTTATGATCCATATAATGATATAAAGAGAGTAAATACTGGAGAGCGGAGAGGCGAATGGAGAGGATGAATAGAGAGAGAGAGAGAGACTAAGAAAGAGAGAGATGGGCAGAAATGAAGAGAGAGAATGCAGGTATGCAATATTGGGATTTGGGGGTGTGTGGAGACAGATGTGCAGACAGATGAGGAGGACCATAACTCTTCCTCAGCTTATCGCTGCCTGAGTGAAGGGAGAGGTCTGTTACCCAGACACTCATACATACACTCATACATACACCACTCTCACTGCCTGGACACTGGTACAATTGTTTAGACTGCAGTGTCCTTAAAAAGCCTCTCAAACTTGGCCAGCTACGTTTTCTGTAATTTATCTGAGCCAGACACTAAATACGTAGCTAACCGAGTAATCAACCCCCTTCCCCCTCCCCCTCCCCCCCTTCTTTATGTGACGTAGTCAAACAGTTGAATAAGGTTGAGCCTGTCTAATGGATGGGGCTGTTGAACAAAAGGATGCTCCGGGTTTAGTTAAAGCTCAGCATTACAATAGTGTAATGAACAAACCAATTACACATAAATGAGTTGGCTCATCCAATCTATCTGGAACAACAGCCGTCGTATTTCATTTCAATTGTGTCCAACTGAGAATTGTTTTGCCATTTTCAGAAAATACTAACAGGATGGATTGACTAACGTTTTGGCTTCAGTTACCAGGTTTCCCAGTTGACAGCTGGTACATTACCAGCAATGACAGTAATATTCCCCAGTGTGTGTCATTGCTGTTATCAAGATGAACCACTACCTTCACCCAGTGATGTCAGTGGATTGCAGTGTTGTGTTAGCTACCTGGTGTGTGTCAGTTGGTCTGTGTTATTCTAGTTCTGTGTGTCAGTTGGTCTGTGTCTCTGTATGTGTGTGTCAGTTGGTCTGTGTCCCTCTAATTCTGTGTGTCAGTTGGTCTGTGTTATTCTAGTTCTGTGTGTCAGTTGGTCTGTGTCTCTGTATGTGTGTGTCAGTTGGTCTGTGTCCCTCTGATTCTGTGTGTCAGTTGGTCTGTGTTATTCTAGTTCTGTGTGTCAGTTGGTCTGTGTCCCTCTGATTCTGTGTGTCAGTTGGTCTGGGTCCCTCTGATTCTGTGTGTCAGTTGGTCTGTGTTATTCTAGTTCTGTGTGTCAGTTGGTCTGTGTTATTCTAGTTTTGTGTGTCAGTTGGTCTGTGTCCCTCTGGTTCTGTGTCTCTGTTGGTCTGGGTTTCTGTATGTGTGTGTCTGTTGGTCTGGGTTTCTGTATGTGTGTGTCAGTTGGTCTGTGTCCCTCTGGTTATGTGTCAGTGTGTGTGTTTGTCTGTGTCCCTCTGGTTATGTGTGTGTGTGTTTGTCTGTGTCCCTCTGGTTCAGTGTGTCAGTTGCTCTGTCTCTCTGGGAGTGTGTTAACATATTTCCCCGCCCCACCAGGACATTGCATCTCAGAAGTTCTCCATGCCATCTCCAGTACGGACGGTCATCGCTGCTGACTTTGATAATGACAACGAATTAGAAGTGTTCTTCAATAACATCGCGTACAGAGGCTCCTCATCCAACAGACTTTTCAGGTATACACAGATATATTATACACGCGTTTAGTTTCAAGACACAAACGTATTTAATTTAGATGAAAATCTGTGAACCAATCGTTCATTGAAAGTGACAGACTTGCATGTTAGCTGGGTTAGTTTCCATGCCTGGTGTTATATTAGCCAGATAGCCTGGTAAGGTGTTATTATGGGCTGTCTTAACAGATATCTGGTTGCTATGACAGGGTATCCAGGAGGGAGCATGGGGACCCCCAGATTGAGGAGCTGAACGTCGGGGAAGCTGCCGAGCCAGAGGGAAGAGGAACAGGTGAGGGTGTGTGAGGGAAAGGTTATAGGTGTGTGTGTGTGTGTGTTTGGCATAGTAAAGACAGTCCGATCTAAACTGGAATTCACTGTTTAACACTAACCTGCTCGATAAATGGAAAGCACATGGATAATATGAAGCGTAATTCTTTCTTCGTCCACAGGATGGCGAAAGAGGTCTACGATTTGGTATTTTTTTTAAATAGTGCTGACTGTTCATAGTATGTTGTGTTTTTGTGTCCTCAGTCTTATGTGTTTGTTAGCTAATTGTGTGATTTCTGAGTGCGTGTCTGCGTGCTGTTGTCTGTCAGGGGCAGCAGTTACAGACTTTGACGGAGATGGTCGTCTGGACCTGCTGGTTTCTCATGGAGAAAGCGCAGCCCAGCCCCTCTCTATCTACAAAGTCAACCAGGTAGTGTCTGATGGATGTGTGTGTGGGTCAAAGTGGATGAGGGAAGTACTTCTGAAAAGGGGGCAGAATATTTTCAAAAGCTCTGATGAAGGTCTTGCATGACGATACGTGAGCTTGAATGACTAACCATGAGTGATTGAAGCAAGAGCGGTGTGCTGGTTTTTCTTTTCTTTTGAATTGAAGAAATATTTTCAAAATGTGCTTTGGTTTTGCTGTTTGTCTAATGAACCTTTTATCACTCCATAGGCTACAATATTTCATGACGTTTGAGTTAATTAGTTAATTTGGAATGATACAAATTTCGATAAAGTTGTCAGATGTGATAATTATGGAAATCCAATGTGAGACTGATTCTCTGATGGTACATTTCAGGGAGCGCATTGTTATTTAGATTTGGGTTTTGGCAGGTATCAGTTTACACATTTGATTTTCACTGATAGTAAATGCAATTCCAGGGCAGATCCAACTCCTACCCATCAGGTTAGTGCCACAGACACTGGCATGTCACCCATGCCATTCATGGGTTTTCATCGACACAACTGCAACATCCTGACAATAATATTGGGAACAAAACACCCCAAAATTCAATTTGCAGGTCAAATGCGTAAAGACGCAGCCGAATGTGAAGGCGTCTGGTGGAACGTTAAAAGCATTCACCAGAACCCCCCTGATGCCATTTGTATAGGATGCATGAAGGAGCACATTCTTTATTCATTCTTTATTTATTAATAACACATGTAGGATTGTTTCTATGCAATATTGATAAATGAGCCACAAATGTTCCCACAAAGATATTCACATCGTTTGCCATATGTTTTTTTAGGCTGGTCCAAAACGAGGTTTAGGGTACAATATATAAAAGGGGTGACTATTAGACTTGTGATTACTCTCTTGGTTTAGCCATAATGAATTGGTTATTGTGGTTAATTAGGGTAAGTGTTAGGATTAGGATTAATTTTAGGATTAGGATAAGTGTTGGGATTAGGATATGTGTTAGGGTAAGTGTTAGGATTAGGGTAAATGTTAGGATTAAGGTAAATGTTAGGATTAGGGTAAGAGTTAGGATTAGGGTAAGTGTTAGGTTTAGTTTAAATGTTTGGATTAGGGTAAGCCTTAGGATTAGGGTAAATGTTAGGATTAGGATATGTGTTAGGGTAAGTGTTAGGCTTAGTGTAAGTGTTAGGCTTAGTGTAAGTGTTAGGATTAGGGTAAATGTTAGGATTAGGGTAAGAGTTAGGATTAGGGTACGAGTTAGGATTAGGCTAAGTGTTAGGATTAGGGTAAAACGTTCTGGGTATTCTTTTTACACAAGGATCGTAAAACTCATTTGCGTATTCTGTGTGTGTGTTTATTGTGTGTGTCTGCATGTACATTGTGCTCCCCCTTCAGGGCTCCAGGAACTCGTGGCTACGTGTCATCCCTCGTACCCAGTTTGGGGCATATGCCCGGGGGGCTAAGGTGGTGGTGTACACCAAGAGGAGTGGCCCACACACACGGGTCATTGACGGGGGTTCTGGCTACCTCTGTGAGATGGAGCCTGTGGCACACTTTGGGCTTGGTAGGTTTCACACACACACACACACACACACACACACACACACACACACACACACACACACACACACACACACATACATGAACAGAGGAGGTGGGAGGGAGAGGGGAGAACAGAGGATGTGTGAGGGAGAGGGAAGAACAGAGGAGGTGGGAGGGAGAGGGGAGAACAGAGGAGGTGGGAGGGAGAGGGGAGAACAGAGGAGGTGGGTGGGAGAGGGGAGAACAGAGGAGGTGGGAGGGAGAGGGGAGAACAGAGGAGGTGGGTGGGAGAGGGGAGAACAGAGGAGGTGGGAGGGAGAGGGGAGAACAGAGGAGGTGGGAGGGAGAGGGGAGAACAGAGGAGGTGGGAGGGAGAGGGGAGAACAGAGGAGGTGGGAGAGGGGAGAACAGTTCAGATTGTGTCCAGCGCAGGCCGTTATTCTCTGCTTGTGTAGTCTCTGGTGGAATCTGGCAGGGGTTATGGGTAATGTAGTTTTTGGTCCTTGATCTTGGAGGACATTATCCTGGTCTCTACAGGGAAATACTTTGATTGACATTAGAGATTTGGTTCAAAGTTAATCTCATCAGGGTGAGAGTTAGCATAGTTAATAGGAGTGATGAGTTATTTTTTGGTTAAGGTTAGGCTTTTGAGTTGAGTTGAGTTTGTATTGGGAATCATCAATGATCTGTTCAAGTAATACATGTCATGTTGAATCACGCTGAATTGTTTAGTTTAAGGAACACTTATTTAAGTATATTACCACCTGTTGTGTTAATTAATGATTAAACTGATACCCCTTTTTTTGGAGGGAATGTTGACATGATCTAAAAAATATATAATTATTTCAATGATACAGAAACTCAATGACCAATATTGTTGGACTGTTTTGGTAATGTCCAGATCCTCTTGCTTGCCTGTAGGTAAGGACACAGCGACCAATGTAGAGGTGTACTGGCCAGATGGAAAGTCGATCGCCAGGCCTCTGGAAGCCAGTGAGATCAACACTGTCCTGGAGATCCTCTACCCCACCGGAGATGAAGAGGAAGAAACCCCAGAGATAGAGATAGAGGTTACACGTCTCTAACTCTCTGTTTATCTCATTTGATTGATCTCTCTGTTTATTTTGTCAGCGGTTAGACGGTCCATCTAATGAGATGTTATGGCTTGTCTTTATTAACGATGCCACGACTAATGGTTGTTCCTCTCTTGCAGTGTGGGAATGGGTTTGCTCTGAATGAGAACGGCCGATGCACAGGTGTGTTATATCCCCATGTACGATGTACCGTATCTCTTTAACGTGGCCTGCCTCACTGGGATGTGTCCTATCCTAACCACATTCTGTTGTAAACGTCTTTCCACTCTCCTCCCCACCTTCCACCCCTCCCATTCCTCCTCTGCTTCTCCTTGACCCTTCGTTCAGATGAGGACGAGTGCACCCAGTTCCCCTCAGTGTGTCCCACTGACCGTCCTGTGTGCACCAACACCTATGGCAGCTACAAGTGTCGCGCCAACAAACGGTGTAGCCAGGGCTTTGAACCCAACGACGACGGGTCGGCCTGCGTGGGTAAGTGAGTGGGTTTATCCTGGTCCTGTTTGGCTCGCCTTTGATGTCATGCTACGTCATGCCAGCTGGACTTGCACTAACGGGTCTGGTACCAGAATACATGGCTAAGGATATACAGCAGACTAAGCTGCCAAGAACTATGCATCTCTCAAGGTTGCCCATCTTTTCGGCATCATTTTCTCCAGTCCCCATTGCTCTACCTGCATTACTTCTGCTACAGGCTTGGCATTGTGACTTGGTCTGCGGCTGTTAACCTTTTCTCCACTCTATTTCCTGTTCCTGTCTGCAGCCCAGGTTGCTTACTTTGGGGGAACCCAGTCTTCTGGGGTACGGCGATGGTCCGGCCTTTCTCTCTGGCCTCTGTCTCTCTCTCTGCTGCCTGGCCTCTCCTCCCACCTCCAGACTGGGCTGCTGTAACAACCCGGCTCTTCCCTCTATCTCCGTCTATCACTCCATCCTAAAGAGACACTCTCCCTTACTCTCTGTAATGAACTGATCATGGAAGTCCTGCTCATCGATCTCAAAACGATCTTCACTTGGTTGCTTTTTCTGTTCACTCGTCTCATACATTAGAGGTCACAGACCTTCTCCTCCTCCTCCTTTCTTCACTTGTTTATGGACTCTTCTGTTTCTCAACTCTTATCTCCTAGTCCCTTCTGAACTGATGAATAAGGGGTACACACATACACACACACACACACACACACACACACACTGAGGGAGCATGCTGCTGGGAGTCTTTAACCCCTGCTCGACTGTACTAGAGTAGGACTGAAATGTGACTGTGTCTACGAGTAACACTCCACCATGTCCAACCCAACAACCCAACATGTGTCTGTTAATAATGTTCTGAAAATTAGGCCAACATTTACGCGGTTGGGATCCACGAATGACCACTCCAAACAACAAGGCACGCCATACTAAACATGTTTTTGCAAATATTTCAAACATTTTTTAAGCCAGTCTGTCGTACTACTAAGTATGCCTCAATGTAAGCTATCGTCTGATTTTTTTTTTATTCTAATGCTTTATTTTATATATAAACAACATGTTTCCTAGTATTGAATGATTCTCAACTTATCACCAAACCAATGCGTATATCAGCACAAATCACAAAGTCATACCAAAACCTTCAGTGTCTGACAATGTTCTTCACTGAAGAACACCACGGTAAAATGAAGCTCACCGTACCTCGACACTGGAATAGCACCTGTTGCATTGCCTCCTTACTGTATATAAACAAATGATAATGTAAAAATGATCAAGTACACTGTTGTTCAACCTGTTTTCAAGTAAATCACATTGCTTATCATGTCTCCAATGTCAAATAAAGATATCATTATTATATAAAAGAGTATTGTACCAGGTCATTAAAACTATTAAGCTGTAGCTGTGTGGTTAAAGGCGGGATTCTGTGCCTCAATCAAAATGTTGATCACCTACTGCACATACGGTGGGGCCTCGCAGGGCCCTGCGGTCACTTTCCAAAAGACTTTAAGAACATTGTCTCGGTGTCAACTTAGTGTCGAGATGTATTATGTTTATTATGTGAAATGTTTTCGGTGGATAGGGTAACAGCGTTTGTACACATAATGTCACTCAAACAAATACCATTGATATGGTTGTCCAGCAAACTCTTGAAATGTTTACCACTGACTGAGATGTTTCTATTTATTTAAACAGGCAAGTCAATTAATTTTTTTTTACTTTATAATGACTCAAGGGCTGTTCAGACTAAAAACATTTTAGACATTAGACATTCAAAGACATTAATGTGCATAGTGATCCTAAACACCGGAGACCCCCAAGGGTGTGTCCTATGTCCCCAGTTTTCAAGCGATGGTACCATAAAAATTAAGACAAGTCAGACTGTTCATGTTTTGCAATCAACTTTGTGTTGAGACACCCGGGGACGATTTAAGAGTGACAGGACAAGTTAAATTACTGGGACAGCGGGACGAGGTAAGAGTGACAGGGCAAGTTAAATTACTGGGCAGGGGGACGAGGTAAGAGTGACAGGGCAAGTTAAATTACTGGGACAGCGGGACGAGGTAAGAGTGACAGGGCAAGTTAAATTACTGGGCCAGCGGGACGAGGTAAGAGTGACAGGGCAAGTTAACTTACTGGGGCAGCGGGACGAGGTAAGAGTGACAGGGCAAGTTAAATTACTGGGGCAGGGGATGGGGTAAGAGTTACAGGGCAAGTTAAATTACTGGGGCAGGGGGATGGGGTAAGAGTTACAGGGCAAGTTAAATTACTGGGGCAGGGGATGGGGTAAGAGTTACAGGGCAAGTTAAATTACTGGGGCAGGGGGATGAGTTAAGAGTGACAGGGCAAGTTAAATTACAAGAGCTAGATGTTGCATGGTCAAAAAGGCCTGGCTGACTCATGACAGACCCAATTATCATGGTGATGAAAGATCTTAGTCTTTTGCTCCGTGTCAATTACAACCACACCATCATGGTTAAGGGACATTGGCAGCTGTGAGGAACTTTTATCCTCCAGGTCTTTTATAATTTTCCAGAATTTATGGTTGACCGACAGAAAGAGAACTTCTGCTGATGTAATTATTTTTGGCGTTCTGGGTTGCCTGAACATGTTAATTATTAGTCTAAATGTCAACTAGCCATCCAGAGAATTTTGTGTGCTCATTGTTTTTGTCAAATAATGTTTATTCAGTGTTTTAACCATGGTTTGCAGCTCTCAGTTTTTTCTAATTAAATATAGTGTGATGACAACAATTGACAAAAAAACACATTTTCACTAGTTTAGTTTTTTTAATCTTGTGATGCATACTGCATAAGCCAATGAGAAATCTTTGGATGAGCTGGAAAATAGTCAATAGTAAAAAGTTAGAAAAAGGTAAATAAAAAACATATCAACTGTATGCAATGGTCTTTGAAACGTTATTAATGTCATTTGATTAATTTTATCGACAAAGACATGCATATGGCACAATTAATGTGATATTACTTTAAATTCATATTTTCTGGGATAGGCAGTAAAATATACGCTGCCATGCGTATAAGTTACAAGATGATGATTTTTGTATCCCAGCCTATATAACAGATAACAGATATGGCAGAAAACAGAAAATACATACTGTAGCTGTTAACCGCCAAGTAACGTAGCAAGCTACAAAATAGTCAACACGGATACTTTATTGTTATCATGTTCATGTCCTGCTTGGTTAGAATCACAACTGGGGATTCGCTCTTTTCATAGCTTTAGTGGGAGTGCTCTCCAGAGATATGTTTGTGGTTTGTATGTTTATTATTGTGTGTGTGTGTGTGTGTGTGTGTGTGTTAGACGTGCTCTTTCTATTCTCATACTGTTGAGGGACTGTTAAAACTCACACATTTATCATTAGGCACATTCTGTTATTGGTAGACAATTGAGATCTTTTTTAGACTGTTTTCATGGTGTATTGACTGTCATATAATTATTCCACATGAAAAGAAAGAAACACAATGGGATTTGACAGATGGACTGTTCCTGTAGGTATAAGCCAGACTTAGTAGGGTATAGGCCAGACTCTGTAGGGTATAAGCCAGACTTAGTAGGGTATAAGCCAGACTCTGTAGGGTATGAGCAAGTCTGTAGGGTATGAGCAAGTATGTAGGGTATGAGCCAGACTTTGTAGGGTATGAGCCGGACTTTGTAGGGTATGAGCCAGACTTTGTAGGGTATGAGCCAGACTTTGTAGGGTATGAGCCAGACTCTGTAGGGTATGAGCCGGACTTTATAGGGTATGAGCCAGACTTTGTAGGGTATGAGCCAGACTTTGTAGGGTATGAGCTAGACTTTGTACCCTCGTCCCTGTTCGGACTGAATGAACTGTAATACATGGCTCATGCTATTGACTCTGTTTATCCAGGTGCTGTTCTCTCTTTCCCATGCTCTTTTGTTCTCCCCGGGACACTGTTCCCTGCTAATTTCTCACCTCTCGTCTAAAAAAGGTCTAACTGAGTCACTGACCTCTCTCCGACCTGCTCTCTGTGAAAGTGGAAAAGCTTTATGATGCACTTATTTTAGATGTGTGTGTGTGTGTGTGTGGACTTTTAAAATGTCAGGTTTGGTTACTCTGTGTTAGTGTGTCTCAGACATGTGTACAGGCCTGTGTGCTGCCTAGATGTGTTTATTTGCCCATGTCTGTGTGTGTGTGTCTGTGTGTTTCCTTTTCATGTGTGTGTCACCAGTAACATGTTATGTCATGGTCACATTAGGTGTGACTCTGATCTGAACCACTGAACCACTGAGAGTCATGGCATGTATCCCAAATTGCACCCTGGTTTCTATAGTAACGCACCACTTTCTAACCACATTCCTATTGGCCGTCCTAGGGACTTCGGTCAAGGGTAGAGCACTATGAATGGGGCAATTTGGGATGTAGATGTGAAATTAGTACACAATGGCTGGCAGACAGTCTCTGCCACTCAACCGCAGAGCTTTAAATGTCAATTATTAACAGTAGGTGAAATGGAAATACCTGCATGAGATCAGTCAAATATGTTTCTTATATATTTAGTTATTTGTTATTCAGCTGTGAGGAGTGAGTCTGCAGGGATCACAGTTGAGACTAGTGTTTTTCCCAATTCTCAGAGGATTTAAAAAGATGTTTTTTTTGCAACTTGTATTGTTTTTCTTTAATCCTTCATCAGGTTTATTAACTAGATAGTTGATGTTAGCTCTGTGAGAGCTATACTAATGATATTCATCAACTGGGAAATATCTACAACCGAGTACAATCGTACGGGGCTGAGAGAAACAAATACACAGACAAGCAACATAATAGACAGAGTGATGTGTGTGTGTTCTCATTCAGCGGTTGCTTCTGGTCCCACCAATGTAGTGTTATCTGGTTATGAAGAGCCCAGATGCAAGCTGGCATGTTAGAACACTACTGTACTGTGGAATGTGGAAGAATGTGAGCAGCCTTCAGAGGAGGTCTATAACTCTGTTTCTCTGAAGGAGAGACCACGCCACCACACACGGGCCATCTGGGCCAGGAGACACCACAGAAATACCACAGCTTCAGATAGAAGTGACTAGATGTGTTGAAGCGTTAGGAAAGGCAGGAGAATGATGGCACTCGTAACACCATCTAACTGTGGAGACATTTACGGTAATGGACTATAACCCGGTCGGAAATTGTCTCACAGTGAAATCATATATACATCCTGTGGTGTTGTAGCTTTCTTCTACTTTCGGTGAGGAAAAGTCCTCTCACAATGAATGTCTTTATTGAATTGAAGTTAAATGTGTGTTTAAAAAAAGTATCCATTCACTTGAATGAGTATACTGAACGTCCAAATGTTTGACTGGCTCTGTATACATATATATATACGAAGAACACATATACAGAATAATGTGAACAAGCATGTCAGAGAGACCATACATAGATTGGTGTGAACCAGCATGTCAGAGAGACCATACATAGATTGGTGTGAACCAGCATGTCAGAGAGACCATACACAGATTGGTGTAGTGTGTGTCTCTATTGCTTTAGACAGAAGTTTAGGTGAGCTTGGCCAAATACTAATAAAGCACGCACTGTTGATGGAAACCGAAAAAAAGAAATGTCCTTTTGTGAACGGTTTTCTGAAAACATTGCTTGAAGTACATTATTCTGAAGCCAAGCAGTTAATTAGAAAGAAGAGAAGAGAGATGCTGGAGTATGAAAGACAGAAAGGGAAAACAGAGGGAACATGACTGGGCAGACAGAGAATGGGATAAAGCGAAAGAGAGATTTAGAGAGAGAGAGTCCTTTTAGGCAGAGAACAAACCCCCCTCTGGGAAAGAGTAAGAGCTTTGGAAACTATAACCACAACAGCAGAACTGACCTTTAAACAGGGATGGAAAAGAGGAGAGTACAGGAGAGAGGGAACAGGAGGAAGAGAAAACATGGGAGAGGGAACAGGAGAAAGAGGTTTCAGAAAGGTAAAGAAGAAAAAAGAAAGACAGTGAGCATACAAGCTGACCTTTTTCACAGGTGTTGTTAGCTTACTTGTTCGTCTTTGAACTCGTCGACATTCTTTGAGCCGGCGGTCTTAAAATGAATGAATCTTTCATATCCTAATCTTTCTTTGCTGTATATTAGCGGGCCATGACTGATCAGAGTTTCTTATACGAAGTAACACCACCCCAAACACGTACAACTAAAATCACCTCAGCGGCACTGTTATCACAAGTTTCATAAGATGAAAGTGAGTCAGCCCTACCCTGAACCAGGAAGGTGCATCATTTCAATACAACGAGAGGTCTTGTCATGTCTGTGGACTCCAGTCTCGATGTGGGCCTAGATTGGAGCAGTTTGACTGTGACAGTTGTAGTGCAGATATGCTTGTGTGTGTATGATGTTGGTGTGTAAACACCCGATACAAGGTAATGGTCCAAATATCCTGTTCTGTCTCGAAGCAGGTCTTCGAATATCTGTCTTTACTCTCTCACAAAGCCATTACAATATGAGACTTTTATTGCTAAGTAGGTTAAGCTAAATTTGGATTCTTCAAAAAAGTATCCATCGTTTGGCTTTATGAGAACTGGTCACACTCTTTGCATTCTCTGAACCTCACCCCTGTGATCTTCACAGAGCTGGGTATGGCTGCCTTCTTGTGTTACAATCCTTGTTTATGGAACAAAACGAACTTCAACTTGAGACTCTTGTCCCCTTTTATAATAAACATTTATTGGACGATTTAGATTTTTGTGTAATAGCTATTGGTAATGCAAGTTCTTAAGCTAAAACTAAAACCACCTCCTTGAGGTTGCCCAACCATCCCTCCCCTGTCATTTATTATTAGTGCCTGGCCTGTCTGGGAGCCAGGCCTTTAGGGGGGGATACTGTCACGAGTGTGGTGAGTTTTGTTTCACACAGGGAGTTTAGTGAGGTGCACTTCCTGTGTTCCGGTGCTTGTTTTTGATTATACACAGCTGTTTTCATTTAGCGGTTAGCAAAGGGCTATTTAGGTCACTGGGAGTGTTCGCTCTTTGCTGGATATTATTATGATATCACATTCTTGTATTTGGTGGGTGTTGTGTTGTTCTACGAGTCTCTGTTTGTATGTTTAGTCATCGCTACCTTAAGCACACTTTTATCTACACTGGTGTGAATGTTTTTCGTCATTCAGTTTGTTTTTGCATATTAAATAATGTGAACGGACACGATCTACATTTGGTTCCTTATATCCTGCACTCCATCCGGGTCAAGAATGAGGGAAGACAGAAAGAGAAGAGAGTGATAGAACATTTTGCAAAGTCTGCAGAAAATATAGTGGTAGTGAAAGAAAAATATGTTTAATTTTACCTGAGAGTAGCATTTTCCTTTGTGTTTACTGGGACTGAAGGACAACTTGCAATCCAGCTAAACAACTGATGTCTAAGGTTATTCCCATGGACAAAGTATAGCTAGGCCACACACTTGTTTTACTACGTACACAAATACACAACATAAACAAGGGCTTGTCACAATAAATCAATCCTTTAAGTAATAACATTTTATTTATCTTCCAGTTACTGTTCAAACTGTTTCTTTATAGACTCACATCAATGACAATAACCTTGGTGAAAAAGAGTTACACAAATATCTGTTATACGATCTTGTAGATATCATTGCATCTGACTTGAGTCCTGCAAACTATTGGGAGATCCCTGTTGAAGACAATTTCTTATAGAGAAGAAAGTCTATCACGCTAACAACCTTAGCCCTGCTCAAATACTTTCCATAAAGACGTTTTGCAACGGTGAAGAAAAACAAGCATTTCTTAGGTATTGCCTCACTGCTCCAGTTCATGCTCTCCCTTCTGGTACCTAGGCAACACAAAGCACATTACCTGACTACTTTGCTCAACGCAGTCATACACTGTTGTCTTGCCAACAGCAAGACAAAGACAAGCTGTGGAAGCAGAAACGGACCGGGACCTCAACATCACAACACATCTGGGCCATGTTCATTACGGCAAGAAACTGTAGTAGTGGAATTCTTTATTGTCGACTAACTCCTAGTTTGTGGCTAATGAACACAACCCTCCTTTAAGGAAATTGGATAATCTCCTTCTTTCTTGGGGTAATTAATGAGAACATATATCAGAGCATTTTACATAGAAATAAACATTTATAAACATACTTGAATGGCATTTCTACATACACATTTTCACTTGGATCGCTTTGTGATAGTTCTTGATATGCCCTGTTAGCATGATCACTAACTATTAATAATCCTTCTGTCTATTTCTTCCATCTTTACAGTCCAGCACAGTTTTATACTGAGAAAGATGGTACATCCTTGTATTTCCATGTACAGTTTAAGTCTCTTAGTCTGTCTGTTTTGTAAGTATGCTACATTGCCACTGCTGGTTCAATAAACATGCTACACCAAACTACATCACAATCTGTTAGTCAGTAGAGTATAGATATGCATACATATAGAAATATATATATATACACACGATTACATATATATATATGAATATACATTAATATATGTTGTATATGCATACATTATCTTTAATACAGTACAGTATAATACAGTACAGTATAATACAGTACAGTAGTCAAAGGTTTGTACACACCCACTTCTTCAAGGTATTTTGTCAGTTTTGATATTATCCACACTGTAGCATGATAGTGAAGACATCAGAACTATGAACTAACACATATGGAATCATGTACCAACCTAAACACTGTTAAATAGATCAAAATACATTTTATATCGCTGATCTTCTTAAATCGACGATTTCAAATTGCTGACAGACACCATTTGCCTTGTCAGCTATCCACACCCATTGCATTCTGTCAACCAGTTTCATGAGTGTTAGGTATGATGTACAGGTTGCTAAATGATTCCATGTGTGTTATTTTAATTTCGATGTCTCTATTATTCTACCTTCACTGTTAGTGTATATATTTGGCACCTTGCACTTCTATCCTGAGAATTATCAAATCATCAATGTCAATCATCTTTTTCATCATCATCAATGTCATTACATATTACAGGCAAAACAACACTTAAAGCACTCAACCCGATCAATAGACGATTAACACATCTCGAATATACAGATGACGTGGCCATGGTAGAAAAATATTGCATCATCACTTAAACTGATTAGCAAAATGCAGATAAATGGAGGTCTAAAAGAACCATATTACATTATTGATTTATTTACTTCAACCATGGCCAGAGGGTAGCAACTCCATATACATATAGAAAAGTTCAAAAGATATTTACAAGTTCATTCAGACACAGGTCCATCAAGCTCACAGATGACTAACAACTAATTGGCAGACTTACAACTTTCTATTGGTCAGCCAGCCCCAGGTTGGGTAACCAATCCACAGATATGAAACATGTCAGGCATCAGTAGGACATGAAGCAGAGAATAGAATCAGACGGAATCAAAGCAAAGGGAGCCACAAGTCTGGCCCAGCTGATCTGAGTGAATAGAAGCGTGTTTCCTCATTAGGGGGAGTTGTGTTAAAGGTGGCTTCTGAGAATACATTTGGAATTAGAGTGCACATCGTAAATCCTAAACGTGAACATCAATGGCACATCTGAAAATTGACCTGAGATTTAGGGGCAACGTTGGAAGCACTTCCTCAGTCTTGACACTAGGGGGTGGTACCAGTGTGTCATGTATAAAGTGACAGACAGTAGAGGGAAGGGGGGATGGCAACGTAAGACACAACATGAAACCACTTGCCTCTTCATGGTGATTTATTTTACTCAGAACTGTGAGTGATATTTGTTTGTACTAATCCTGAGATTATCATTTGAGCATTATTACAACGCACCGCTATAGAGAACTGTTGCTATTACTGCATTACTATAATCTATAACTATAGCGTACTGTTTCTATTACTGCATTACTATAATCTATAACTATAGAGTACTGTTGCTATTACTGCATTACTATAATCTATAACTATAGCGTACTGTTTCTATTACTGCATTACTATAATCTATAACTATAGAGTACTGTTGCTATTTATGCAATCTGGATATGCATGTCTGAGAAAGAGAGAGACGTCAAGAGATACAACGAGCTGAGAAAAAGAGAGAGAACCACAGGGAGAGAACAGCCACATTATGCCCAGACTCAATGAACTCAGCCGCCTGCTTTGAAGTTCCATTGTTTAGTTTGATAACGCAGTAGTTACTGTAACCCCGTGGAGATATTCTGTTATGTCCTTTAATCACCATCTATGGTTCACTGTGATAGCCAAGTACCCACAGAGGAAACCTCAGTCAGACCCAGCTGGTACAGAGCATTGTAATCACTTTAAACCTATTCAAATGATCTTTCTCTCTCCCAAACAGAGGCAGTCAGTTGTGTCCATGTGTGAAAGGCTCAATTAGCTGTGTGTTCCTGCGTGTGCTTGTGAGTGTGTGTGTGTGTGAGTGCGTGCACAGGTTATATGTGTGTATTCTGTGTTTGTGTGTTGTGCGTGTAGATGCCACACTGGAATGGAGCCATTGACATCCTACAGTCTTTACACAGAAAGACCAGTGAACAGTCATTATACAGTGGTAGTGTTAAAACCACTTTGAGTAAATCCTCTGGAAACCACGTCTGTCTAAATAGACCAAATATACGTTGTACAGGCCTCGTTTGGACGGAGGAACAATCTGCAATTAGCCTGGCTGTTTAGCAGTTGTACAGGCCAGGGAAGGGGCTAGCAGTGGTTTCAAAAGCTGGGGGTTTGCTTGTGACTCCATTAAGCTGAAACCACAAAGAACACTCCTGGCTGTCCTGGCTGTCTGTGTGGGGCATGGAGAGAATGTGAGGTAGAGAATGGAAGGAAAAGAATGACTGTATGTGCCTGACAACCTGTGTGTGTGTCTGAGAGAGACCTGAGACCACCTGGTCCGGCTGGATTTTGGGCTGCCAGGACATTGTGTGCAGGAATGCAATGCCAGTGGCCAGAGTGTGTGTGTGGTTGAGCAAGAGCGTTGGCACATGTCGCTGCGCTTGTGTGTTTGCGAGTGCATGTGTGTTTGCGTGTTTGTTTGCGTGTGCATGTGCGTTTGCGTGTGCATGTGTGTTTGCGTCTGCGTGTTTGTTTGCGTGTGCATGTGTGTTTGCGTGTGCGTGTTTGTTTGGTGTGCATGTGTATATTTGCGTGTGCATTTGTGTATTTGCATGTGCATGTGTGTATTTGTGTGTGCATGTGTGTCTTTGCGTGTGCATGTGCCAATGTGGATCACCAATTTCCAAAGAAGATAACAAATCCAAGGTGTTTCAGTGGTCAGCATTTGATGTCCTGGCCAGATACATGTGAAAGAAACTAGCCAGTCATTCTGTAAACATTATTGGACACGCATGCACGCGCGCACACACACACACACACACACACCAAGATTAAACAGAAAATGCAAACAGAACATGTCAGTATTGGCTTCATTTTCACATTGCTTATAAAACCCCAGAACATTGCCAGTACGTGTGGTAATGTCAGTCTAATAGCAGCAATACTGCTCCAAAACAGCACATTCTACTGACAACTGTTGGTCTTCACTGGTCAACTGTGACTGTCGGCTTTGACGGTAGAAGCCAATTCAACTGACATTGATTTATTGTCCATGGAGTAATGCTCCTGTTTAAATTCACGGAATGCTGACGAAGAAGAATGATGATGTGTAAATGAGTCGACGGTTGGGAAAGTGGACCGAGAAGTGTGTCAAAATCGCAAAACTGTGAGCACACTGACACTCAACGTTTATTTATCTATGAATTTTAAACCCACCAAGAAGGGTTGGTGTCAGCGCAAATGCTACACATATCATTACATCCGTCAACGTATGGCCTCATAGTGCTTTGGCTGCCTCTGTTGATCGTGGCCTGCAGTTCCTGATTTCTCCCTCCTTTCTCTGTCTCAGAACAACAGGCAATAGACACGATCAATATCTACTTCCTGCATCATGTGTACTTGTGCACTAAGAACTAGGGAGGGTGCATCTCTGATACGCACACTTAGAAGCGTGTGCTCTCATGTTTCAGCATGCGGATGTTGGTGAGCGATCCGCTGTCCCTGTGGTGGTGGTGGTTGTGGTGGTTGTATCCCCGGGGCTGGTCCTCCAGTCACCGCTGGGTGCTGCCCCCAGACGACACACTGCTACTAAGGCTAGATCCACTGGACCCGTGGTCCTCAAACACACTCACCTCCATCTGGAGCAACAGCATTTAAGGAGTCTAGGACTTCCAGGAGAAGCGTGCTCACACAAGAATCATGGTGTAGGATGCGGATAGAGCATCGACCAATCACAACGTAACATTGATCCCTATGAACTAATCATTATGGTGTAATGATACTTACACTTCCAATAATGGAGATTCAACATGATTGAAGACTAGGAAGAAACCTAACTTTTATTAGAGCAGAGGTCAAAATGATAACTCTAAAGGATAACCCTAAAGGATAACTAAAGGATACAGCTAAATGATAACCCTAAAGTATAACCCTAAATGATACCTCTAAAGGATAACCCTAAAGGATGACTCTAAAGGATAACCCTAAAGGATAACCCTAAAGGATAACCCTAAAGGATAACCCTAAAGGATAACCCTAAAGGATGACTCTAAATGATACCTCTAATGGATAACCCTAAAGGATGACTCTAAAGGATAACCCTAAAGGATGACCCTAAATGATAACTCTAAAGGATAACCCTAAATGATAACCCTAAAGGATAACCCTAAAGGATAACTCTAAAGGATAACCCTAAAGGATGACTCTAAAGGATAACCCTAAAGGATGACTCTAAAGGATAACCCTAAAGGATAACCCTAAAGGATAACCCTAAAGGATAACCCTAAAGGATAACTCTAAAGGATAACCCTAAAGGATGACTCTAAAGGATAACCCTAAAGGATAACCCTAAATTATAACTCTAAAGGATAACTGTAAAGGATAACTCTAAAGGATAACCGTGAAGGATAACTCTAAATGATAACCATAAAGGGTAACTCTAAAGGATACCACTCTCATGCCCCTCTCTATGGGGTCTGTCAACAGTAGACCTCTGGGGGCGTAGATCTTCTCATTCTGTTCCTGAATGTACACTGAGATCTTCTTCAACACCTGTGAGCGGCAGGGAGGAAGAGAGAAGAGAGATAGTGAGAAGAGAGAGAGGAGAGGGGTAAGGAGAGAGAGATGTGGGAGGAGAGAGAGGAGAGGGGTAAGGAGAGAGAGATGTGGGAGGAGAGAGAGGAGAGGGGTAAGGAGAGAGAGAGATGTGGGAGGAGAGAGAGGAGAGGGGTAAGGAGAGAGAGGTGTGGGAGGAGAGAGAGGAGAGGGTTAATGAGAGAGAGATGTGGCAGGAGAGAGAGGAGCGGGGTAAGGAGAGAGAGATCTGGGAGGGGAATTACTCCACATGGTTCCACAGACAGAAGTTAGGCCATGTTCACACACAAAATACACACTCCATCCCAGTGTTAAAAACACACTCAATCAACACACACTTTATGGATATACATGGCCTCACTCACTCTCTTACACACAGACACACACACACACATATTCATCCACACTGCCCCGTTGTCCCATTTTCAATGTGGACATTCAGGAGGTAAAGAAAATAACAGAAAGACCAATGAAAACACCTATGTTCAATGTCATTATATTTATAATTACCCTATATTTGCATAGTACTACTTAGCATGCTTAGACTGACATTTGAATTATTATCCATCAGGAGTGTTTAATTGGAATGTTTGCATGTAGTTTCATTTCGAGTTGGAGTTACCTAATAAACCTTCTGGATTTGAAACACATACTTAGTCTTGTGTAGTTATATGGTGCTCTCAGTTATCTACTTCATTCTATGATGACACAAACGTGTTTTACAATATCAACTTGTAAATGTTTCTCTCCATTACATTTACATATATTTACAAGCGTAACAAGGGTATTCTTCCAGGGTCATTACAATGTTTGGTGAAGTGTCAGAGGGGTTTAGAGACACTCTAAAGTGTTGGAGGGACAGAGTGTTTACATTACATTGGCACTGCGTGCTGTCTTGAGTCCTTTAGACAAGTGAGCCTTAAATCCACACTCTTACCTTTGAACCGCAGAGCTGGCTTAAACCTTTAACAGACACACTTATGCGTACACACACAAACACACACACACAAATTACACACACACATACATACACTCTACAGTCTTCTTGGGTGGTTATAAGTTATCGTCATCATCTGTCATTTACTAATGTCTTGTTCATTCAAGAACAAATAAACAACTTCTTTGTATATCGCCGATAATAATCTCTAGAGCTTCACGTTGCGCAGACCTTGTGTTTAGAAGATATAATCAGACATGAAAGGAAGGCAGAGAGGGAACTTCTGTTTGGCTCAAATCTGAATGACAATGTGTCTTGGTTTCCTTTTAGTACCTCAGACTCGTGTACTTTTATCCACAAAAATGCATGCAAAAACAACCAAGACTTTGATGTAGAATAATCATATGGCTGAACTTGAACTTTCAGCTCTAGTGTTGTTTCACTGAAAAAAATATTGAATATATAAGACATGATAGGATGTATAATTCCAGTTCACATGCAATGAACTCCCAAATGTATTTCAGACATATAATACAGTACATTAGGAGTATATTTTAGATATACTGAAATACTTACTACTAATACTATTTCCAGTCATGTATTCTAATGTACAAATCTGGTTTATATATGTTTCAGATCTGTAAATTCTATTTTAAGAACTGTACTAAAACAACAATTCTGATAGATATTACAATTTGATTGAGTGTTTCTGTGTTTGCATGCATGTGACTGTGTGTTTGCGTGTGTGTCAAGTTGATTAAAGGCGTGTGTGTGTGTGTGTTCACTTTTTTCAAACCGCGTGGCACCGAAAATCTATTGCAATTAGGTTAAAGACATTTCTGGCTCACCAGTGAGGTTTAGTATTTTAAGTACCTTTTAGTATTAGGCTTGTTTAAATATTCTGCAAAGTACATTTTTGTTATCACAAGTTTTTTAATTTAATGACGATAAATTAAGATTTGAACCCATAACCCTAAACCTAACCTTAAACCCAAGTCGATGGGGGGGTGTCTGTGTGGGTTTTTGGGTGTGTGAGCGAGAACCCTGATCACTGGATCACTTACTAATAATCTCTAAAAGCAGTCGTCTTCGGCTTCACATCATCCTTTCATAATGTGGAGTTAAATGTATGTATTCCATAAACACCAGAGGTGCCCTATTGCTATTAGAAACGGGTAACTATGCAACTAGAACAGGAGTGATGGAGTTTTTACGGTTTCTACCCTGGTTTGTGATGCCCCACGGAGCATGATGAAACTGAGATACATGGTTGGATTAAGGTCTGCAGAAGCATGGCACATTAAAGTTGTACATGTCCACAGGAGCATGGAAGGCAATCGCTAACATCTGCCTTCATGACTTATGCCACTCATGTTAACAACGCCAAGCTACGCTAAGAAGGCCGGCTAACATAACATCAAACAAACCAGCTGAATAAGCCACGCTATGCTAAAGCTAACATTCACCCTGGCATAGCAACACATAAGTCACTAAACTGTCATGAGCATTGAACTGAGAACAGATCAAGATGTTCCTGCTCTACTCTTCTCCCTCGGAAGAGAGCTTGGCTCGAGACAATCTTCTTGAGTGGAGATGGACAGTAACATCTTTGTGTTTTGTGTCTGGTACCTTTTCATAGTGTGTCTCCATACAGAGGAAGATGACATAGGCTGTGGCACAGGCCAGACATCCTTCCAGGTAGGACTGACCTCCCATCTTCTCTGCCTCTGCGTAGTAGGTGTTCAACGTCTTCACCGTCTCCTCCAATAGGGTCCGCTCGATCTAAAACAAACACCATATGTAGACCAGCATGAGGCTTTTCAGCTAAACTCCGCCATGCTGCACAAGCAGTCCTCCCAGCATACAGTAACGCATCCATCCACACACACACACACACCTGGAAATACACACCACCCCCCACGAGGAACATTCTGTTCTCCCAAAATACCCTTGTTTCCGACCGATTTTGAGCCTCTTGCATCACTTGTGGCATTCACATATGGACTAGAAAACCCTGGAAGCTTCCAATTCTAGACACGTGATAATCAAGGGAAAAGACGGAGAACACTAGCAATGTGTTAAACATCTAAATGTTCCTTTTCAAAGCCACATCGTGCACTGCCAAACACACCCATCCTGACTGACAGTTGTGTTGTTTCTGCTTCAAAAAGCTGTGTTCTAATACATTGGCTGAACCTTTAAATGAACAATAAGATCAGTCGATCACTCGATATGCTAGGACTTTGAGAGGAGCTCCCAACACAACAGCCTCTGTTGTGCGATTTTAGACTTTGTCCGTTTGAGTGGGTCGTCGTCCACCAATGGCGCTGAAACCTGGCGACCCCTAGAGGTTGATGTTTCTGTTGGTTTGACAATGAGAAGGGCACCGGCGGGGTGATATCTGTTGTGCTGTGCTCAATCTGGACTGCTGTGGGAAATAGACTGCTGTCCAGTCCATCTGTAGTCTGTGTATGTGTGTCTGGTCCACCAGAACACACTGTTCTGAATAATGATGTGGTCCAGGGCGTTCTGTGCTCAGTGTTTCAAATGCCTGACAGACCAGCATACTTACTGGTAGAAGCCTGGTCTTCCTCTCTCATACTCCTGCTCCCGTATCTCTCTTTTTGTTGTCTCCTTCTTTATCTTCCTTATGTTCTCTCTGTTCCCTTTCTCCGTACTGGGTTGTTGACCTGGTCTGGCCGATCACTATACTTATGGCTTGGCTCAATGTTTCCTGTGTCTTTGTGGCGTGTGTAGGTCAGTATGTGTTAACATTAAAGTGAGGTCTAGATCATGACTAATGATGACTAGTGAGGACATAATAACTATATAAAGACGTGTGTGTGTGTGTGTGTGTGTGTGTGTGTGTGTGTGTGTGTGTGTGTGTGTGTGTGCGCTCACCCTGCTATCTAGCTCAGATGGGAACTTGTTCTGGAAGCGACAGACGGTTCCTTCACTGTAGTCCCTCTGGATAAACACTTTGGTGGCCAGAGATGCACTGTGCCTCAACTCCTGGAGGTTATGAAACTACGGAAGGTGAGAACACATTAGAAAGGGGAATGAGGGGAGCCTCAGGAGGGAGAAAACCAGATTCCACAAACACACACACAAACACATTTATCAAAATACTTGCACCATAATCATATAATCCTAGTTACAGATAAGTAGCAGTGTCCAAAACCAACCACAGTACCCACCACACACACTCTCCACAAGCCATGCTGTTTTAGAGAGGCTCTGATCCAGTTGTCTGGCAATAACAATTTCAACCTTGTCAGTCGTTCAGGTCTTAACTTCTGCCCGTTTTTCCTGCATCCTCGTCGACTTTGAGAACTGGTTGTTCACTTAGCATTTAATCTACCCAGACCCTTGTTAGGAGATGATCAACGTTATTTACTTCACCTGTGAGTGCTCATAACGTATAGGTTAATTTGTGTTATAGACGAGGTGGACTGGTGAGCTCGGCTTGCCTTAGGCCTGAGGCATTGTGCTAGCTCCCTATAGTGCTAGGAGTTAGATCAATGGGTTAAAACATTGCTGAGGCCCCTAAGTGACCCTTATTCATAACCCTGTTGTCATATTGATTAGAGGACATGCCTGTATGAACAGCTGGCTAAGTAGGTGTAGCCTAATTCTGAACTACTGACCATAAAGACACAAACACGAACAAACAAGCAAAGAGAGAAGCTTTGCTCAGCCAACTGTGTAGGAGAAAAGCTGTAGTTGCGCACGCATAAGCAGGACACTAATCATGCACACGCACACACACACACACACACACACACACACACACACACACAGTAGATGCCTCTAAGGCAACTACTCATAACTGTATCAGCTCGGCATTCTGCATTATTTCTCATAAATGCCAGAGGGACAGCGAGAGGAAGGATGAGCGAAGACGGGATGAGAGAAGAAAGATGACAGCGAGAAGGGACAGGAGAGGGATGTGACAGAGAGGGGATAGTATGGGACTGTAACATGAGAGGACATTAAGGAGATGGTATTGAGAGGAGAAAAATGGATGTAATGGCATGAGGAGTAGAAAAGAGCATGAGAGAAGAAAAGGATCAAGGAGAAAAGAGCAAGAGAGGCTTGAGGCATGAGAAGAAAAGAGCCTGCGAAGAGAGGGAGATGAAGGTGGCATGAGGAGAAAAGAGCCGGAGAAGAGAGAGAAAGATGTGTTATGAAGCTTGAAATTAAAAGTCTAAAATGTAATGTCAAACTGTATCCTATTGTCAAACATGATATTGCTCTAGTATTTTTGTGCTTGACAGGAAGTGTATGGCTCCAACGTCCTGCTTGGAACCAAGGTGCAGTAACACGTACAGTTATGCTAAATGTTAGAATTGATGCTATACTATTTGGTTTAGGTCTTAGTGTTTAAGCAGGCTGTTCTCTTTCCGACATTGGCTTCAGAGATATTGCAAAGCTAATAGAATTGTGTTTGTGGACAACTTCAATTCATTTCGGAAACTCAACATGTAATTTAAAAAATTACCTTCGATATGTGTCCCTGTTAGGAAATAATCAACGCTAAATGCTTCACCTGTGGTAATGATGTTTTGGCTAATCAGATGCTTCATTATTAAGCTCAAACTATGGTTTCTGAAAAGAATTTTTTTACAATGACATTGTAGATTTTTGAGGCATGTTTTAGGTAATTCTATAACAACCCTGACCTTCCCTGCGTCACCACCTCCTGAAAACCACTCCTTAACTCCTCCAGATTTACATGATGTGTGGATGAGTGCAGATGAGAAGTGTTTTACTTCCCAAAGTAAATGTACAGTGACAACCATGACAGTCACCCTATAAACCAGTGACATTGCCAGTGGCGTAAAGCACCAGAACAGAGCCCTGCAAGCCTCAGCACAGCTAGGCATTACAACTTGCTATAAATAACACACATCACTGATGTGTCCTCTGTATAACAACATCAACATTTACCACAAAACACACACATATGATACTAGTAGAAAAACAGTGTGTGTCTGAGCAAGGATGCGTGTGTGTGTGTGTTTGTCTTAACTGTTCATTTTGTTATTTAGATGACAAAGTGTCCATGTTAAAGACGTACATAAGACTTGAGTGTGTAGACATCTAATTTAGTAAAGCCCATCAGGTAATGGTCAAGTCTTCAGGGTTGTAGGCCAGGCCAGTGGCCACTATCTCAGAAACAGGTATGCAAATGTAGCCTACTTTATTGAGGCACCGCAAGGTGACAGCAGGACGCAATGTTTATCCGAGGCAGCAGAATCTTATTTGGGATCCAGCCAGCTCTACAACAAGGCAGTGTACCATAATTATTCTCAGAGATTGTGCTATAATGAGAGATGTGACAACACCTACAAACACACGCAGAGCTCTGCCGCTGTCTATGGTGCTGATGCTGATGGTGTAACTGTCCAGTGGATCAAACTCGAAACTCTCATTGGCCAGATCCAACCAATCACATTCGAGACATACAGATCAAATGGAAGACTTGTCAACCTCCAGATTAAATGCGTCCAGTCAGACGTAATTGTGCGTCGTTTATGTGGCGACACGCATAACATTCTGTGTTGGTCCAGTTTGTGTGTAGGGTGCCATTATAGTTCGTCAATCAATGACATATTAAAAAGTGTTGCCACTCCCGTCCTTAAACTTGAATCGCGTTCAAACATACGTCCTTCTTGTTCATTCAAAAACACTGACTCGACTAGACAAGACGGATGAACCAAGAAACAGCAAGCCTGCACATGTCTGCATATCAGACGAAACAAATGAATGACAAATTAAACACCACTGCGGTTTTTTGTATAACGGACGCATTTAATATTGTACTAAATTAGCCGAAACGCTTACCTCAGTCGCCATGTTGCCATGAGACGGTGCACGAGCTGTCCCGCACTGAAATAGGCGGTGGAACTGTCTGCTCGTGGGACAGCGCAGCTCGAGCTGTGCGTGGGCGGGGCGGGAACGCAGTGGTTACGTTGGAGCATGTGCATGACGTGGAGAGAGGAAGAGATACTGGGAGAGAGACTATAGGAGAGAGACTGGGAGAGAGACTGGGTAGAGACTGGGAGAGAGAGGAAGAGATACTGGGAGAGAGACTGGGGGAGAAAGGAAGAGATACTGGGAGAGAGACTATAGGAGAGAGACTGGGAGAGAGAGGAAGAGAGACTGGGAGAGAGACTGGGGGAGAGAGGAAGATATACTGGGAGAGAGACTATAGGAGAGAGACTGGGAGAGAGAGGAAGAGATACTGGGAGAGAGACTATAGGAGAGAGACTGGGAGAGAGAGGAAGAGATACTGGGAGAGAGACTGGGGGAGAGACTGGGAGAGAGAGGAAGAGATTTTTATAAACAAAAATGACAGTTTCCCCCACTATCAAACTCATTAAATAAAACGTGAACAATAAATCTATCTCAGTCAACGGCTTTTCATCATTAAAACAGTGAAGCCCAATTACTGTCAGTAAAACTGTAGGCAACATTCAACCAAAAGCTGTTTACATTGATCAGTGGGTGCTTCGAGTTTGGCATGATGAGTTCCTACGCTTATTCAGCCCTCTTTCACTACAGGCATCTAATTTAAAGTGTGAACAGTCTTCATCCCTCTACATTCTCGAATGTGCTGCAATCATTTAAGACCAATGATGGACCAAAACCGGTTGTATTGTTTGCATGGCCCAGATACTAGGCTTTGGGTTATTTAGTTGGGTCGTTTTAATTTAAACGTTACATCATGATTATAATCCCTGCAATTGGAAAATAAGGTATGCCACATCCAGTGGCTTTTAACATGACTCCACCTAAGTATAAGCCATTGAGGATGGAGTCTTCATGGATATTTTCAACATTTGAATGCATCATAACTAGCATTTGCTATGGAAGACAACAGATGGCAGAACTAACGGGTCAAAAATTAGTCTAAAAGAGACCAACTTTATTTTTCGATTGCTCAGAATATAGAAGTGCACTTAAAAAACGTCCTTATTGATGTGTTTTATCGTGTGACATAAGTGTTATATAATGTGTTTTATCTGCACCATAGAAGTGTGGGCAAATTTCACTTCAGAATGAAATAATTGTATAAATTCATTTTTTTATACATACGTATATTAAAACTGTTGGGTGACATAAACTGATTGATTTTGGGTAATCCAAACAAATGTATATGTTGGGTTATTCACGCAACCCAACTTGCTGGGCCCCCCAAAAAATGTGTTACCATATCACGCGCAATGGGGTTGTTTTAAGTATAGCACTTCTCAATGTGTGTATTTCTGAGGAAAGACATTTCCCTTGTGAAAGTATCAGCGCATATAATTCACTACCTGTAGTGACTGCTTTTGTTCAAATGTATTGTCACAGTGTGGGAGAGCAAAGGAGCACAGTAACATATTAGAACCTTTCAGGACCAGATATTATTTCTGTCTTCCTATCATTTGCTTTCATTCATTCATGACTCCCTCTAAATTCCTTCCTTCTTCTCTATTTACCCCAACCGTCTCTTACACGCTTGCACATAAGCACCCACGCAAACACACCTACACTCAATTACAACATGCGTTCTGAAAACCTGGACTATATAGGACGCATGCAAGGCGGCTGGTCCTGATGGTGTAACCGGGCGTGTGCTCAGAGCATGTGCGGGGTAGCTGGCTGTTGTCTTCACAGACATTTTCAACATGTCACTGTCCCTAGAGCTTGTCTCCTGCTTGACCCACCTGAACAAAACAAACACCTATGTGAGGATGCTGTTTTATAGACTTCAGCTCAGCATTCAGCACAGTCATCCCCTCTAGGGATCAGCCCCTTGGGATCAGCCCCTCTCTTTGCAACCTGACTCTAGACTTCCTCACCAACAGACCTCAGTCTGTCAGGTTGGACCAACTTACCTCCTCCACCCTTACCCTGAAGAACACCAATGTCCCGCAAGGCTGTGTGTTTAGCCCACTCTTGTACTCCCTCTTCACCCAACTCTACACAACTCTAATTCCATCGTCAAGTTTGCAGGTGACAACTCAGTAGTTGGTCTGATCAGGGACATCGAGGCAGTCTACTGAGAAATCAAGCACCTAGTGGCTTGGTGTGCAGATAACAACCTGGGCATCAATGCCAAGAAAACCGAAGAACTGATTGCGGATTACAGGAGGTCAATCAGCTGCATACATGCCACAGTTCTCATTGATGAGACCACAGTGGAACGTGTGGCCAGCTACAAATTCTGGGGTGTCCACATCTCCAACGACCTATCCTGGTCCCTCAAATACAACAACCCTGGTCAAAAAGCCCCAACAGCGTCTGTACCTTCGAACATCCTGGTAAACTGTTACTGCTGCGCGGTCTAGAGCATATGTGCCAGAATCTGGTACAATGGTTGCTTTGTGGCCGACTGTAAGTCCCTGAAGCGGGTGGTTTAAACTGCCCAGCACATCATTGGTGCCTGCTCCCCGCCATCAAAGACATTCAGCACAAGCGATGTTTGTGGAGAGGGCGTGGCATTATCAGGGACCCCTCACACCCAAGCCATAAACTCTTTGCCCCCCCTGCCATCAGGCAAGCGGTTCAGATCTCTACTCACCCGCACCAGCAGGCTCAGGATCAGTTTCCTCACCACTGCTGTTAACATGCTGAACTCTGAAACCCTTCGGTACCCTTGCATTCACACTACGCAACTTTATTTATTATATTTGCCTTTTGCACAATGCTTCTCGTTTGTACTATCCGTTTACCACTTCCACAGATATTCCCCACTGGTGTGCCCTTTGCACATTTACAATTTGCTACATTATTGATCTGAATACCTGCACATCTTCCTTATCCATGTCAATTGCACATCCTTACACTGTACTCTGAAACTGATGGTGCTTTGTAATGTGGAGGTGCTTTGCTGGTGACACTGTCTGAGTTTTTTATTTGGAATTCAAGGCACACTCAACCAGGATGGTTAACCCAGAACACTGCAGCAAAACACCATCCCATATGGTTTGTACTCAGTGTAACTATCAAAATATACCTCCAGGCTGTGTAGGGGCTATTTGACCAGGACTGAGAGTGATTGTGCTGCATCAAATGACGTGGCTTCCTTAATCAACCAACCTTAACTCAATTGACAGTTTGGAATGAGTTAAACCGCAGAGGGACGGAAAAGCAGCTGTCAAGAGCTCAGCATATGTTGGTACTCCCTCCAGTTAATGACTATTGCAAGCTGGTAACTAAAATGCAAAGTGTGTGCTGAGTCGTCATTAAGGACAAGGGTTGCTTCTTTGAGGAATGTAAAATATGACATAATTTTCATTTTACATTTCTTTAGTAATGTTTTTTTTTTGCTTTGATTTCGTTAGAATTCAAATGTACCCTCTTTAATTCAGACTCAAACCCAATTTCAGACTCAAACCCGATTTCAGACTCAAACTCGATTTCAGACTCAAGCACGATTTCGACTCAAACCTGATGTACTTTATAGCTGAGATGAGTTTTCATGGAACAGCAGATTTATTTGAGTTCATACTGAATGACACACATAGATCGGGCTCGTAGTTCAGCCCAGCCAACTTTTGCTCACAAACAGACAGTCTCGACCACAGGTCCATATGTATTGGGGTCTGTGGTAATCCCTGCTCTGGTTCAGACTTAGCAGGAAATACTATTCCTACTTTTGACAGGGAGATGACAGTTCAGTTCCTGCTATAGATTGGAAACTGTGAGTGTGTGTGTGTGGTTATATATATATGCATGTATGCAAGTAGAAGTGAAACTGACAAAAGCACGGAGTTTGAACCAGTCATTTTTTGCAGGGGGTTTAGTATTGATTGAGGCCTAATATGATTTTAGTATTGATTTGGGAATGATTGTCAAATTGGTTTATTAGTAGATGCTACATGTTTGTTGTATTCATAACCGGTCATACGAAGAATGTAATTTAAGCTAAAGCGTTCAGAAAGCATCTCCTTCTGCTCTCTCAATACGTTAGCCGAAAATAAACACTGGTCAGCGAATCTGATATAAACACTTGCCAACTAATCTCATTTTCAATCATTATGTATTCAAATATTCATATTAAAATATATTAATGATTTTGGTTTCCATTGCCAAGTGCCAATTTTTTTTAAGCACTTTTGCCTGACGCATGGAACATGGCCGGGAATGAACGCTTTTATTGTGGTAGGCTCTTTAAATAAAAGTATTAGAATTAGGTTTGGCTACGTTAGCTATGCTTTGGTTCACATCTATGGATTCAATGACAGCTTCTTGACAATGCAATGACAGCATTGACATAATTATAGAAAAGAAGAATTAAATAACATACTTGGTGCACATATTCAAAGTACAGAAATCTCATATTTCGCTTATAAATGTGTTTTCCCGGGTCAGCAAAAATAACCTTGAACAATTCATGACAAACAACCAGATCAAAACTGTTAACAGAAAAGAGAGTCAGCTTACAAACCTGATCTGTTATAAGGCTTAGGAGATACAAAACCATGAATGGCCAATCCTGTTAACTCAACGTATTGGATCTACTTTTTGTCCCCCTGTGTCCAACCACACCGCTGTGTTATCACTTCAGTTGTGTGTTAAAACCTGTTCTTACAAACGGGATCAGAGCCCTGACAGCCTGAT
This sequence comes from Dallia pectoralis, assembly GCA_029465975.1. NCBI lineage: Eukaryota > Metazoa > Chordata > Actinopteri > Esociformes > Umbridae > Dallia > Dallia pectoralis. Next base: position 9,663,412 of record CM055730.1, on the reverse strand, counting down.
GACATTGAAGAGGGAGGGAGGTCGTTAAAACGATATAGGAGACGGCTGCCTCCTGCTTTGAGCAGGGCCAGCAATGGGACCAGCATCACTGCCAGAAACACAACCAGCATCACGGCCAAAGACATAACCTGCAACACAGCCAACTTTACAGGATAAACATCGCAAGGCTTTGGGTTTGTGGGTGGCCCGGCCACAGTCCCTCCAGCCATCCCGCCTGGACCGTGTGACTGTTTGTGTGTGTGTGCCGGTTTTTCAATCTGGAATTCCCATCCGTGCTTCAGACTTTTAGGAATGTTAAAATGTACTTTCGGTTGGAAAGGTATACTCATCTTCCAAAACTCGGGTTAAGTCTCAAATGCTATGATATTCCTTACATTCAGAACTTCTTTTAACCAGGAGAATTGGGCTATACCCAAGGACTAGATAGTCTGCATTCCCAAACAGCTCTTGAAAAAATTTCTGCGATTATGTCTGACTGAACAAATGGCTGTATGTGTATGGACAGGCTTTATATACTAGTCTGTTAATAGGGTCTGTTTGTATGTGTGGCCAGGCTTTGTGCCACTACAAAACTCCCCTATCCCCACGCGCCCCCACTGTTGACTTGACCACAAATAGGCACACACATACACACAGACACAGCACACACATACACACAGCACACACGCACGCACAGCACGTACACGCCGCGCTGAAATCCACTCCCATCATGCTCCCTTTCGACTTGACAGGAAATGAGAATTCATCCAGAGAAGACAATGAAATAATATTAACTTCAAATCTTTCAAAACGGAAATAAACACCTCCCAAGTCTCACAGCACCCAAGGTCAAACTCTATTTGCTTAACTTTTCAAAGCGCTGACATCTTTATCTGGCACAATCTATCATTTTCTGTCATTCTCTCATGCTTGAATTTCTTTAGTGTTTGTATGTACCTAAGATCTGCCAAGCACTGCTGTCCATTCAAACGCAAGGGATGTGTCGTGACAGTTCCTCATCAGCCAAGTCAGGTTTTAACCTTGATTCTAATCTTCTTCTTCATTCCATCCTTATCCCATCCTCATCTCAATGTCTCTTTACCTCACTTCTGGGTCTTTTGCTCTTTCCCAAATGTGTGTTGCTGATTGGACAGTGACGTCGGACAAATATTTGGAAAAGTAAAGGTAGGCAATACATTTAATGAACAAGAGCATTTATAACAGTAAAAAAATCATGTTCGGTAAATAAATACAGTATCAGTTTAAAAATTCATAACAGTTTATTAGCCTAAATAAAATAAAATATCAATAAAGTGTGAAAAGTAGATATTGCCATTGCATTGTAAACTGACGTGTGCATGGAAATCTGGACCATGTTATTCTCTCAGGAACAGTGTCCTCATTCAGTTCCATACTTAGTCCAATGCCCAGAGTTACATCAACTTTACGCTCCATGGAAACCAAATGAAAAATCCAAAATTAGAGGAAAAGCAGAGGATTGAAGTTGCACAGACGACCCAGCACAATAAACCAGAAGCAGATTCATTTCACAGTTTATTAAATGTGTAAAACAATGATTTTGGTCTCATTATGTGAAACAGTTTGCAGTATCTGAACATCATGCAGCAACCATAAAGAAATACATATGTATTGTCTGGCCATAATCAGTGACACTGGAATCAGAAAGGAAACGACTGAAAAGAAGAGCATGTGGTTTTGTGCCTGACGAAAAATAAAACGTCCTCCTTATAAATCAAAGAAAACTAATCAACAGATACTTCAGTTTCAGTTCCAGAGTCTGCACAGAGAGAAACATTGCGTGTCATAACTCACCAACATATTCCTTGTATGTGACGAGTAAAATCAGAGGAGAAATCATAAACACCAATTGAGACGGTCTCAAGTGCCATGTCAGAGAAACCAGAAAACGTATCATGTGCAGCCTTTATTAAAGATTGCCAAAAGACAAAGTGTTTAGAGCATGCCAGAGTGGGCCAAATATAATCTTAGAAAATGCAACATTTAAGTAAATAATAGAAAAATAGAAAAGGTCTGCAAGAGAATTCAGCCTGTTTTACTGTTTTGCTCTACCTCTCCTGATATGTGATATCCAGGTCACTGTACTGGGCTTGTAATGCAGTATACATGGTGAGTCTCAGAACATGTGTCTCTATGGAGAGAAGATGATGCCTGATGGACATTTCTCTGTGCATGCTTTTGTGTGTCCCAAATGGTACCGTGTTCCTATATCGCACACTTCTTTCAACTGTTTGGGTTCATGTAAACGTAAGGGACTAAATATGGAAAAGGGAACACATTTGGGATGTAAATATGGAGTTCTGATGACTCAGTATAGGTTGGTGTTTTATATACTCTGTAACCCCGGAGCTGCGGGTTTGAATCCCACAAGTTACAGAGCCACACAGAGTATATACTACTGAGTTAACACTAAATGCTAAGTTGTTGTTGTATGTTTTCCATCGGTCCTAAAATCCTCCTGGGCACCATCTGTTTCTGACACTATGAATTAGCTTGAATGAAATTCAGCCGTGATATTGAAATAATAGCCTTTGTGAATACAGGTCACAGAATACATTTTCATAGGGCAACAGGCACATGCATAACTTTACACTGAGCTTGTGATACTGCCGTCCCATGATACACTGCCTGTATTGTTGCTATAGCTCAAGCTACCTTAACTGTGTCTTCTCAACCATCAGGAATAGCAAAGTCACTTAGGAAAAAGGGGGTCGATTTCCTTTCAGTGAAAGTATGTTTATGAATAATCAATGAGCAGAAATCTGGAGGAGGTGCACTCTTCATGGCTCAGAGCTAGTTACCCATTGGGCAACGTTTGTTGAATTCATTTCTATAAACTGGATATAAACTGGTCATAACAATGTCCCATGTCAATCCGTTTCGATTAAACTAAGCTAAACCTAAAACGTCTCTAGCAGAATTCTGATTATAATATTCGTTACCGGTAATTGCAGTCATATGTCTCAAAGAACACATAGAAGTCATAGAATAGGATTAATTATATTAGTAACATGATTTAGTTACATGCCTTGTTTTCATGCTGAGCGTATATGATCATGACATATTGTGACAACTGATTCATCCTGACTGGCATACTAGTGGTTTGTCCAGGATCCAAGTCTGTTTTCTCATTTGTTACACCAGGATTGTTTTCAGGGATTTCTTTGCGTCTCTGTGTCTCTGTCCGCCTGGCCTCAGTTTTTGTAACTTTTGAAAGACGCTGAATGCACTCAAGGGTTTGAGTTGATTCTATTTCGACCTGAAGTGTAGATTTTGTCTATTTAGTTTAGGTACCGTACTTCACAGAAACAATATGTTTAGGAAATATTACCATAAGGGTTGTTGGAAACAACTCACTGAAAATAAATGATGTCTTTATTTATTTGCAAATACAAACACAGGAGGAGAGAAAAAGTGGGTGAGAGGGAGAGAAAAAGTGGGAGGGAAAGAAAAAAAATAGGAGTGAGAGAAAAGTGGGACAGGAAGAGACAAAGTGGGACAGGAAGAGACAAAGTGGAAGAGAGAGAGAGTAGTATATACTAGTTTAATGGCAAGGTTAACAAGTTCTCCTCTAAATTTATGAAAGGACACTATAAGAAAGCAGAGGAGTTAATCCCAGCGACATGATAAGAATACATTGCATTAATATTCTGCGAAAGTCTCAGGCCATCTGAGAAAATGTTTATCCTCAATTAAAACAAAAACAAAGTCATTTTAAAACCAGTCAGTATTTATCTTCAGAACAGGTATATCAGAGACTCCATAGAGAAGAAACCCATCATCTGATGGGGTCAAACGGTCACAGGATTTAGGCATTTATTGAATGCAAGGAGTATTGGACTAAATGTAATTAATTTGGACATCATATGAATCTGCCACCCTGAAACAGTGTACGGGGTTCGGGACTTAATTGGTAGAGCATGGCAATTGCAAACCAGGGTTTTGGGCTTCCATTCAAATGTCTTTGGTTGATTTCTCCCGGTAGTGCAAGCCGTTGTCATTATATTATGACGACAGGATGATCCTCCTGTGAAATCGCCCTGGGAAAGGCTCAATATGTACAATATCACACACACACACACACACACACACACACACACACTGGTCTGACCGTCTGACTGTTTAACGTCATCTAGAAGGATGACTTGTAATGTAATGTAATTTGGGTTAAATTTGTGAAAACCTGGGACAAGAGATGCTAAATAAATTCCTGGTATATCTATCTGGTTTAAAAACGATGCGCTATAATTGTCTGGATTCACTTTCTAAGAGAAAACACACACAATATCTTCTCTGATTATGCCTGAATAGAGTAGCCAGCGGTTATGGGAAGACGACGCATCGGCTTCCAAGATTCATTGATAATAGAGCCCCTGTATGTATATGTGTGTGTGTGTGTGTGTGTGTGTGTGTGTGTGTGTGTGTGTGTGTGTGTGTGTGTGTGTGTGTGAGCGTGTGAGCGTGTGTGTGTCTCAGGGCCAGTACCAGAGAGAGAAATAGAGAGTGAGAAAGATAAGCTTCGAACCAAAAAGCTGTGTTACAAAATTAAAATGAGTGAGAAAGAATGAAGAAGAACTCTTGTTCTAATGGCTGGAGTTTTTTTTACATCAATCTGGAATAAGAGAATGTCATTCATTACTAGCTTTCCCATGTTGGTGATTAAACAACTGTTGTCCTCACACCAAACGGGTACACACACACTAAAATGTTTTGAGAATTCCTTGTGACAAATGTAAAGAGAGGCAAAGGCGAGGAAGGACGGAGTCTGAAGCAGCAGATGATAGAATAGATAATTGGTGTTTTAATTAACAGGATCAATACACAATACACAACTAGTTAGTACTGACTAGTACAGTTTCCTATGGTAATATGCAAGTCAGTAATCCTAGACAATAGCGTCATTATTACAGAATTGCACGAAGCACATTCACATACAATCTTCTTTACAACACGTAACATGAAACAATTCCACACAAAGACATGACCAAACACAGAGGACCTATATACTCTACTAATGAGGGAATGGGCACCAAGTGTCTGTGATGACAAGACCGGACAATTAGTGATGGGAGGAGGAACGGTGGAGCTAGAAGGCCGGTGAAGACCGAACGCCGAAGCCTGCCCGTAAGTGGCAGTAGAATAACTTCGGAGGGAGCTCTGAGTTTTCATAAAATGTCCTTTAACTTACTGTTAAAAAAGTAAGCTTTCTTTGAATTGTTTATTAATGTATTGTGGCATTGCGTTTTAACACTGATTAGATGCATGCCAAAAGAATCCAGTTGAATTTATAACAATATTTTTTCCGTTGTTTTGGTTGAACCGAACATTTACACTGCCATTGGGTTATTTCCATTGTGGTTCTCTAGTTAGAAAACATTTCTCATAACTAGCTTCCTGAATGCTGGTGAATGGAAAAAGAATATGTGAAATTGTATCTCCCATAATCAATCATAATGTCCTGTTTTCATTCAGGCTATTCACAAACATTCAAACAATTGGCGACCAGTTTGAATTTGGATATTGCAAACAGTTTGTATGACTTTTACTTAATATATTTAACCCATTGTATATAGCTTTAGTGTGAAGGAATATGAACTACTACGTTTATGTAGTGATGACTTACGATGTACAAGCTTGTCCACTAACATCCACTGACTATCACACACACCGACTACCACATCCACTGACTATCACATCAACTGACTATCACATCCACCGACATCCACTAATTATCACATCCAGAGACATCCGCTGACTATCACATTCAGAGACATCCACTCACTATCACATCCACTAACATACACTGACTATCACATCCACTGACTATCACATCCACTGACTATCACATCCACTGACTGTCACATCCACGGACTATCACATCCACAAACTATCACATCCACTGACACCCACTGACTATTACATCCACTGACTATCACATCCACTGACTATCACACACACAAACTATCACATCCACTGACTATCACATCCACTGACACACACTGACTACCACATACACTGACTATCACATACACTGACTATCACATCCACAAACTATCACATCCACTGACACCCACTGACTATCACATCCACTGACTATCACATCCACAAACTATCACATCCACTGACACCCACTGACTATCACATCCACTGACTATCACATCCACAAACTATCACATCCACTGACACCCACTGACTATCACATCCACTGACTATCACATCCACTGACTATCACATACACAAACTATCACATCCACTGACTATCACATACACAAACTATCACATCCACTGACTATCACATCCACTGACACACACTGACTACCACATACACTGACTATCACATCCACTGACACACACTGACTACCACATACACTGACTATCACATCCACTGACTATCACATCCACTGACACACACTGACTATCACATCCACTGACTATCACATCCACTGACTATCACATACACAAACTATCACATCCACAAACTATCACATCCACTGACACACACTGACTACCACATACACTGACTACCACATACACTGACTATCACATCCATTAATATCCACTGATTATCACATCCACTAACATCCACTGACTATCACATCCACTGACCAACACATCCACTAGAGGGGGACATTACACACAAGTTGATCTCTGGCCTCTCACTGACCCTGTAACTTGGCCTGAACTACTCTACATAAGCTTCAGCAGAATTGTCCTGAGACTGGTAACGCGGCTGTGGCTCAACGCTGTACAGCAGCTTGGTCTCATGTTGTATCTCACATACTTCAACAAAGATTGGTGCATAGCCCCGGGACGTTGAGGTCCCTCACCCAAGTTGTACACTCAGCACCTTCTGATGACATTTCGATTTGCCCTTCCATCAAACTGTCACTAGATGATTTTGGAAACAAATGTGAAAATTGTTGAAATGTTGAAAAAACACAAATTAATTGACCCAGACAAACCTATAGTCACAAAATACACACAGCTCATAGAGGGACGAATGACACCAGGGCAATCTGGTCAGCCATGAGTGTAGGGCGCGTGCTTGCTCGCTCATTCATCCTGTAAATACGTATAGGACAATGAAGTGAACTAAACCTTTTCCATCCATTTGACTGTACCAGTGAACTCCCACAGAAGCCTGTCCTCATGTTCCTCTCCACCCGGGCAGGACTTTACAGACAGCATGTTTCCACTGTACCACATACCACGATAAATGGGACACATCTAACACCTTCTAGCGCACAATGGAAGCTGCAGCAAAGACATGATTACACGTTCCTTGAATAGTAGCTGTCAGCTATGATTATAGTCATCTCCTGCTTTAAAATACATGAGCACTGATTGTTGCTCCACCACTCTGTGCCCCGTTCAGATGTACAGTACAGATTTATGCGTAGGTCGACCTCATAAAAGAGTTCATTTAGTGCAATAATGTCTATATTGTCGGAGGTCTGCAAGGCCAACCACCTACTTAATCATCATAAAACAACACGCGTACATGTTCTTGCCTAGATTCATAAAAGCACCGTGAGTCAGTGAATTTGAGTTAAACAAGCCTTTGCCTTCCACCCTTCCACCAGACTGGCTTCATGGAAATAACTGCATGTTTTAATCTTGTTTGAGACTTGGCTGTGAGATAGGAAGTTGGCGCCAAGCTGCAGATCAGAACGAGAAGGGGATTTTGCAGACCTTTTTCAGTTTTTTTCCCTCGTTCCTGACTGGGTGATTTTCTTCCCTCAGTAGGCCTGTGGTGGTGTAATGATAATTTAGCACACTACTAAATTACTAAACACTTCATTATGGGATACTATTCAACTTCTATTGGTTCTCTCACTCTTTCATTCCGATCTATCTTTCCATTTTCTATTATTGCCTTTTTCTCTCTCCAAAAACTGGACATACACCCAATGCATGTAGGCATGTTGACATGGTCAGGATGGTCTGCTGAGTGACTTTGAACGTGCCATGGCTTGAGTGTTTCAAAAAAGTGCTACTGGGATTTTCCACACAATTTCAGAGAAGAATGGCCAAATGAGTTTATGTTGATAGAAAGGAAACTGTAAATCTGATAACCACTAGTTACAACCAACTTAACGCTGGTTTTATAAATCAGAATATTTCTGTGAGTACGCACGTCCGACGTTTCATCCCTACGCCACTTCTGACCACAGCAAAGTTTTATAGATGAGACCCCCGGTGTTTCTGATGGAACGATGGCAGCTAGAAGACTGGACACATCCCAGCTCAGACACATCCCAGCTCCGACATATCCCAGCTCCGACATATCCCAGCTCCGACATATCCCAGCTCCGACATATCCCAGCTCGAACACATCCCAGCTCGAACACATCCCAGCTCGGACACATCCCAGCTCGAACACATCCCAGCTCCGACATACCCCAGCTCCGACATATCCCAGCTCCGACATATCCCAGCTCCGACATATCCCAGCTCCGACATATCCCAGCTCCGACATATCCCAGCTCCGACATATCCCAGCTCCGACATATCCCAGCTCCGACACATCCCAGCTCGAACACATCCCAGCTCGAACACATCCCAGCTCGGACACATCCCAGCTCGAACACATCCCAGCTCGGACACATCCCAGCTCGAACACATCCCAGCTCGGACACATCCCAGCTCCGACACATCCCAGCTCGAACACATCCCAGCTCCGACATATCCCAGCTCGGGCACATCCCAGCTCGAACACATCTCAGCTCGGACACATCCCAGCTCGGACACATCCCAGCTCGGACACATCCCAGCTCGGGCACATCCCAGCTCGAACACATCCCAGCTCGGACACATCCCAGCTCGGACACATCCCAGCTCCGACATATCCCAGCTCCGACACATCCCAGCTCGGACACATCCCAGCTCGGACACATCCCAGCTCCGACATATCCCAGCTCCGACACATCCCAGCTCGAACACATCCCAGCTCGGACACATCCCAGCCAAGTAGTAACGATCAAATCTTCTGAAATAGAGAAGTAGAGGGATCGGAAGAAAAAAGTACGAACAGGAGAGAGTATAAATTGAAAAACCAAAACAGACATTTTCTTCTGGGCGCACACTTCAGGCACAATCTAATGAATCTGCTTGGAAACACAGAATATTGTGTTGTTTTAGGTTAAGTTAAGTGGGTTAAGAGCTGTTTGGTTACAGCACCACTCAGCCAAGATTCCTAGTGAAAGGCTCCGCAGAGGATATCGGTGAAACATTCAATAAGGGAATGCGTTGCTTCCATCTGTTTCTTCTGAGGTTATGGAAGATATAGCCAGTTTCAGGACAATAATCCTGTTCTTCTGGGGATGGATGGGCTGTTCAATGTTGCTCGTTTCAAAATGGTACATTGGAAATATTTGACTTGAATATTGCAGTGTTTTTTGTATTTTCCAGCACATATCGAGGGACCTGAACCAAATCGGGTTTAAGATTGACATGCCGGAGTGGACAAATATAATGAAATGGTTACTCTCATGCACAAGTGAGTGAAATAAAACCTTGCATGGGAGGACAATAGTTATTTAAATACAGGAAGGGAGAAGTCTGTCTCTGGAGAATCAGTGTCCTCATTATGCATTGTGTGTATGTGTGTGTGTGTATAGCTGCTAAATACCGCTAAACCCACCCATACGGATACTATAATATCTGTTAAATAACTCTAAGCTTAACCAGAGCACGTCCCTAATCACTCCGACCCAGGAAAAGAAGAGAAATGTCAGAGCCAATCAGGATCTAGAAAAAAAATGTCTGGAACGGTGGTCAAATGTCAGGGAGAATAGGGATGAACCTGTCATCGCCTAAAGTGCAAGAGAGCACAAAAGACATAGATTAACGAGGTTCAGATTCAGAAAAATAAAAGATAGACAGAGAGAGGGAAAAAGAGAGGGAGTGATTGAGTGGGAAAGAAAGAGATAAAGAGTAGACCTTGTCAGCAGTATGACTGGTCCAGGAGTCGTAGAGGAGAAGATCCGTTCTGTTACTCAATGTCTGCACTCAAGTCCGGCTGTAACGGAAAAGAGAAAAAGCGGAGGAAAAAGAGAACACGCAAAGAGAAGACAGACTGCACTGGAAATTTATTTTTAATATTGTTTCAGATGTACAGTTTCTTGGCAATTTCTCACATGGAAAAGCCTTGATTTCTAAGGACAAGAATAAACTTATGAGTCTAAGGACATTTTGAGCCTGTGATCAAATCCTCAATCCCTGATGCTTCAGATACTAAACTAGTCTAAAGAAAGCTAGATGTGTTGGTTTTTTAATCAGCACAACGGTATTTTAAGCTGTGCTGACATAACTCAAAAAAGGGTTTGAACTGTTCATAATTCCCTCCACCCTGACCAAGGCCCCGGTTCCAGCTAAAGAAAAACAGCCCCAAAGCATGATGCTGCCACCCCCATGCCTCATTTACCAGTTTCCTTCTCAGCGTTTCATGTCTCTGTTGATGATGGCTGTCTTCACATGTTCCATGGTATATCTAATGCTTTGGAAATTATGTTGTACCCTTCTCCTGACTGATATCTCTCAACAATGAAATCCCTCTGATGCTTTGGAAGCTCTCTGTGGACCATGGCTTTTGCTCTGAGATGCAACTAAGAAAATGTAATAGAAAATCCTGGAACAGGTTACCTTTATTTGTGAATAATCACTTTAAATTATGGCAGGTGTTTTAATGACTTATTTATTTTATATTTAGATATTTTATATTTATTTTATATATTTGTCCTGTTAAACAGTCGTCATGTTGGAGTGGAAGAGGACTCGAAAGGCAACCTGTGAATCTCTGGTTTACTTCATGTCCAAGAGGGTTAAGGCAGTGCTGGAAAATAATGGTGGCCACGTTCGGAACGTTATCTATAATGTGTTATACAGAAATGCATGTTGGGTAATGAAAGGGTACTGCTTTTCAGAAGTGGCAAGCGAGCAGGTTTAGGGAACGCCCTGAACCCGTTCAATGTAGTCGCCTCTGGCTGGTTGTAAATTGGAAGCAGGAAGTGTGTCAGGCATGGCCATGTCCTCTCTACACCTCACAGTCTCTGAGTGACCGACTGATTTTTACCACCCTGTCCTGTCTCATATCAGAAGAGCCCCATTAATGGCCATGGAGTAACACTGTAAAGGCAGATGCTGACTACAATAAGAGGTGTCTAGAGCTAGAACTGTCCCAGGGTCAGGGCGGTCGAGTACCAAATGTGAGTGTGTCTGGGGCTATTGGTTAAAGCAGCAAGCCTTCATGCTGGGTTTAAGGTATAGTTCAGGGGTCTTTCAGTCCAAAGATAAGAGAATATGGACTAATCACGCTTATCTTACAATCTCAGTGATATCAGTAATGGTTGTTAGGCAGCACTATGATAAGAGCTTCAACGCAAACACAGATGAATTTCTCCATATCTCCTATCAGATTAGATGTCTGGCTGATAGGCGAGACACAGGATGCACTGTGGGAAGATGACAACTCGTTAGGGGTGTGATGCTCTGGGCAATTCATCTGGGCGTCAATTTGACACTTGTCACCTACCTCAACACGATTGCAGACCTGGTACACCCCATCACCGAAATAATCTTGTGATGGCAGTGCAGGATAACGTACCCTGCCACACTGAATACATTGTTCGGGAATGCTTTGAGGAACATGATGAAGAGGTCATGGTGTTTTGGTCATGAGATTTCCGCACATCAACATTTTTTTGTGAATATTTCGCCCTCCAGAACCCTAAAACTTTGTCCAATGTGTGTAGGCTGTTTATTTATATAATAAATCATGGAAACGTATGTATTTTTCATACACTCATAAGAGCTTCCTCTCCATCAATCACTATGTTTTGTCAGACAACTGATGACTTAATATAAAAGAATCACATACAGATTGGGTCAGCATTAGTCTTTTTAACCCTATAATAGAACAATTCTGTGCAATAATCCTTAACTATTGGTTGTGGATCTCTACATTAATTAATCAACTTTATGTGGAGATGCGCTGTTCAGCTCATGCAAACCGTGAGAATGAAAAATATAGACAGCATATTGGACTGAGGAAGCAGTACTTTCACCTGGCATTCTCAGCTGTTCTGAGCTTCTCCTCTCGCCTCCTACACAATAATTATCCCGATGCTGCTTTTGGACAGAACTATCTTTAGAGAAGGAAGAGGCTCATTAAGAGACATGAAGTACCCGATACAGTACTTCGCACACACCACATGCGCACACACATATGAACGGATATTTAACCTCACCCCACCCAGAACAGATCCATGGGCACTGAACGAAAAGCAGAGGTCCAAACCACTTGGCTGTTTCAGCAAGGCCAAGGCATGGGGAAAATATTTCAATTTTCATAAGCGAGGTCCAATGTCTTACGAGGGCAGGCTGTCCCGCTCACATATCAAGGCCGTTGGTAAGGCATGACTTGGATTTGGTCCAGGGCAAAAGTCTGGTGCCAAGACCAGTCTGGTCAAGGTGGGGTCCACAGGTTCGACGACAGACCAGCCAGTTTCACAGCAAGAATAGGTAATACCACAGAAAATCATCACTTATTCTACGAGATTCACAAGTAACACGACGAGCTATTGACAAGATTGGACTTGTGCTGTTCTTTGTCAAGCTTGATGGTGACCTTTGGGAACAATGTGTACATGCAGTGTGCTTGAATTAGGGCTTGAACAAGGGTTGGGTTAAGGGTCTAGGGAGAGGCATTTATGACTTGCTTTAGTTGATGTGTTTTTGACATACATACTCATTTTTTACGGTTAAAGTTAAGAGTCACGGTTAGGGTTGGGATTTGTTGAAGTAGGATTTCATTTAATTATCTCTCCATTTACTCTGCTAAGTAAATATGTTTGTGTGCGGTTAATTTTGATGATAATCGGATCTTACAAGTGTTTTCTCCCCTCGTTACAGTAGCACTAGCGACTCAGAGATCAGGGATTTTCTGGTCTGGGTAAAAACATCTCACATGTTTGTTAGAGGGTTTGTGGTTCTCTCATCTATTAAGGAAGAACAGACACAGTGGCGTAGAGAGATAGAGAGAGAGAAGGGAGAGAGAAGGGAGAAAGGAATGGCACGATTTGGCTGGACTACTCAGGTTTGTATGACAGCAATATACCGTAGTTCTTTGTGCTCTATTCACTTCTTCTGACCGGGAACAAACGCTGAATCATAGAAAGCTTTGGTGGCTATACTGGTAATCAATCATTTTCGGTTAATATATACCACAACCTCATGTAGCTCTGTCAGGAGTAATGATTAAGTACTGATAAAGTAATACTAAAATACTGCTGAAGTACTTCCTTTGCATTTGACCAGCAGGCTCTGCGGTGTCATAAGTCTTCTCAAGTAACCCCTGGTTAACCACTGCCCAACAGACCTGTTAATTCTGCTCCGCCACACCACCTAGTGGGAAAGGAAGGACGTGGCAGTATGATGTGTGTGCGTGTGTCTGTAGTTGTTTCTTTGCCAGCGCGACAAAGCAACTAAGCCAAGGTACATTTTTGACCTAAGAGTCATTCTATGCTTCAGTAACCCTTCCTGGATTTTCAAGCCGCAAACACACAATTTCCCCTGGAAATCGGAAGAACATCAGAGAAAGGAAGTAAGGAAAAAACACAGAGATAGATTGAGGGTGACATTCTTTTTACGGGTGATAAAAATTTTAAAAAGTGATTAAACTATTTTGATTCCCTGTGAGTTTCTAAAGAGCTGTGTGATTATCAACACACACTTCAATTATGCAATCATAAATAAATTGTGCATTTTTTCAGAGATGTAGCATTAGCGACAGACAGAAAAGCCAAATAATATATAGAGGAAAAATGAAGATGGTAACAAAACAAAGCTTTTACAATACATTAATTTGGTCATATGTTTGGATGCACACTGCAACTGTATGACAAGGTCGTACGTCATATTTATCTTAATCTGGGTTAATCTAATTCCAAACACTGAACCCCACCTCCAGATGACTTTACCTAATTCAAAACACTGAACCCCACCTCCAGATGACTTTACCTAATTCAAAACACTGAACCCCACCTCCAGATGACTTTACCTAATTCCAAACACTGAGCACCACCTCCAGACCACTTAATCTAATTACAAACTTAACATCTACTCCCTGAAGTAATCTTTTCCTCAAGGGGAACAATGAAATGTCCTCACAAGGTACTTGTTTTGTTTTACTATCCTTGTGGAATTGAAGTATGGAAAACAAGGACACATACACACACACACACACAAACAAACACACACGCACACACACACACACACACACACACACACACACACACACACACACACACACACACATGGACGTTGACCACCACCCGTTGGGTTTAATGCTCGCTCTCTTTCTCTGATCTGTCTCTTTGCATTGCGCTCCGTGACGTTGAGGCATTCAATGGCCTTTTCACACAGCGGCCCTCTGGTTGGACAGACTAGATCCCAACATGGGGCCCTTGCCTACATTAGACAGGTTCACAAGTGTGTGTGTGTGTGTGTGGGTCCAAACATGTGTGTGAGCGTCTGTGAGTTTGTGAGTGTGTGTACCTTTTGACCCCTTCTTGGTGGCCTGACTTCTCTTGCACGGAGTAAGCGTGAAAGAGAGACCTTGAAATAAAAGTCGTTAGGACATCCCGGAATGTCAGGATGTTGTGTCATGGTGTCCTGAACAAAATATGGTTTCCTTGGAAACCAAAAAGAGAAGAGGGAGAGAATGCGGGAGCGAGAGGGGTGGAGAGAGGGATGGGAGAAATTTGTGGGAGAAGATGGAGGGGCAGATAGTGTGGGTCAGATATAGAGGGGTATATAGAGGGGAATATAGAGGGGCTGATATAAAGGGGCAGATATAGAGGGGCAGATAGTGTGGGTCAGATATAGAGGGGTATATAGAGGGGAATATAGAGGGGCTGATATAAAGGGGCAGATATAGAGGGGCAGATAGTGTGGGTCAGATATAGAGGGGTATATAGAGGGGAATATAGAGGGGCTGATATAAAGGGGCAGATATAGAGGGGCAGATAGAGAGGTGCAGATATAAAGGGTCATATAGAGAGGCAGATTTAGAGGCATATATGAGATGGAGATAAAGGGGCAGGTAGAGAAGGGCAGATATACAGGGTCAAATTGAGTGTGGCATATTGACAGGGGCAGAGAGAGAAGGTCAGATAGAGGGGCAGATGGAGAGGGACAGATAGATAGAGGGGAAGAAAATGTGGCAGTGAAAAGCAGTGTAAATGGTTGTCTGGCAGCTTCTCCGTCCACAGTGTGACAGGTAGCATACTTTATTACCTTCTTGGTGTGTGGTGAGAAAACGCTCCTACATAATTTCATCACACATTTCACACATTTCAACAAGCATGTGCAAAAGTGAGACTTCAGTATAGAGAGCTAGAGCGTTTAAAGAGGAGGACATTGAAATGTTGACTCAACTGCTGGATTTAGCAGTAAACCCCACATTTCTGACAGGCTGTGGGTGGGGAGATGTGTGTTTCAGGCTTACAGATATTAACCCTCTCTTTCTCTCTGTGGACTGACTGACCTCTTAGACTGAATTCAGACATTCACAGATACGACTGAGATTAGCTGCTAATGAGGGTTAAAGTCTACAGAAAACAATGTAAACATCGCTAAGCTTTTCCGTTGTATAGACTGTGTGTCTACAATTAATAAAGGGTAAATTTACAGTGGCTACAGCCGCTTTATTCTTGGACTTACAAATGATTGATAACTGATTATGCAAAGCCTACCTCCATTACAGACCTTGAAAAAGTTTAGTTGAGGGAGGTCAGTCAATAGGCAATCTGATTGACTTGGGCAAACAAATATAATAATGTTCATGCTCTGTAGGCATATTGCAGAAGGGGAGGTTCCTACCCTGTCAGTTTGTTATTTATAGTTGTTTATAGAATTTGTATTCATTTGTGAGCACATATTTCAACTGGGGGCACTGATTATAATATTAGTGTAAACTGTCACTGTCCCCCCAAGTCACCAGCTCTGCAAACTATCCTGTCTTTTCTACTAGTCATTACCAAGGTACCAAATTATCCTGTCTTTTCTACTAGTCATTACCAAGGTACCAAATTATCCTGTCTTTTCTACTAGTCATTACCAAGGTACCAAACTATCCTGTATTTTCTACTAGTCATTACCAAGGTACCAAACATCCTGTCTTCTATACTAATCATTACCAAGGTACCAAACGATCCTGTCTTTTCTACAAGTCATCACAAACATTCTGGTCCATTCTTTGAGTCGAATAAAAGTACCAAACGATCCTGCCTTTCTACCAGTCATTACCAAAGCATCAAAGAAATATGGTCCTTTCTTTCTTGCACCACTCACTCCCAGATGGTCTAGCTTTTTCTAGTATGTACCAAAAAACAGTTCCACTGCTATATCATTTAACTTTTAATTTTAGACACCATTTTAATAGTGCTTCTATTTCTCTTCTCTTTGGTGAAATTGAATACAAAATTATGAAATTGTAATCTTTAAACATGATGCAATTATTACATTTATTAAATAGCCTGCTTTTGGATTTCTTGTGAGATTGCCTTACAGTAATATAACAACAACAGCTATTTACTGTAAACTAACAGGATAGTCAAGCAGAATGTTGTTTTGCAGTTTGAGATTATTGGAGAAGCCGTTACTCTTGTTTTGACAGACCTCCCAGCTAATCCCTATTGTAACTGTTTGAAGAGGGAGGGTGTGTGTCTAAATGTCTGTGTGTGTCTAAATGAGCCTAAATGTGTTTGTGTGTATGTATGTGTGTGTGTCTAAATGTGTGTGTTTGTATGTGTGCTTATGTATGTGTGTGTGAGTGTGTGTGTGTATTGTGTGTGTATGTGTGTGTGTATGTGTGTGTCTAAATGTGTGTGTGTGTGTGTGTGTGTGTGTGTGTGTGTGTGTGTATGTGTGCTTATGTATGTGTGTGTGAGTGTGTGTGTGTATTGTGTGTGTATGTGTGTGTGTATGTGTATGTGTGTGTCTAAATGTGTGTGTGTGTGTGTGTGTGTATGTGTATGTTTGTGTCTAAATGTGTGTGTGTGTGTATGTGTATGTGTGTGTGTATTCAAACCTCGCTGAACCTCCTATGTTGCCTGGACCTAACTTGTAATCCTTCTTCCAATCACTAAGCAGGACTCTCTGGAATATGTGAGTGGCCAATAAAAAACATATTAAACATATTAGAAAACATATTAGAAACACATTTTAGAAATAAGAATTTACATTGGAAATCTCCTTTCATGTCTACTACCACAAGAAACACTAAGTGCATATATATTTTGGTCAGGACACAGGCATTTATGGTTGTCAGAAAAGTAAGAAAGATGAAGAGTCTCCACCAAATTTCTATGTCAATCCCGAACCAATACTGCAGCAGAATACCTAAACCTTATACCTAAAGAGTAAAGTTCCCTAATCATTAGCTCCTAAATTGGTACCTAAAATCGATTGGCTCAGGTTGAAAGGTCAGAAGGCCTCTCTTAATCATATAATGAGCCAATCTAGAGGGGAGGAGAGATGCAGGGAAGAATGAAGGGGTGACAAAGGTGAGAAGTTCACTGTGCAATCTAAGACTGTTTTATCCCGCTGAGCTGAAGCCGGAGGAAAAAGACATTGATCAGGGCAATTTTGGTAAAACAATTATTTGCAAGATGAAATCGGAGATAAACACCAAATATTTGTTCTGAGATCTTTATGTAAAAACGCACGAAATTGACATTTTCAGGACATTTCCTGTAACTCAAGAGTGTCTTTAAAAAATAATTTTCGTCACTTTCCATTAGATCTTCTCTTTTGTGTAGCTTGGCAACATTTCTCATGATTGTATTACACACAGTTCAGAGCAATCATTCCAAAACGGTGACTGTCTCCTCTGCTGGCCGGACACGGTTTCCTTTTACATTTACAACAGGGACTTTAGCTAACAGTTTGCTGGAACACGCTCAAGAACATGTTCTACAAAAGGCCTAACCATCGTTGTCAGCTGAGAGTTATAGCAAGCGTTAAGGTACAACTGGGTGTGTTAAGTGGACAATATACGACGGGCAAAGTATGCCTTAGAAGTGTCTGAATATAGCCATGATATATAGCTTATTGCTACTATAAACGTGTTGCCATTGTATTAATGCCAAATCAATGTTTGACATAAGCCCTGGTTAACGGTCATAATACGTTGGCAATAAGACATCATCTAAATCACCCAGGTGTAATAATGTGTTCATTTAACATAGAGGCTTAGACCTTGATTGCTAACTAGCGTAACGTTATGTTCTATCGTTCTGTATACGACGGCTACAACACATTTAGCATTGGCAACTGGTTACAAGGGACCTCTGGGGTTTATAGTGTGTGGCCCCACATATCGTGGTTAAGGGCTGTTTCCAGGGCCTCATGTTTGGTATATTCTCCATATTCCACACCCCCTCATTAATGCCTAATTAAACCCAAGAAATGTCTGATAATGAACTGTAGATGTTAACAAAAACATGTTCACTTGTGTGATAATGTTTGGACGTTATTCTTTCTCATTACGATGACCTAATCGTGAGATCATTTAATCAATTCACTGATGTCCAGCGCATATAATCTGACTAAAATGTCTGTTAGACTACCACAGAACAACAAGCAATGAAACGAACGGATATAATTACAACTCAACATCTGCCAATCTATATTTTGTTATCAGTCTTATCAGTTGTATGTTGTCTAAACGTTTCGGCCCGTGGAGAGAACCATACAGACACTGATAGTGCTATATCCTCGCATATTAATATTACTTGCATATAATTCAATTATCAGATGTGTAATCGCCACTATGTCACTATGGAAACTATACATTTGTTTCCACTAGATTTAACATGACAAAGAACAGACTTACACATGTTCACTGTTAGAGACATCGATCAGCCACGCAGCACCGATGACAAGTGGACAGGAAGCAAATCAATCAACATCAGTGGTTCTGCTATCTTGACGTATTGATGTGAATGTCTGGACAGGGACGTGCGCACCAACATTCCAGTAATGGGTTGGTTTCGGGAAAAGCATTGTAACTGTTGAATTTGTGTGTGTGTGTTTGACGCTCTAATTACAAAGATAAAAGCACTGGAAAAAAACCTTTTTCTTGGGTACACCCACTGAGGTGAATGTTTTTGATATTAGGAGAACTGTGAACATACATTCTCCAACTGGTAGAATCATCGTGGCCACTAGTCATCCCGCTAAGCTTTGAATAAGAATGGGATTCATTTTGAAGCTATGTCTAGGCCTCGCTGTGTGTGTGTGTGTGTGTGTGTGTCAGTGTTACTGATAGAAAGAGACAGACAGGCAGCGTGCCTCTATTCAATAACACCATAGACATTAGCATAACTCACAGAGCGTAACCAAATGACCTAGCCACCTGTAGTTGCTATAGCCTGCCTGATCCACAATGTAGCGCTCAGGCCATTCACTACCACCTCACTCTGTGTGTGTTAGTGTGTGTGTGTGTTAGTGTGTGTGTGTCTGTGTGTGTGTGCATGTGTGTGTGTGTGTGTGTGTGTAAGAGAGAGAGGGTTCTGTGAACAAAGAGCACAGCAGTAAAACAGGCAAGAAGTAGCAGTCTCCACACAGTCTCTCCCTTTTCTTATCCTCCCTACCTCCCTTCTCTCCCCCTCTCTCTCTTTCTCGGTCTCTCTCTCTCTCTGCCTCAGGGAGTGTCTACTAGAGTGTGCGAGGAGGGGAGGGGGGATACCCACCCCCCCATGACCTCCCCCTAATCTCTGATTGGCTGAGGTTGCGCTGTGTGAGGCCTGTGATAGGTTAGTCCGTGGCTGTGTGTGGGGCCTGTCGGAGGGAGAGTGTTCTGTGACTCTGCAAGGGGGCCTGACAGCATACAGGAGGAACTATCACATGCCCAGACACCCTGCAAGACACAGTAAGAGCAGCAAGAGCGAGGTGCAGGTAGATACAGAGGAGAACTGTAGAGAAAAAGAAAGAAAAGGGGAGAAAATAAGAGTGAGGGCGAGAATGTAAGGATAGATTGAGAGATTGGAAGGAAGGAAGCAAACACACTCACCTCTCGTCTTTCCCTCAACTCACTCACTCAGTCTACCCTTAAAAACACCTGAGGCCGGGACAGAGGAAGAAGAGGACTGGACACAAACGCACAAACTGTCTGTGTTTTAAGAAGAAACTAATACACAGTATCTTATTGTTTTCTGTCTCGGCTTCTGCACTCATACTTGGACAGGAAGAAAGGGAATATACGGTTTCTGCCTTCACATTGGACATTTGGATAAGTTCCCATATTTCTTCCTCCCTGCAGGGCTTCGAGCGGCATGGCACAAAGGAAACCCGGCACCAGCGGGCAGCGACGGACCGGGCTGCCCTCCAACCCCTTCTCCAGCATGGCACTGTCCCTCTGCTTGTCCCTCGTCTTCCTCTTCCTCAGCTCGCCCACGCTGGCCGCCGACGAGTACGACTACTACAGCTGGCAGTCGGACAACTTCCACAGCGGCCGCTTCTACACCAAGCAGCCCCAGTGCGTGGACATCCCGCCTGACCTGCGCCTCTGTCACAACGTGGGCTACAAGAAGATGCGCCTCCCCAACCTGCTGGACCACGAGACCATGCCCGAGGTCAAACAGCAGGCGGGCAGCTGGGTGCCGCTACTCGCCAAGCGGTGCCACGCCGACACGCAGGTGTTCCTCTGTTCCCTGTTCGCCCCCGTGTGTCTGGACAGGCCCATCTACCCGTGCCGCTCGCTGTGCGAGGCAGTGAGGGACAGCTGCGCCCCCGTCATGGAGACCTACGGGTTCCCGTGGCCAGAGATGCTGACCTGCGATAAGTTCCCCATTGATAATGATCTGTGTATACCCATGCAGTTTGCTGGGAGCCAGATTACGCCTGCCCCAGGTAGGATTACACACACACTCACACACACACACTCTGTCTCACACACACACACTTAGGGCATAGCGCACATGTTGGGAATTTTTGGTATTTCGCGTAAATATTGGCAAAAAAATCTGATATCAATTGTTGTTGGAAAGATAAATTGAGTGGATGTAAATATTTATTCACAACCCTATTTTGGTTTGTTAAGAGATAAAATACTTTAAAACTGCGTACAACACAACAATACTTAAGAATTAATGCACCACCGATAATCATTTTTATTTTTGTGACTACCAAGTGGTTCATTGGATAACAAAATAGGCTTAAACAATACATAGATTTCATTGTTGACATTGCTGGTTTATTAAATTAAGAAAATAAAGTACATTAATTGGTTATTAGAAGGTAATAATATCAGATAAAAAGTAAAATGCTGTGGACTACAGGTAAAAGACAGGATACGCTAGTCTAACGTGTTCAATATTACATCTGTCCATAAAGAACTTTTTAATGTCTCAGATTGCAATGATTTAACGTAATCTCAGGTATATATTTATATATATATATATATATATATATATATATATATGTATATATGCTGTGATACATTTTTGCCATCTTGGTGGGACACCAAAGGAAAGTAAGGCAAGAAAAAAAATCATCACCATGACACGAAGGTCTATTTGTATCTAGGATTATTTTTATTTTAGGGTAAATTGGGGTTTGTGTTAAAATAACTGGATAGGATTAGGTTTAAATTGCAGTTAAAATAACAGGATATGATTAGGTTTAAATTGGAGACAGGAGTTTGGGTTTCTTTTCGGGTGTGGGATGAGAAAACACATGTTTTTATTAGATATTTTGTGTCCAAAATAGATTATAAAATAATGTCTCAGACTTTATAATAACTTGACCTAGGGAGATAAGATGTTTGGATCATCTCTACGGGCTGGTTTCAGATCAACTCTTAAGGCTGGTCTTAGATCAACTCTTTGAGCTGGTTTTCAGAACAGCTCTTTCGGCTGATTTCAGATTAACTCTTAGAGCTGGTTGCAGATCAACTCCTACAGCTGGTTGCAGATCAACTCCTAGAGCCCGTTTCAGATCAACTCATAAAGCTGGTTTCAGATCAACTCCTAAAGCTGTTTTCAGATCAACTCCTACAGCTGGTTGCAGATCAACCCCTACGGCTGATTTCAGATCAACTTCTAGAGCTGGTTTCAGATCAACTTCTAGAGCTGGTTGCAGATCCACTTCTAGATCTGGTTTCAGATCAACTCCTACAGCTTGTTGCAGATCAACTTCTAGATCTGGTTTCAGATCAACTTCTAGAGCTGGTTTCAGATCAACTTCTAGAGCTGGTTGCAGATCCACTTCTAGATCTGGTTTCAGATCAACTCCTACAGCTGGTTGCAGATCCACTTCTAGATCTGGTTTCAGATCAACTCCTACAGCTTGTTGCAGATCAACTTCTAGATCTGGTTTCAGATCAACTCCTACAGCTGGTTGCAGATCAACTCCTAGGGCTGACTTCAGATGATCTGTCAGTGCAGGTTTCAGATGAACTTAAGCTTTCTCAGACAGACCAAGCCTATTTCTGGACTAGAAAAACACTTTGATAGATTCTGCTTTCAACACCTGCAGTGGGTTTAATCTGGGTCAGGAAAACGGGCCTAGTTGTGTTTGCGACAAACTTCTTTTCCTTTACATGATCAGCAACTTTTCTCTTTATCAAGCTCATTTGTGAAAAATGATAAGACAATGTACGGCATGTAATTCATTACTAGTGAAATACTAGTGAAAGTAAGGATTAAAATACACATCGATGTGACATAGAAAATAATAATCATATTTCACAAGACTTATCTTACCATTTAATTGGTTTAATTGCTGTTTTGACATTGAAATTGGGGAGTCTCATTCTGAGTGACCCCTGAAGTGTGCATGTGACATGTATGTGTGTGTGTTGTGTGTGTGTGTGTAGTGTGTAGTGTGTTTGTGTGTGCATATGTGTACCGCAACCACAGAGAAAGAGGGAAACAGATTGCATGTAAGTGTGCGTGCGTGTGTGTGTGTGTGTGGTGTGTGTGTGTGTGTGCGTGTGTGCGTGTGTGTGTGTGTGCGTGTGTCTGTGAGGACTGTGTGTGAGAGAGTCAATGTGAGTCTAGTCTACAGAATGTGAAGGGGACACTGCTGTGCCTCTATTGTGTCCCGAACTGTTCTTTCTTTTGTCCGATCGGCTGGTTAGACAGCCAATTAACTAGCAGACTAATTACAGAGAGCTAATTAGTCTACGGAGAAAAGGGGACAAGGGTGGGGAAGTAAGTAGAGCGGAGAAGGGGTTGAGGAGGGAGAAAATGGCAGAGAAAGAGAGAGAGGAGAGAGGAAAGGGAAAAAAAACAACTCTGACAGATAATGAGATAAATAGGGAGAGAAGTGGACATTATAGAGGCAAAATGAAAAGAAAGGACAGAAAAAAGAGGGGAGAGGGAGGAGTAGGGGAGGAGTAGGGGAGGAGTAGGGGAGGAGTAGGGGAGGAGAGAGAAGAGTGAGGAAGGAGTGGGGAAATAAAGAGTTACGGGTAAGAGGGCCAAACTGGAGAGGCTGCTAGGGAAGTTATGTGAAACGAAACACATTTCAATTGAAATAGGAAAGGGAATGTTTAATTACAGAATTCCTTCCTCCCACACTGTACGTATTTAACACAATGTTAATATAAATTGTATTTGTACACACACAGCGAGCTGATTCCGCAAATGTGCAGGTCTACAATTATGAAATATAAACAGGGAGACACATTTGTAGAAACGTTTTTACCGAGCGCATGCAAGGCAGACGAGATACTGGGTTTGTGGGTAGTGCACTATTTATTACCAGGCCAAACACTATGGACTATACAGGGACAAGGGTGCTATTTTGGATAAAGACCATGTGCTGAAAATGTATGATGTGTTATTACAGGACTCGAATCAACTATGTGACATATTCAGTTCACTGTGGCATTACCTTGGATAAGACATGTATTATACCTGAACTTGACCTTTTAATAGCACCACACAGGTATCTATTCAATGTACAATACACTGTAGAGGGTGCATTTGATTACAAGGAATGGTTCACGGTCAAACAGAGGGAGGGAGGAGAGAACACAGTTGTAGAGCTGGTGTAGAAACTAGCAGAACAGAGTTAGATTGACTTTCCACCTCAATGTTCATTCAGAGAGAAAGAAAGAATGAGAGGGAGAGAGAGTGAGAGAGCGGAAAAGAAAGGATGAGAGAGAGAGAGAGAGAGAGAGAGGAAAAGTGTAAGAGACAGAGAATGTGAGGGAGTGAGGGAGAAACAGAATGAGAAAAAGGGAGAGAACTACCAAAAGACCAACGGTGTCTTTCCACTTGTTGTTTATGTTATGTCGCATGCAAAGGGGATTGTGTGTGTGTGTGTGTGTGTGTGTGTGTGTGTGTGTGTGTGTGTGTGCTTTTGGGCATCAGGTGTGTGATATTACGAAACCCAGATGCAGAATAGGAGCAAGACCTGGACGTTCAGAGAGGAGTAATCCGAGTGAGGAGGTTGGAGTTTTAAATATGTTTGAGAAGATTGTATACTGGTCTGACGTTGTTGGAAGTTACTCAGCAGGGGTGTTGTTTTATACTCCCTCTGTTGGCACGGTAACTTAGTGATGAGTGGTTTCAATGGAGGAGACAAATGGAGGAGACGGGGTGAGAATTAGTCCATGGTTTAAATGTTGGTAGAGGTAAGGGAGGACCAGGAGAGACAATAGGTTTCTGGATTATCTTGTCATTGAGTATGTGCTGGCTGGTCGGCCTTCTGCGTTGGAAAACACTAAGTCTGTACAGTTTAAACACATGCGCACATGCCGAAACGCATCATGTCACACACAGAAGGAAAACCTCAGAGACACACAGACACACACACACATACACACACATACACACACACACACACACACACACACACACTACTGAATATTACAAGGGCTTTAATGAATACCATGTTCTGTTTGAAATGTGCACCGGTTCTAATCTCATGACCCATTTAAGTACTTTAACTTGAGAGTAGCGACGCTTCTGACATGAACCGCTGCTGTGGCGGGATTTGAAAAACACAAGCACACACACACAACGTCCTGTATATGATTTACATTAGAGAAGCTAACATCTGGTAAAATGCATCACGCACAGAGACAGAAGCGCTCTTAAACATGACCTGTGGGCCGTCCCCTGAGACCACTAGGACACACACACGTCTTCTTCTGTCCCAATCTTACACCCAGTTTAGGCGTGTACTGAATGTGTGTGTTCTGCTGTATGACAACCATCTAGTCCAGCAGTATGACAACCATCTAGTCCAGCAGTATGACAACCATCTAGTCCAGCAGTATGACAACCATCTAGTCCAGCAGTATGACAACCATCTAGTCCAGCAGTATGACAACCATCTAGTCCAGCTGTATGACAACCATCTAGTCCAGCTGTATGACAACCATCTAGTCCAGCTGTATGACAACCATCTAGTCCAGCTGTATGACAACCATCTAGTCCAGCTGTATGACAACCATCTAGTCCAGCAGTATGACAACCATCTAGTCCAGCTGTATGACAACCCTCTAGTCCAGCTGTATGACAACCATCTAGTCCAGCTGTATGACAACCATCTAGTCCAGCAGTATGACAACCATCTAGTCCAGCTGTATGACAACCATCTAGTCCAGCAGTATGACAACCATCTAGTCCAGCAGTATGACAACCATCTAGTCCAGCAGTATGACAACCATCTAGTCCAGCAGTATGACAACCATCTAGTGAGCTGTACCATCTAGTCCAGCAGTATGACAACCATCTAGTCCAGCAGTATGACAACCATCTAGTCCAGCAGTATGACAACCATCTAGTCCAGCTGTATGACAACCATCTAGTCCAGCTGTATGACAACCATCTAGTCCAGCTGTATGACAACCATCTAGTCCAGCAGTATGACAACCTCCTAGTCCAGCAGTTTCACAACCCTTTTGTCTAGTACATTCCTAGCTTGGCCCTGACATTCTCATCTCGCTCATGACAGTTTAATTTGGTCCTGACATTCTTAGCTCAGTCTGACAGCCTCGGCTCGATCATGAAAGTTTTGCTTGGCCCTGACTGTTCAGCTCGGCCCTGCCTGTTTACCCTCGGTCCTGACTGTTCGGCTCTGTCCTGCCTTTTTGGCTCTGTCCTGCCTGTTTGGCTCGGTCCTGACTGTTTGGCTCGGTCCTGCCTGTTTCGCTCGGTCCTGACAGTTTGGCTCGGTCCTGACTGTTTGGCTCTGTCCTGCCTGTTTGGCTCGGTCCTGACTGTTCGGCTGGTTCCTGACTGTTTGGCTCGGTCCTGCCTGTTTGGCTCAGTCCTGACTGTTTCGCTCGGTCCTGACAGTTTGGCTCGGTCCTGACTGTTTGGCTCTGTCCTGCCTTTTTGGCTCTGTCCTGCCTGTTTGGCTCGGTTCTGCCTGTTTGGCTCAGTCCTGCCTTTTTGGCTCTGTCCTGCCTGTTTGGCTCTGTACTGCCTGTTTGGCTCGGCCCTGACTGTTTGGCTCAGTCCTGACTATTTCGCTCGGTCCTGACTGTTTGGCTCGGTCCTAACAGTCGGTCTTAGTCCCCGATCATCTCCCATATCCACTGGTAACTGGCCACACATAAACATATGGACAGGTGACATGGCTTCCTGTCTCACAGAGCATCTGATCTCACAATAAAGTCAAAGTGATCCCTTCAATGATACCGAGGGCTAACCCGTGTACCGAGATACCTACGTTGGACTAAGATGAACTGACACATAACAAGTATGCAGTAGACATGTAGATACAGAAAGAGTGAGGAGAGAGAAAGTAAATTGGAGAACGAGAGAATGAAAGACAGGGGGGTTGAGAGTCGGCTCCCAGACCATTCTCCTCCCAGGGCTAACAGTCAAAGGTCAGAGGTTATCACCTGGTCCTAACTAGCTGTCTGGCCTGATAATGACAGGGGTCAGAGTTCAACATGCCTCACTGCACTGGGTCGCGTTGAAGTGAACCCTTTAGTGACACAGAAACTCTCAGTGTGTGAGTATGTGTGAACGCCTGTGTGTGTGTGTGTGTGTGTGTGTGTGTGAGTATGTGTGAATGCCTGTGTGTGTGTGTGTGTGTGTGTGTGTGAGTATGTGAGAATGAGTGTGTGTGTGTGTGTGTGTGTATATGTATGTATGTGTCCTGGCCTTGTCTTATTGTCAGCACCACACAATTAAAGGCATGACCCTCTGTCTAGCAGGCCTCCTGGTGATAATGCATGGGAACCCTCATGCTGGAAAGGGTTCCCTCCCTCTCTTTCATTCCACCCCTTCACCCTTTCCCTCTACTTCCATCTCTCCATTCCACCCCTTCACCCTTTCCCTCTACTTCCATCTCTCCATTCCACCCCTTCACCCTTTCCCTCTACTTCCATCTCTCCATTCCACCCCTTCACCCTTTCCCTCTACTTCCATCTCTCCATTCCACCCCTTCACCCTTTCCCTCTACTTCCATCTCTCCATTCCACCCCTTCACCCTTTCCCTCTACTTCCATCTCTCCATTCCACCCCTTCACCCTTTCCCTCTCCTTCCGTCCCTCTCCCTCATCCCACCTCTCTCTCTTGCACACACACACACACACACACACACATGCACACACACACAAACGCCCCCGCCCAACTTTCTGCTCTGCCTATTTGAAATGATTCACTTAAAGGCTGTTATGTCTTATTGAGCCTGTAGAGTAATAGATTGTGGTTACTCTGGGGGGGTGTGGGGGTGTGGGCTGTCTGCCCACTTGTCCCTGTGCCAGGGTACATACATGTGTCAGGAGAAAGCATTCCTTCTACACAGCACTCTGCTCTGCTTGTCCTGTTTAGTTATTAACAGGGAACTCAATTAAACTGATCTGGCTGCAGTGAACCAATCTCTCCGAGTGTGGACTACTAGTGTCTAGTTATCATAGCATATTTGACTACTGACTAAAGGACATTTGACCAGTGACCATAGGACTTCTGTCCAGTGACCGTAGGACTTTTGTCCAGTGACTGTAGAACTTTTGTCCATTGACTGTATTATAATGCACTGATCACAGCATATCTGCCTTAAAAACAACATTTACAAATGCTTCGTATTATTATTAAAGTGAGAGGTCAGTTGGATGTTTTGTGGGGAGGGAAAGACCAAAAAGTATTTACCACAACAATAAACAAACATCCAGCTCGCTTTTTAAAAGCACACTGTCAGCAAAAGGACAGCCCTGTTTCACCTTGTCTAACTTTACTTTATGTGAAGTCTATGTGAAGCTTACTCTTGCTGGGCTAACTGTGTACATATATACATATATACAAAATATAACCATGCTGGTTCCTTGAAATGTACACATTATCAAACTGACCCATGAAGAAATAAATATATACAAACTGGCCCATAGATAAATACACAAATTATGACAGACCCATAGATAAATATACATATTCAAACTGACCCATTAAGAAATAAATAGATACAAATTGGATCATAGATAAATAAACATATTCAAACTGACCCATGAAGAAAGAAATATATACAAACTGGCCCATTGATAAATACACAAATTATGACAGACCCATAGATAAATACACATATTATAACAGACCCATAGATAAATACACATATTATAACAGACCCATAGATAAATACACATATTATAACAGACCCATAGATAAATACACATATTATAACAGACCCATAGATAAATACACATATTATAACAGACTCATAGATAAATACACAAATTATGACAGACCCATAGATAAAAACACATATTATAACAGACCCATAGATAAATACACATATTATAACAGACTCATAGATAAATACGCATATTATAACAGACCCATAGATTAATACACATATTATAACAAACCCATAGATAAATAAACATATTATAACAGACTCATAGATAAATACACATATTATAACAGATTCATAGATAAATACACATATTATAACAAACCCATAGATAAATACACATATTATAACAGACCCATAGATAAATACACATATTATAACAAACCCATAGATAAATACACATATTATAACAGACCCATAGATAAATACACATATTATAACAGACCCATAGATAAATACACATATTCTAACAGACCCATAGATAAATACACACAGATTGGACACTAAGATACAAACATGCTATTAAACACACAATCCACAAATTACCACCACTGTCTTCCAATTACGGTCTGTACCTATCATCCCAACAAACCCGTTTGCTTGGTCAATCAAACTGGAAAGAAACAGGACAACAAACCTAGATTGACATTTTTCTAACCATGTGACTTAATGCACACACATACATGCACACCAACAGACAAAACCAAACACACACAGAACGATATGAAAGTTAACTAAACAGAGTTATATATGTATATAAACCCATGTTTCTTTGATTTTCACTGGATGTCTCAGTGAACAGTCACAGACTATGCGTCACAGACTATACGTTGATGTTTCAGGTCTGGCTATACTGGACTGTACCACATACTGGGTCTTTGCTTCTGTACACAACATCACTGTTCAGCTAAGCTTAGCTGTTACTGTAGCCGTTTACCTTTCACACACACTCACACGCAGACATCCACATAGACACAGACAGAAAGAGACAAACACACACGCGCGCGCGCACACACACACACACGCCAACATGTGAGCCACACCTTAACACAAAATATACAAGTTCTCAAATTAAAACATTTTCTCCAGAGTAATTGCAGTGCAAACATCGCTCAGGATACTGCAGTATATATTCCCTATTCAGCAAATATCTTCTGACAGGCTATTTCTAAACAGTGTTTTAGACTAAAGTATGGGCCCAAAACAGCACAGACTGGTCTAAATTTAAAGGAATCTGTATGTATCTAAAAATACACAACCGTTCAAAAGTCTGGGTCACATATTTAAAGAAATTGTATCCATTTAAATGACATCTATGGGGTAGACATTGTTAATGTTGTAAATTAATATTGTAGCGGGATGATTTGTAATGCAATATCTACATAAATATCTACATGGGCATAAAGAGGCCCATTAGCAGCAACTATCAGTCGTGTTCTCCAATGGCATGTTGTGTCTGCTAATACAGGTTTAGAATTTTATAAGCTAACTGATCATTGGAAAACCCTTTTGCAGTTATGTTAGCATATGTCAATACTATATGACCTTCTTTAGGCTAGTTGAGCATGTGGACAATCAGCAATGTGATGATTACAGGCACAACATGGCCCGCAACAAAGTTATTTTCTTTTGAAAGCCAAGAAATTGCCAAGAAACTCATGATCTTGTGGAGCGCAGTGTGTGACTCCTTCCACAGAAGTTCACAAACCTGGCTCTCACCAGAATAAAAAAGGAGTGGGAGGCCCCGGTGCACAACTGAGCGACAACACAAGTCCTCAACTGGCAGCTTCGTTAAGTGTTTAAGCGGTTAAGGTGTTGACGGGATGACGGGATGCCCTGGGCCGAGTGCTTATCAACAATGCTTTCCTCCTCAAATATTGTGATAAATCAAACACAATGTTAAATCTTAATTGGAGAAAGACAAAAAAAGCAGGTGCAGCCTATTAATATTTTGAGAAATATGCGTCGGTAGTCGATAACCAAATCACATTTCCCATGGTTAGGCTACTTAATTAACGTAGGCACGTTCAGATCAACCAGCCCAACCCAGAGATAATTAAACTAGTGCCTCCATCACAAATCTCACATATCTGATCACATGCAACTGCGGCACGCAATTTATGGGCTTAAATAACAATTTATTTAATTTCCGAGAAGGTCAACATATTTGTTTCCCCAGTGAGTGTTCAAAATGTTGTCTCATCAGTGTATTAGGGCAATTTGTTAAGAAATATTTCGCTCTAATGTAGTGTCAGCCTCTCCCCTGGCTGTAGTTCACAGGTTGAACCAGCTATCGACTCTAGGCTAACCCAGTTTTTAAGCCCAATATATTTTGAATTTAATCTTCATGCAACCCAACTCACAGCCTTGTTATCAACACTTTTCACTCTGTTGACAAAATAGGTTCATGTTCTCAGTTGAAAATCTGGGACACGTTCTTACACTTTTCTACAGTATTAATTATTACTGTCTGTCTTTCTCTTTGTGTCAGCATCTAAAACCTGCCCTCCGTGCGACAATGAACTGAAAGCTGACACCTTCATGGAGCATTACTGTGCCAGTGACTTTGGTAAGTTCTATACACACACACACACACACAAACACACACACACACACACACATACCCAAAACCCACCATCCACACACTCAGGATCGTCAGAGCCAGTCACTTTCTATAAGCAGCATTTAAAGCTGTGACCTGTTTGTGGATGGAAAACTAGATGACAGCTTAATAGTGTAGATTGCCATCACACTCACACACACATATACAAGTACGCAAACATGCACCAAACACGCACCAAACACACACCAAACACGCACCAAACACACACCAAACACACACCAAACACACACCAAACACGCACCAAACACACACCAAACACGCACCAAACACACACCAAACACACACCAAACATGCACCAAACACGCACCAAACACACACCAAACACGCACCAAACACACACCAAACACGCACCAAACACACACCAAACATGCACCAAACACGCACCAAACACACACCAAACACACACCAAACACACACCAAACACACACCAAACACACACCAAACACGCACCTTGCAACTCTCATTCTCCGGATGATGACAGTAACGGGGAAAACACAGTGTTGATGGTACACACCAGTACACACACACACACACACACACACACACTGCAACATGCACGTAGTAAACATGTCTATGATTCTATTTCAATACGGGATAAATTCAACAAGGCAGTTGCGATGAAGCGTGACACAAATATGTAATAAATCTAGTCGGTAAGTACTGTACAAGTTTAGTTGTGAGAAGATGCGGGTGTCTGTCTTCAATCAGCTCCTAATTATAATGAGCAGACTCCCCTGAATGGTCACAACAGGACACACTGGGCCAAGTGTCCTATGTTAGCCAAGGATTTTAGCATATCCCACCCTGCGTGGCTATAACTCAAAACAGCTTACCATTTACGCCACTAGATCATTGCCAACATCTTTGGACTTGATATTGTTTTGGGGTGTGCTGAGACTTCATAGGCTTACCATATGTTAATTCAGACCCGTTTTTGTACAGCAGAAAAACTGGGGTAAAGCTAGGGGGAATCTGATGATATTGATAATGTATATTTAGAGGATTTCATGTGTTTATGTTAATTGGTTAATTGCTGTTTTTGAGAATAGCCAATCACTTTGATTTTGCGAAGTTTAGGAAATTTGCAATACTAATGGTTCTCGTGAAAAAATTCTACTAGTCTTTCAGGTTCTGATACATTTTGTTCACACTGTAAATATAAACCTACCACATCTTTTGGATGGCAGGAATAATAAATTGTTTTTGATGTCCATAACTCACCAGTTAAAGTAATACAAAGTTCCAAATTTGGTCTGAAAATTTTTTCGTAGCAAAAACACCACACACAAAAATAGCTGATTTACAAATGGAACCTCAACCTAAAATAGTGCACATTCATTATTTAGCCTCATGACCCCATGTCAAAATGAATGTGCTACATCGTGTATATGGAATAAAATGCCACTTATTTAATATTACTGCAGTCTACTGTCATCTCATTTAGCGTTTCTCAGGCCAAGGTCCACAGATCCATGGAGGAATGCCATATGGCTTATCCCTCATAAAAAGTCCCACCAATTGCTAATTGTCTTAAAAACTTCTTAATAGATCTTCAGAGTTTTGCAGAATCTTTCGGAGCCTGCTTTTAATGTATAGGCTAATATGATTCCTAAAATAAATATATTTACAAATGCATACTGAACACTCTCAATCTGTGTAGGATAAGTTACAAAAGAGTGCAATGCATGTTTTCATTGCAACAATTAATTATTATTTGAAAATCTTAATCTTTGGCGTTATCTCTAACTTCCCTTGCGTAGGAGTCACTACAAAATATATAGATACATCTTTCCGATTACAATTCGCAGTTCAATCCTACTTTTACCTATTTAGGTGTGTTCACAAATATGATGTTAGTAGCTAAAAGGCCATATATGAATGTATTACATAATTGTTTCCAATATAGCCCCAATGTCTCATAAAAGAAAATCTTAAAAAAAAACCTGTCTGCATTTATGTTCGCGGAAAACGGTTGTACTGATTAATGAAGAAATATTTCTGTCCTTCCATCGACTAGTTTTGTATCTGGAGCATCAGCATTTTCTGGGTTCGAATACAGGCTGAAAATAACATTCTTCTGAAACTCCTCAGTCTATTCGTGTTCTGAGAAATGAAGCCTATTCCATAGAGAAAATTGCCAAGAAACTGAGGATCTTGTAGAACGCTGTGTACTACTCCATTCACAGAACAGCACAAACCTGCTCTAACCAGAATAGAAAGAGCAGTGGGATACCTCAAAGAGGAGAGGGAGAACCCAACATTTTGAACGTACATTGTTTACGTGTCAAAGTTATACCTAATTTTATCAACTTTTGGTAATGCCTGCTAACTTGTATCTTTTAACAGCAAATGTGGCTATGTGATAAATATAAAACATTGTGTTTTTCTAAGAAATGATAGTCGCACCACATACTAGATGTAATAAAGCTATTCCCTACATCAGCAAATAACTTCCTACCTAGATATTAGCATAGCACACAATTGTAACGTCAGAAAGATGACTCCGCCCGTCACGTTCACGTGCCATCATGGTAACACACAGTTTAACTTCAGTGAAGCTTACGTTTCTTGCCAAATAATCGCTCCTACAGT
The DNA here is from genome assembly GCA_029465975.1 of Dallia pectoralis. Lineage (NCBI taxonomy): Eukaryota > Metazoa > Chordata > Actinopteri > Esociformes > Umbridae > Dallia > Dallia pectoralis. The sequence goes on along the minus strand of CM055730.1, from coordinate 9,629,577 downwards.
CCGGGCATCTAGATAACCAGTGAGTTGGTAAGGGACTGTTAATCAGGCCTAGTAGCGCCAGGCCTGGCTGTAGCAGTGCTGGGTGTAACCAGACTAGGTGTGGTTCTGTATACCCAACACCTGGGTGTTAGTGAGGCTGACGCGCTTTCGTCCCAGGAAGGGCTGTTTCTTCTCAACATGGAGTGCTCTCCCTCTGCCCCCCCCTCTCTCTCCCTCTGCCCCCCTCTCTCTCCCTCTGCCCCCCTCTCCCCTCTGCCCCCCCCTCTCTCCCTCTGCCCCCCCCCCTCTCTCCCCCTCTGCCCCCCTCTCTCGCACTCTGCCCCCCTTTCTCCCTCTCTCTCTGCCCCCCTCTCTCTCCCTCTGCCCCCCTTTCTCTCTCTCTCTCTCTCTCTCTCTCTCTCTCTCTCTCTCTCTGTCTCCCCCTCTCTCTCTTGCACTCTGCCCCCCCTCTCTCTCTCTCGCTCTCCCCCACACTCTCTCTTTCTCTTTTTGACCACTTGGTATTTCTTGCCGTCTGTCTTCTTGTCTGTCTGTCCTCCTCATTTCTCTTTTCCGTTTCTTTGTATAAATTGAGCTTGTCGTAAGGACATAGTCCAGACGGGCTCACACACGGACTCCAAGTAGCTATGACATCTCATGGTGGGCACACATGGCAAAGGGAACCACACAGGACTCGTTTTAGAGAAATGTGTGTGTTTGTGAGAGAAGACTTTAGGACCCAACAAGATCTTATTCTTAACAATGTATTTCCAATGTCCAAGAAAGGACACACATCTGTCTTTGTGTGGTGTGTGAAGAATGCATTTGTGATTTTATTATTGTTATAGTTTTATTTGTAATTATACAATTTCAGATGGAAGTAAGGAAAAACAATTAAAAGCAAAAAGCACAATTACAGACCCTAAAACACATTTCAGTTGTAGTGAACACCATGTTTCCAACATAAGCAATTCAAAAGCTAGGTCAACAGCAAGATAATTACTGCAAGAACCTTAAGGCAGGAGTGAGGTTGACCTGCTTATCTCAATGTTGTTTTCCATTTGATCACAGGCCACATGGTTTATAAAAAAAATGAACGAATTTAGCTGACTAACATTGTAAACAACTTTTTCCATTAGCTAATCAAGCTAAAATGGCCATCCCAATGTAAGATAATCTGTCAATGTAATTGTCTGCAAGTGACTCATTTGTTAAGAACTCCCCTAACCAGGTTGTCTAGGTCTTATGTGGAATTAAAATACAAAACAGCAGACACTGGGTCCATTGTGGAAAGCGTCGGACACCCCTTTTCTATAGGAGCCGAGCACGGTGCCTGGGTCAACCCCTTGTGGCTCGGGGGTACAGTGCTCTCTGGTGGTCTTACCTCATCCTGCTTGGAGGTCCAATACCCGGGTCAGCCTTCGCCTTCCCAGGTGGATTCGGTCCTGTACAGTCCTCTCTGCACCGAGGGCCCAGTCCCTTGGTTCCACTTGAGTACATGGTTGTGGTTCATGGGGTTCTGTTGGGTTCTGTTGGGTTGTTTAGAATGCTTAGCAAAACCCTTTGTTATCTACTAAAATGCAAGTCGTTTAAATCTCACATCTGTCTTCTCCACCTCTTTCACCACTCTCTTCCTGTCAACGATCTCTCTCATTTCTACCCCTCCTCATACTTTACCTTATCTCACATTTTTCTCTATAGCTATCAAGATAAAGATCAAGGAAGTGAAGAAAGAAAAGGGCGACCGTAAACTCATCGCTGCCCAGAAGAAGAAAAAGGTCCTCAAGATGGGTGTCCTCCGCAAGAAGGACCTAAAGAAGCTGACGCTGTACATAAAGAACGGAGCCAACTGCCCGTGTGCTCAGCTAGACAGCCTCGGCACCAACTTCCTCATCATGGGCCGGAAGGTGGACCAGCAGCTGCTGCTCATGTCCATCCACAAATGGGAGAAGAAGAGCAAGGAGTTGAAGTTTGCCATCAAGTACATGAAGAGTCAGCAGTGTCCCACCTACCATACTGTCTTCCAGTGACCGTGGTCCCCTCTCTCTCAGGGGGAGTACAGCAGTGTCCCACCTACCATACTGTCTTCCAGTGACCGTGGTCCCCTCTCTCTCAGGGGGAGTACAGCAGTGTCCCACCTACCATACTGTCTTCCAGTGACCGTGGTCCCCTCTCTCTCAGGGGGAGTACAGCAGTGTCCCACCTACCATACTGTCTTCCAGTGACCGTGGGGGGAGTCCCCCACCTCCATCTGTCTTCCAGGGGGGGGGAGTACAGCAGTGTCCCACCTACCATACTGTCTTCCAGTGACCGTGGTCCCCTATCTCTCAGGGGGAGTACAGCAGTGTCCCACCTACCATACTGTCTTCCAGTGACCGTGGTCCCCTATCTCTCAGAGAGAGTCAGCAGTGTCCCACCTACCATACTGTCTTCCAGTGACCGTGGTCCCCTCTCTCTCAGGGGGAGTACAGCAGTGTCCCACCTACCATACTGTCTTCCAGTGACCGTGGTCCCCTATCTCTCTCAGGGGGAGTACAGCAGTGTCCCACCTACCATACTGTCTTCCAGTGACCGTGGTCCCCTCTCTCTCAGGGGGAGTACAGCAGTGTCCCACCTACCATACTGTCTTCCAGTGACCGTGGTCCCCTCTCTCTCAGAGAGAGTCAGCAGTGTCCCACCTACCATACTGTCTTCCAGTGACCGTGGTCCCCTCTCTCTCAGGGGGAGTACAGCAGTGTCCCACCTACCATACTGTCTTCCAGTGACCGTGGTCCCCTCTCTCTCAGGGGGAGTCAGCAGTGTCCCACCTACCATACTGTCTTCCAGTGACCGTGGTCCCCTATCTCACAAGGGTCCTCCTCTCCACATAGTCCCCAACTATGGTTCCACCTATCACGTCAATTGTCTCTCACGGTGTCTCCCAGTGACTTTTATGTATCATAATGGCACTTGATATCCTATTCATATGAAAACTGTATAGTCCCGTTTTATTGGTTGCTTGGCCACCTCCTTTTGGTGTCCTTGTCAAGCCATCACAGGGGCTTTGCCACAAAGAGCCTGGCATTCCTAAATGATTAGCTATCCTCTAATCTCACCCAAATTCATCCACTTCTATTCACACATTCTGCCATACACTTTCTTACTACATATCCCACATTGTCCTTCCTGTAACCTACCCTACCCCCTGTGGCCAATACCTAACCCTCATTCCATAGCCCCTCCCTGCTCTGTTTTAATTCCCGGCCCTAAGAACCCCCCCCCAACAAAAAAACAGACTTTCTAACAGTTAGTTCACTGATATTTTTATACTCATCTTTATGTCCTGTATTTCAGATACCACAAATACCAGACACTTTTCAAGTCTTATATCCAACTCAGCAAGCCAATTGGTTCTGTGATCGTGTTCTAAGAATGACAACTGTCTGGATGTTCTGATGATAATGCAATGTTTTTCTTGATTTTACAGGAATGTTCCCGAATAGTGTTGTCATTAGATAAACTAAAAAAACTAATACGAATTTAATGGGAATGTTATGTCCTTAGAAATGTTGGAGAATATAGTAAGGATCTTGCTTTTATGTTATTATTCTGGAGAAGTATTTTTTATAAAACTTGTTTTGAAAGTTTGAGGAATGTTGCCGGTTTGCTGGGTATGAATTAAATGTGTATATTTCTCAGCAATGATGTTTGCATATTGATAGTTGCAGGTAGGGATATTAAAGTGATGCATTCAAAGAGTGCATTATGAAGAAGGCTTCTGGTACTTTTGCTGATTTAGAAATGTCTCCAAAGGCTACTAATAATGGAGTACAGCAGGGGTTAAAATGCGTTGGACCAAAGGGAGTGTGTATGGTTGTGTCGAAAAAATGTTTTTGTGAAAAATTAGCAAGACGTTTTTCATGTGTGTTCAGTAAACACTGACATGGACAAGCCTCCTGTTTGTCCAGATTTAAAATATAAAGTCAGCTAGCTATTGTAATGAAACCCTATTTCACATTCAAAATCGATAACTAAGCTGGATCACATATTTTTATAAAGGTTGCACAATTTTCAAATTTTGCAGAAGCGCAATTAGAGAGTACAAAATGTCCTTTCTATTCCCTCTTGATTACAGGAATGGTGTTACTATCATTTTATTTGTCTCATCTTGTCTAGATAGGAAACACTTTTTTTATTTTTAGTTTGTTTTGTTGATATATATGAAAAGAAGAGACGGATGAATGAATTCATGAATGCATTGACCGAATAATAAAACATGAATGATGCTGCCACTGACTGTTGTACAGCGAAGACCAGCATAGGGGACATATGAAAGGAAACGTGTGACGGACACAACTACTTAAAATGTCATGGAAGACAAAGATGATGGGTCAAAGATGACCCAGCAGCAGTCAGAGAGAGAGAGAGACTCACGGAATGGACTGAATAACCCTCTGGGGTGGTGAAAAATCTGCTACTCACTTTATTCACCATCACTATCCCTTTTTCATATCAATTTATTTTACAGTTGCCTAGTTACCAGGTATTTTCTTATATATTAAAATATATTGTAAGACTTATCGGTTTGTTTTGGAATTGTTTGTAATTGACCAGAGTACTTAATTTTACATTACATGCCAGATACAAAAATGTCAGTGGTAGAAAGGCTTAAGTAATTTCATTCAACTTTGAAATTATAAATACATATGCATATATATTTACGTATATCTTTATAAATATATATATATATATATATATATATATATAAAATGATGTTGTTATAATTATACTTTATGGTACACTAGCAATCATACACATAGCACATTGATTAACTGTTGCTTTAACACTAAACATAATAATTTAACTTCAGCAATTATTTTGTTAAGAAACTAAATGGTATATTGTTCTGTTACAGATTTGTTTTTATTGTTTTGCAAAAAATTTAATAAAATATACTTTACATTTTTTATAAAGATAACAATCTCACTGGTTATTTTCACTGATTTCACATTTTCAACCTCTTTTAAAAACTACAGTTCAATAAAAATGATTATGTGCTTTAGATTGTGGTTATTAATCCCAACAACAAGAAAAGATGTTATTTTTAAATTTTTGCAAGTTGCGCAAAATGACTTACTGATGTTACCCTAAACCTAACCCCTGATTAGTAAATACAATTTTAGTTTGTGTCATGTTCTGTACTTCAGAAACCACTATTGTTCCATACTTCAGATACCACTATCGTTCTGTATTTCCGGTACTACTATTGTTCCGTATTTCTGGTACTACTATTGTTCCGTACTTCAGATACCACCATCGTTCTGTATTTCTGGTACTACTATTGTTCCGTACTTCAGGTACCACTATCGTTCTGTATTTCCGGTACTAGTATTCCGTATTTCTGGTACTACTTTGGTTATGTTATAAGCTCTCTTTTAAAAAAACATATTGTAGACTTGGTGAAGATGCTAACCAACTAAATTGTGAACGCCGCTTGTATGTGAGTGTTGAAATATCTGAATGCGGTTTTATCATGCGGCATTGAGTTTTACTACATGTTCAAGCCTTTTAACACATCGTTATATTTTATACACTTCAGGTGGCCTAGTACTTCTGTGCCAGACGAGTTTTGTATAAAATCTTGTTTCTTATTATCTTACCGACATGGACTGGAAACCCTGCAGTTATTAAATGTGCTCTCAAGACCTGCTTAACCTAGAGATACAAAGACAGCTGTATTCTGTGCTTTGCATTCACAATCGTTTTCGGGCAGTCTAGTTTGCCTAGATGCTCTGGTGCTCATAAGAAAATGTAAATGCTTGATACATTATGTTGTGATTGTTTTATGTGTTTTTTTTTACTTAATTTCTTTTATATATTTTTAAATATGCATTTGTCAGCTTGATTTCTTTATATGACAAAAACTATAAAAAAATAACTATAATTTAGTATGTGTTTGTCTAAAAGTAAAAAAATCTAAAAGTAAAATTACTAATTTTAATTAATCCTGAGGATAATGTTCCTGAACACTATTTGTCATTAATTAATAAGTAACATGTATTATGTCTCCTCACCTTCGGCTCTGTCTATGTCTGTAGAAGCTCCAGACTGTCCAGCAGTGGCTCCAATCCTTCCCAGGAAACACTGCTTCTAATCACACTGCAAACACTGGCCAGTCTCACTGGTCTGGAGCAACTACACAAAGCAGTGATGGAAGGAGGAGGTGGTGTTAGGCTGGATGAAGTTACAGAGAGAGATGATTTCAACAGACCACAGTTTCATCTGACACACTAAAATGGAAGTTATATCGTTCAGATCTTTATAACCGCTGTTGATGCCAAACAATTTGATGGTCTGGAGCTGATGTGTACATTATTTCTGTAAATATATTATTTGACGGAGGACTAGTGGAATAAAACGTGAGCTAGAAAATCGAGATGGTTTGACAAGGTTTATAGTGTAGTAGTGTCAGGTTGGTTTTACAAGGTTTATAGTGTAGTAGTGTCTCAGGTTGGTTTTACAAGGTTTATAGTGTAGTAGTGTCAGGTTAGTTTTACAAGGTTTATAGTGTAGTAGTGTCAGGTTAGTTTTACAAGGTTTATAATGTAGTAGTGTCAGGTTGGTTTGACAAGGTTTATAGTGTAGTGGTGTCAGGTTGGTTTGACAAGGTTTATAGTGTAGTAATGTCAGGTTGGTTTTACAAGGTTTATAATGTAGTAGTGTCAGGTTGGTTTTACAAGGTTTATAGTGTAGTAATGTCAGGTTGGTTTTACAAGGTTTATAATGTAGTAGTGTCAGGTTGGTTTTACAAGGTTTATAGTGTAGTAATGTCAGGTTGGTTTTACAAGGTTTATAATGTAATAGTATCAGGTTGGTTTTACAAGGTTTATAATGTAGTAGTGTATCAGGTTGGTTTTACAAGGTTTATAGTGTGAAGTAAGTGCTAATGTCTATAGAAGGAGATTAATCTAAAGTGAATGGCATGGGAAGATTGGCATTGCCCAGATGCAAACATGAGAACATGCAAGGACTGTGAGGGTAAGTTTATAATTAACACAAGGTTAAGTTTAGGGTTGGAATTTAAATGAGATTAGGGTTTAGATTAGGCAATAATTAATACTGGTTAGAGGTTACAGGTTGACGTGATAATCAGGACCCAGAAATCTGAATCCTGAAACAGCAAACAAGCTGGCAAAAGCCTTTATTCAATCAGTGTATAAAATAACCTTTTTCACCATTTAACTTCTATGTGGCCCAGAAATTGTGTTAAAACATATAATTCCTATATATATTCTGGTACGGGAGATCACACACAATGAAACATTTCGTAACGATTTTAGCGGAATCAGCATAAAAATGGTACGAGGTAACTCCTCAACAACACGCCCATTTATCTAAGTTGTTTAAATAAATTCTCCATTATGTTCAAATTGCTTCAAAGGAAACAGTACTACCCTTAAGGAAGTTCTATAGATACTGCTGGAGGCGTCGACAGCACGCCTTAGATTTACCACATGGTACACTTCATGTAGTGTTTTACAAAAAGTGTGAAGCTGAGAACGTGCATCAAGTTGGCTAGATCTGGGCTTAGGTGTTGCTCTTTGAGTGTGCGGTTTCACTAACTTTGTGTTATTTTTCATTTTAGTGTTTGTGCAACTATAAAAACTATACTCACAACACAGTACAGTATATATATATTCTATACTGTTAGTACTGCAAGTAATACAGTGTTAAACTGTATATTCAGGCCGAGCATAAAAATACACACAAGTCCAACTGAAAAAGCCCCAAGAACAAAGACCATTCAAAATGAAAAGCATGTTAAAAAGAACACTCAGAAATGTTGTGCAACTGCAAAATCAAACTCAATGAGAGATTTGTTCCGCTTCAGCGTCACGTTTTAGCGCGGTGTCGGGCCAAAACACTGTTTCCACATCACAGTCGACGTTGTCCCGTGCCAGGCAAAGAGGGTAAAACCTTGTGGTGTGCTGGATCCAGTCGTGACAACACTCCACGCCACTGTCACCGCAGTCCAAGTCCATCGCCTGTAAGTTCCCGGCTATATGGGTTCTGGTCACAGACCTTAAACCGCCACAGCAGAGAGAACTCTTCTATCGGGTTTAAAGGCGAACGTTTATAAATCACTGGTTGATGTTGAGCCACAAGTGTAACCGGACACCACATTAAAGCTGACACTGTCCTAAGTCACAACATAGAGAACTTTTGCTCTGAGCCACACATTTCAACCGAGTGAAACTCCCCCGTCGGTGATCCTGATTTAACTGACGTATATTGTTGGGTCAAAAACACACACTATCTCCTTCTCTCCCCGTCCCCATTGATTAGGGTCTGAAAAGGGTCTGACGGGTCAGAGTACAAGGATTATGTCAATTAGTGGTCTCACAGTGACACTGGACTCTCATGGCCTCGGAGGTCAAAGGTCACGACATACATGGAGGCTTATGCGCCGCTGTGTAATTCCCGATGACCTCCCACTGTGCATTTTGTGCACGTGCGTACCGCGGGCGAGTGCATTGTGTGTTTTTGTATAGGCAGTCGTGACAAGCGGACAGGCTGAGGATCCAATCAGCTGTGAAAATGGTCGCCGTTATCACGGGCAATAAAGGCGGACAAAGGAGCTATTCTCCGTGGCTATGTGTACGTCTGTACGCCTGTGCAGCGTTGGAAGAGCAGAGGGATATTGGGCTGGGAGGAGGACAATAGCCAAGCTTGACAGTAAGACAGGAGCTGATAGAGGGTCTGAAATGCTCTAAGAATGGTTGTGTGTCTGTGTGTGTGTGTCTGTGTGTGTCTGTGTGTGTGGGTGTCTGTGTGTGTAAAGAGGACAAGGGGACAAAGCTGGCTTCTGTCTGTGCTCAGTGTCCCTCGTCAGGCCCTCATTAGCCACACTAAGTTACCTTTGAAAAGGTGAAGATTGGGGTCGGCCTAAATATATAAAGGAAATGAGAGGAGAGAGTGAGAAAAACTGGAGAAACTGGTAGAGCTATCCTGGAAAATGACAGGACGAAGAAAATTCAATTGGCACAGACGGAGGAAATTAAATAAGACTCACCCATCGACAAAGAATAATGGTGACTCGGGTAAAAATTATAAAAGTGAAAGTGAAATAGCCAGGTATGGTGTTGTGTCTGGCTAATGAAAGACGGGATAATGTCAATATTCCATGAACTATTTGTGTACAGCGCAGTGAAACAGGGCTGTGTAAAAGTTGTTTTTACCTTTCTGATTTTCTCTATCATTGCATGATTTCTACACTGAGTGTTGTCAGATCAAGGCCGGACAAAGAGAACTAGAGACAATTTTACGTGTTGATATGATAATAAATATTTTTTTAAAGAAAAACACCATTCAACACCAACTGGCCCTGTGGGCCTGAATTGGATAACTGCTTGCGTCACGTCTTGCAGCAGCAACTGCAACCAAATGCTTCCTATAATTAGAGACCAGACTTTCACATCTCTGTGGAGGAATCAAGGCTCACTGCTTTTTGTGAAATTGCTGTAATTCAGCCACATTGAAGGGTTTTTGCGCATAATTATCTTGTTTAAGTTCCTGCATCTCGATAGGGTTCACATTAGGACATAGACCAGGTCACTGCAAAACCTTTATTTTGCTTCTTTTGAGCCGTTCTGAGATGGACCCAGATCACAGACTAGTGACCAGACATTCTCCTTCTGAATATTATGGTAGAGAGCAAAATGCAATGTTACTTGAAAGTGTGAAGCAGCAAAGCATCTCCACATCATTACATAATGTTTAAATTAATAAATGCAGTTTCAGCTTCTGAAAAGTTCAACATTTGACTCGTCTGTCTACAATACTCCACTCCAAAAGGTTTGGGGGTCATTCATGTGCTTTTTTGCAAATGTTGACAAGCACTAATGTTTCTCTGAGTTAGCTGTAGCTAGCTGAGTTAGCTGTGGCTAGCTGTGGCTCGCTGAGTTAGCTGTGGCTAGATGAGTTAGCTGTGGCTAGCTGTGTTAGCTGTGGCTTTGAAACCCTTTCTAGGCTGATATACCTCAACTACATGTTGTCATCTCTTCCAAATACCTTTTGATCGTGGCATGATGTGTTGCTTGTTGCGTCCTTGTAGAACACTTCCCACTGAAGCTTAGGTTCTGTATGAGACATTTATTGATTGAACAAGGCTGGCAGTGATTACGTCTGGCTGTGTCTGATCTAATTGAATTTTGGTTAATGGGCTGATTAAGAAATTAATAGGGCCCTTGGCCAGATGGAGTTTAATAACTTTTCTCCATCAACAAATCAAATCGTAAGTTAAACACAGAATATTGTGTGTGTGTGTCTGTGTCTGTGCGTGTGTGTGTGTGTGTGTGTGTTTGTCTGTGTTTGTCTGTGTGTGTCTGTGAGTGTGTTTTCCATGTTGGTGTAAATCTCCCATCTGACATGTTTGTTTTCTGGCGTAACAGCAGGACAAACACTCCTGATAGACTCAACAGATGCGCTCTGGCCTCTGAAGACATCAGGCATCCATTCTCACGGTTATTTATTCATTTTCCACTGCTGATGACTCGGCCACGGTGACAGTTTCCAAGCTCCACCGTCACTGGGGAGTCATGTGTGTAGTGCTGTTGTGTGTGTGCTTCAAATGATGTTTGTGGTGCTGTGGTGTGTGTGTTCGCTTCAAAAAACACAACAGCAGACTGAACATTCCCTTTAGGCATAGACTTTGGCCCATGTCTCTTATATTGTCAGTTTTCCACTATTCTGAAACAAATACTTACACTCCCTCTACAACACAATCACAAAGTGCAAGTGTTTATGGGTACTGGTGATCCAACAATCCAAAGCAGCAACAGATGTTTGGCATCGGAAAAGGACTAATTTTGAAAAAACTGAAACAGAGTATTATTTCTACGACTGTGCGGTCAGAGGTCAGGTATCATGCGTCTCTGAGTAGGAGGGTGGATTTAGGATTCGTTTTTGCCTTTGAGATAAGAACAGAGGGGTTCTGATTTTAAAGGCACTTGCCGCTGTACATGTAATACCAACGCCTCTGTCTCTCTTTGTCGGTCTCTCTCTCGCGCGCGCGCTCTTTCTCCCACACACACGCACACGCACACACGCACACGCACACACGCACACACGCACGCACACACACACACACACACACACACACACACACACACACACACGCACGCACACACACACACACACACACACACACACACACGCACACGCACACGCACACACACACACCCACACCCACACACCCTTTGTCACATTAGAGTGTCTCCTTTGCGCACTTTCTAATTTACAGCACACACTCTGGGCCTCATCCACTCTGTCTCTCAAACCCAGGCACACGTTTAGATACTCATATACTCATCTTTCTCCTTCTCATGCCCACTGCCAAAACTTAAACACAGGGCTATAGTTTCCCTCCTTTATCCACCTCCACAGGTCTAATCTGAAACATCAATCGAAAAGAGTGAAAGAGCGTTTGAGACGAATGGAAAGAAGATCAGGAGAAATAGTTAGGTACGAAAAGGGAGATAATGACAGTAATAAGCGTTTGGAAAAGGGAGGAAGAGAGAGAGAAAGTTAAAAACTGTGATAACGATTATGCACAGTTGTGTGTCTCGGCATCAAAACCGCCATCCATATGTAAACGATTCATGAACCCTGTTGACCAGATGTAAACGATTCATGAACCCTGTTGACCAGATGTAAACGATTCATGAACCCTGTTGACCAGATGTAAACGATTCATGAACCCTCTTGACCAGATGTAAACGATTCATGAACCCTCTTGACCGGATGTAAACGATTCACGAACCCTCTTGACCGGATGTAAACGATTCATGAACCCTCTTGACCAGATGTAAACGATTCATGAACCCTCTTGACCGGATGTAAACGATTCACGAACCCTCTTGACCGGATGTAAACGATTCATGAACCCTCTTGACCAGATGTAAACGATTCATGAACCCTCTTGACCGGATGTAAACGATTCACGAACCCTCTTGACCGGATCTAAACGATTCATGAACCCTCTTGACCAGATGTAAACGATTCATGAAAAATGTCTGCATCAAACAGACTTAAAAAAACAAATTACTAAATATCCTGTAGCGCTGGCTGCTCTATGTTGTTTTCCATACTGGATTTAATCACTGTCCAACGTTATGCAAGACTGTCCAAGAATGCTAATCAAGGATTAGTTTTGAAATTCAGATCAGTACGTTTATATTATTATGGGCACGGAGAACATAATCCTAGATAAGCAGTCTAACTCTAAAAGCTTGTTATTCCTTAACACGGCTCCTTCATCTCAAACTTTACTTGATCTTGTGTATTTACCCTGGTAAGATCTGACAACAATAATTGACATGCAAGAAACCAGGGATAAACCCAGCTGATAAATTCCCTGACGAATGACGTGAGCTATGAGCACTTGAAAGACGTTTGCCCACTAGCAGAACATGTCATTCAGTTATGGAGTGGCTGTGAAAAGCAATAAGGAGAAATGCCGAAGTGCTGGTTTGTTTTGAACGTGGTCAAGTCAACGACGCATGCCTGATGACTAGTGCCGAGCAAGAAATAAGGCGAAATGGAGAGGGGAGATAATATGCAAGCACATGATCTCTTACCAAGAACGCTAGTTTACCACACATCACTCTCGTCAGTGAAGGTATGTGAAGGCCAGAAAACGAACTTTCCAGACACTGTTCAGAATAGTGTTTGCTTGTGTTTACACGATGCAAGCTAACTTGGCCGGCGTCTGTCCGAGCTATATGGCGATCCCGAACATGGAGTGAAGAAACACACACTGCATCATTGTGAGAGCAGGTTTTGAATCCCACTCACGAATCTGAGCCGAGGTCAGTACAGTTGGCCAGCACTGCGTCGCGGATCGCCTCGCCTCGTCACACCCTAGTGACTCTTTGTGTTAGCTTGGTCACCTGTAAGCTCAAACGCAACAGTGTCTCTGCTGGCACGTAGAGATTCCCGTCTAGACTTCACGGGTGAACGAGCAGCGTGGTAACAACTAGAATGGCACTAGATGTGCTGTGGAAGATAGATGCATTAAAATAAACTTTTCGAAGCTCGCTGAGAGAGTTGTGGCAATGAAACATGACAATAATCACAAATTGGGTAACACATAATTATGAAGTAACAAAAAACTAAAGAAATTACAAATTAATTTTCTCACAGAAAGATTAAAAGCTAGTCAAACAGCCTGTCAGACTTTATGATATTCATATTTTCTCAGACTAAAATTGTATTGAATTCATGGACTAAAATGTCTGTTCAGTTCAGAATAGTTAAGGACTAACATTTGGGAAATCTTTATTGGAAAACTCTACAGTACTGCAAAGGTTTTGTCTGGAATTGAACATGTCAGCCGGCAACATGCCCTGAAGTTGTCAACAGGTTTTTTCTTAGCATGATGTCATTTCCAGCTGAAAACATTTATAATTCACACGAAGTTGTTCACGTGACTTCGGGAAGTTAAGAGAGTGACTTCGGAAGGTAGTAGGATTTGCCTCACTCAGATGTCGTCACAGTGTCCTGTGCATAGGAGAATAGCTTAAATGTTGAGACGTGAACCTCGTGCTTTTCCCTGACATCATTTCGTATCACTCAAAACCAACTCAGGCCACTTTAAAGCCATAAGCATGACTACTGCAAGCTTGACTATCTTACATAGCAAATCTGTAGGAACGGTCTAGCCATCTTGGACTACTGTAGACTCATATTGGTGAACGCGTGTGAGGGCACGCCCACCCACCTGAGGACCTCAGTTCGCTTTTAGCAGGTGCCTGTGGCAGCTCTGACCACCAATTAGCACGGTCATTGGGTGATGTCCCACACATTCAATGCATTTATCCCTGTGATGGTGAGTTACTCAGGACGACAGAATCTCTCAACTGTACAACTCTTATAGCAAAGCTGTCGTAGCCACCTCACTGCTCACGGATGCCCTGCTTGTTGTTACTAAATGGCAAAGACACACCCAGGCAGCTGCACGTCACCTGGTTCAGATGACACTGTTTGTGCGTCAGTGTTGTCGGGAATAGTGTCACCGTTTGTTTCCTACGCTTTAGACGAGGAGGAACACGGCTCAATGGGTGTCGAGGTATGTCATGACACCCAAATTACTGACAAGCAATCAAGAAGAGTGAAAAACAGTTTCCTCGCTCTCTCTCTCTCTCTATTCTGTCTTTTTCTAAGGGATGATGTATTTGTTTAGACAGGGGGACTCGCAAAGGGAGAACAGACAACTGGATCCAAACCACATGGCAGACACTGTGGACGGGACACACACACACACAATACACACTGAGACACCGGGTTCTGATTACAGCTGTGCCATTTTGCTTTGGCACAGTTCTGGCTCAACCATTATAAACCACTGCAAAAATGTAGGGTGTGTGTGTGTGTGTGTGCATGCGTGTTTGTGTGCTCGTCAATATGCATTTTGCACCTCAGTTATGCTGTCTGGCTTTGGCGGTGTGCGTATCAGTGATAAACACTCTACTCAGGTCCATTATCCCCTCAAACCCCCAGAAAGCACAACTCTAGTAACATCAGCTCATTAACAACCTCTCTATTATAAGCCGTGTGTGTGTGTGTGTGTGTGTGTGTGTGTGTGTGTGTGTGTGTGTGTGTGTGTGTGTGTGTGTGTGTGTGTGTGTGATCAGAGCCAGTGTTGGACGAGATATTAGTGTTGCAGAGTTCTTGCCTTGTAATAACTTATTGCCTGATAAATAAGGAGCAAATTAAACATCCTGCACTACAAGTTAATAAGCCACCATATGTCCATTCATAACACGTTAATAAGCCACCATATGTCCATTCATAACACGTTAATAAGCCACCATATGTCCATTCATAACACGTTAATAAGCCACCATATGTCCATTCATAACACGTTAATAAGCCACCATATGTCCATTCATAACACGTTAATAAGCCACCATATGTCCATTCATAACACGTTAATAAGCCACCATATGTCCATTCATAACACATTAATAAGATACCATATGTCCATTCATAACACGTTAATAAGCCACCATATGTCCATTCATAACACGTTAATAAGCCACCATATGTCCATTCATAACACATTAATAAGCCACCATATGTCCATTCATAACACGTTAATAAGCCACCATATGTCCATTCATAACACGTTAATAAGCCACCATATGTCCATTCATAACACGTTAATAAGCCACCATATGTCCATTCATAACACGTTAATAAGATACCATATGTCCATCCCTAACACGTTAATAAGCCACCATATGTCCATTCATAACACGTTAATAAGCCACCATATGTCCATCCCTAACACATTAATAAGCCACCATATGTCCATTCATAACACATTAATAAGCCACCATATGTCCATTCATAACACATTAATAAGCCACCATATGTCCATTCATAACACGTTAATAAGCCACCATATGTCCATTCATAACACGTTAATAAGCCACCATATGTCCATCCCTAACACATTAATAAGCCACCATATGTCCATTCATAACACGTTAATAAGCCACCATATGTCCATTCATAACACATTAATAAGCCACCATATGTCCATTCACAACACATTAATAAGCCACCATATGTCCATTCATAACACGTTAATAAGCCACCATATGTCCATTCATAACACATTAATAAGCCACCATATGTCCATTCATAACACGTTAATAAGCCACCATATGTCCATTCATAACACGTTAATAAGATACCATATGTCCATCCCTAACACGTAAATAAGCCACCATATGTCCATCCCTAACACATTAATAAGCCACCATATGTCCATTCATAACACATTAATAAGCCACCATATGTCCATTCATAACACATTAATAAGCCACCATATGTCCATTCATAACACATTAATAAGCCACCATATGTCCATTCATAACACGTTAATAAGCCACCATATGTCCATTCATAACACGTTAATAAGCCACCATATGTCCATTCATAACACGTTAATAAGCCACCATATGTCCATTCATAACACGTTAATAAGCCACCATATGTCCATTCATAACACGTTAATAAGCCACCATATGTCCATTCATAACACGTTAATAAGCCACCATATGTCCATTCATAACACGTTAATAAGCCACCATATGTCCATTCATAACACGTTAATAAGCCACCATATGTCCATTCATAACACATTAATAAGCCACCATATGTCCATTCATAACACGTTAATAAGCCACCATATGTCCATTCATAACACGTTAATAAGCCACCATATGTCCATTCATAACACGTTAATAAGCCACCATATGTCCATTCATAACACGTTAATAAGATACCATATGTCCATCCCTAACACGTTAATAAGCCACCATATGTCCATTCATAACACGTTAATAAGCCACCATATGTCCATTCATAACACGTTAATAAGCCACCATATGTCCATTCATAACACGTTAATAAGCCACCATATGTCCATTCATAACACGTTAATAAGCCACCATATGTCCATCCCTAACACATTAATAAGCCACCATATGTCCATTCATAACACGTTAATAAGCCACCATATGTCCATTCATAACACATTAATAAGATACCATATGTCCATCCCTAACACATTAATAAGTCACCATATGTCCATTCATAACACGTTAATAAGCCACCATATGTCCATTCATAACAAGTTAATAAGCCACCATATGTCCATTTATAACACGTTAATAAGCCACCATATGTCCATTCATAACACATTAATAACCCACCATATGTCCATTCATAACACAATAATAAGCCACCATATGTCCATTCATAACAAGTTAATAAGCCACCATATGTCCATTCATAACACATTAATAAGCCACCATATGTCCATCCCTAACACATTAATAAGATACCATATGTCCATTCATAACACGTTAATAAGCTACCATATTTTGAGGGTCAACAAAAGGACATAATTATAAATATGATATTATTTGTCATATCCGTGTGTAAAACGTTATGAATAATGTGTCAATGGTCGATACTACTTAGTCAGTCTAGTGAGACTTTCTGTCTCCTTTCACCAGGTCGAGTTTGAGCCGAAACAACTAGCTGTACAAGGAACTCCGTTTTACTCCTGTGTGACATCTACCAGAGCGGCAGAGGTTACCTCAGGATATTGGAGTAAGACTGTTCAGAGTCTCCAGGAGTGGGATGTCCCCTGACTGTGGTGCACTCAGTGTGACCATAAAGCCCTGAAACTGTATCTATGGACATACTGTAGCTCTTGTGTCTGTCTGCCCTGTTACCTGTTAGCTCATTACTCAGGGTCTTCGTCCTCCGTCTCTGCCTGTCAACGCCTGCACATAAAGCAGGTCCATCCATAGCTGGCCGACACATGCTCACACAAAGACATGCACACATCCCTAAACAAATGCAAATGGTCTGTGATAACCTTAGCATTGGCAGCCATGACAAACCAGTCATGCTGTGCCAGACTTGATAAAGAGGGCAGTAGACCCTGCATGTCTTTTCCTCCAATATGGTGAATGTCTCCGTCAACCTCCGTCCCTCTATCTCTGCATTCCTCAGACTCTGTCTTTTATCTCGCTGTTCCTTTATCTCTCCATTCCCTTAACGCCATATCTCCATCACTCTTTCATCACATCGTGTCTTTAACGCTCCGTCCATCTACCTATCTATCTCATCCATCCTCTAATCAACATGCTGACTCAACCCCTTCGGTTCCAGATTATAGTACGCTAGGGTTCGAGAGTTAGGTCCTGGAATTTATAGCACCAGCAACTCCCCGCCCACTTTAATCCTGATTCACACTTCTACAGCATAACTCCTCCCCCAAGTCATGGCTGCTATTACACATGTCTTTGCATTGCTCTGTCCTCCGTCCTTGATGTGTGATAATGCAGGTTTAAGACGTTCTTAGAAGGCGAATGCGTTCGTTGAACGTAGTCGTGCAACAATGAATGTGCGTGTACAATAATCTGATGGTTGAATACATTAGGGTCGTCAATACAGATGTGATGTCCCCAAACAATTACCTTACTTCAATGATGAGTTGCTCTGGGTTCCCTTGTCCTCTTGTCTGTGTGTGTTTGAGTGTGTGCATGGAGGTTTTATATCACCTGTATGGTCATAAATCATTAGTAGAGCTTCCTGTCACAGCCACACCACATCACAGATACATTTACCAGGGTTATAATGTCACACGAGAGCAAACACCAGCCCTGTCTGGCATTTCCAGTGCAAGATAATGTGATATCAATTAGCAAAGAGAATTCACAGAGGTTATGCTCTATACCTTTGTATAATGCCCTTAGCAAGGTCACTCAGCCCATTGTAGTTCCCCTATACATGAACAGTGTTAAAACCCTTACGTCAACAACTGTAGGTTAACTGGGTGTGTATGTAATGTTTGTTAACTAGGCAGGTGGGTTAACTGGGTGTGTATGTAATGTTATTAACTAGGCAGGTGGGTTAACTGGGTGTGTATGTAATGTTATTAACTAGGCAGGTAGGTTAACTGGGTGTGTATGTAATGTTATTAACTAGGCAGGTAGGTTAACTGGGTGTGTATGTAATGTTATTAACTAGGCAGGTGGGTTAACTGGGTGTGTATGTAATGTTATTAACTAGGCAGGTGGGTTAACTGGGTGTGTATGTAATGTTATTAACTAGGCAGGTGGGTTAACTGGGTGTGTATGTAATGTTATTAACTAGGCAGGTAGGTTAACTGGGTGTGTATGTAATGTTATTAACTAGGCAGGTAGGTTAACTGGGTGTGTATGTAATGTTATTAACTAGGCAGGTGGGTTAACTGGGTGTGTATGTAATGTTATTAACTAGGCAGGTGGGTTAACTGGGTGTGTATGTAATGTTATTAACTAGGCAGGTGGGTTAACTGGGTGTGTATGTAATGTTATTAACTAGGCAGGTGGGTTAACTGGGTGTGTATGTAATGTTATTAACTAGGCAGGTGGGTTAACTGGGTGTGTATGTAATGTTATTAACTAGGCAGGTGGGTTAACTGGTTGTGTATGTAATGTTATTAACTAGGCAGGTGGGTTAACTGGGTGTGTATGTGATTTCATTTTACTAGGCAGGGTCTAATTGAGTTGTGTGTTCTGGCACCTCCATGATTCAGAGCTTCACCTCTCCACCTCTCTGGAGCCTCTAGCAGGCTTGTGTGTAGAGGGACATGTCAACAAATCTCCTGCTTCCTGTGACACACTACTGTCATAACACAAACTGGACTGTCTCAAAAAAATCTGGCCCAAATATATGCACACTCCAGACTCAACGTTGAACCTATGGCCCACTGCATCTTTCAAACTCTCCAATAGCTGTGTGCATGTGTGTGTGCATGCGTATGTGCGTGTGTGTGTGTGTGTGTGTGTGTGTGTGTGTGTGTGTGTATGCGTGTGTGTGTAAGTGTGTGTGCGTTCAAAATAACATTGAGCAGTCCAGTCATCAGTTCAGTTCACAGCCATGGTCTGTGAGGTGGTACAATGTGTACATATATAAATATATATATGTAGACCACAGTCCTCGCCAGAACACATATAAACACATTTGCCGAACAACAACATCACACAGTGAGAGATCACTCAGGACCTTGACACCACATCCTGTCTATAGTCAGAAGTCTGAGACGGAAAAGTGTCAAAATAAAATGTAAAAGGTGCATTTTTCGAAACAATATGTGTGTGTGTGGGTGGACTGGTTGTGGAGAGAAATCTGTATTAAAGTTTAAAGTTTGTAATTTGAGTGTTTGGTGGTTCCTTGGAAACCGTTTCCTGTGCAGGGCTCAAAAAGATGTACTCGTGCAGGACTTTACTTTTAGGTATTCTAATAATACCAAAGATCTTCAACAAAACAAGATCTTCGACACAATCTTCATCACAGCAAGATATATAAAAAAAAAATTCCAATAGCATAATATGTAATACGTAATAGACTGTCTGGCAATTGGCAATAAGGACAGGTATTTTGAATGTTGAGGGCTTCCAAAGCAAACAATAAAAATGTGCTCAGTGGCAACCAGATGTCTGCTAACAGGACTCATATGAGGAGAGTGAATCATGTAATAGATATAGTCAAGACATTGGCAAGAGAAGGCGCAGTAACCATTGGCAGTATTGTGAGGCTGAACACACTTTATATGACACTGGTGTTGAATTTTGTTACATATCTTAGAGTTGATACCTCTACTTAGAAAATATGTCTTCTTTAAAGAACATCTTTTAAGTTTTGTCGAGGAAAGGTGGACAGTACATCAGTGGCAGAGGTAATATCTCATCACACTTCTGCCATTAAACATAAAATATTCTCAGGGATTGTAGGTAACATACAGGTTTAAAGGTAACATACAGGTAACATACAGGTTTAAAGGTAACATACAGGTAACATACAGGTTTAAAGGTAACATACAGGTAACATACAGGTTTAAAGGTAACATACAGGTAACATACAGTTTTAGAGGTAACATACAGGTTTAAAGGTAACATACAGGTAACATACAGTTTTAAAGGTAACATACAGGTTTAAAGGTAACATACAGGTAACATACAGGTTTAAAGGTAACATACAGGTAACATACAGTTTTAAAGGTAACATACAGGTTTAAAGGTAACATACAGGTAACATACAGTTTTAAAGGTAACATACAGGTAACATACAGGTTTAAAGGTAACATACAGGTAACATACAGTTTTAAAGGTAACATACAGGTTTAAAGGTAACATACAGGTAACATACAGGTTTAAAGGTAACATACAGCTAGCATACAGGTAACATACATGTATGTATATATATATATATATATATATATATATATATATATATATATATATATAAGATAAAGGTAAAGTCCTCATTTAAGTAATGGATACAGCTGAAGAATGCCACAGGCTATTTGTGAAACATTTTGTATGCTGTCCTGGACCTTCTGGAAACCTGTCCTGGGTCAGATCCAGGGGGTTGGACCCACACAGCCCTTCAGAAGCTCAGCAAATGTTGTTTTTTAAATGTAAAATGTAAACCGTTGAGACTATGCAGTGTTTGCTCAGGAGGCCTTCTAGAAGAAACAGAAAAACACAAGATGAAGACAACGAAGGATCTGATGGAGCCGAAAACTCTTTTTAAATGCTGTCAAAGCTTGCAAATTGTTCACTGTGATGTTACCAAATAATAGAGAAAAAAAACTAAGCAAAAAGAAACATCTGCTCCAATAATTGAATCAGGACATACCAAATTAACTTGACAACTTGCTTACCAATCTCTTCACTTGTCAATCTCTATAGTCTCTATAATCTTGTTCAATGTGCTGTCTGCAGTGGTTCTGTCTACTAATTTACTGCCTTGTGCCTTGTACTGCCTTGTACTGCCTTGTACTGAATCCAGCTAGTCCTCTCAGAGACAAGGTTCCATGTGTCAGTGTTTATTCTATTATACCATATTTGTTTTATTCTATATAACTATGATTGTATTCTTCAGATAATGTAATGATGTTCAATCATGTCTAAAGACGGAGTATTTAACCAGTTTATTCGCTTAACTTAAAACACGCCCTCGTATCCTCTCTGTTTTTCTAGGCTTGAGATGATGGGATTCAGATCATTCTGCTTGTGTTCTTAAGAGATATTAAAACGCTGTGCAAAGTATGTGGGGGTCCATATTCAATATCACAGGCTATTGTGCCTTGTAGTGTACGCTAGCTGCACTAAAGCACGATTGTGGTGCTGCGCAATGAAAAATGTGACCAGGTCATTCTTAAACATCTCCAACTAGATAGGAAGCAAGCAGAAATGATACACAGCTATACATATTTATGGCCGTAAATGGATTTAAACAAACATATCAAACTGAGGAATAAAATAAATGTACTTATATAGGGTGTGGTCCACGAAAAGGAGTGGTCCACGAAAGGCCATGGTCCCTGAAAGTGCGTGTTCCACGAAAGGGCGTGGTCCATAAAAGGGTGTGGTCCACGAATGGGCATGGTCCATGAAAGGGCGTGGTCCACGAATGGGCGTTGTCCACTAAAGGATGTGGTTCGTGAAAGGGTGTGGTCCAATAAAGGGCGTGGTCCACGAATGGGCGTGGTCCGTGAAAGGGCGTGGCCCAATAAAGGATGTGGTCCATGAAAGGATGTGGTCCATGAAAGGGAGTGGTCCATGGAAGTGCGTGGTCCATGAAAGGGCGTGGTCCATGAAAGGGCGTGGTCCATGAAAGGGCGTGGTCCATGAAAGGGCGTGGACCATGAAAGGGCGTGGTCCATGAAAGGGCGTGGTCCATGAAAGGGCGTGGACCATGGCCATATTCTGCCGATTCCTGCTTCCTAGAATGATCAATAATCTGACAAAATAGATATAATGTACTCCAAAACTTGTACAATGAGTTAACGGATTACATTTTTACTGGAAAGTTGGCATACGCAATTTCCTTTCCAATTAGTGCTGTTTAACTGTCTTTTACAAATGTGTGTATTTTTCCACTTTTGGTTGGATGGCCACAACACATTTAGCTCAATATACTGTTGAACAGCATTTCTCAAAACATAGCCATCATTTTACAGGCTTCTGGAGGTAAATCCAAATGGGGTAGTTGGAGGTGCAACAATTTCAGATTGTCTCACTAAAGAGAATTGGTAGGGTTGCTTAAACGTCAGCGCAGCCAGTCAGCCACTTTAAAGGCAATTGTGAACTAGTGCAGCCGACACGTTGTTTTTTTGGTTATTTTAGCAGGAAAATAGGCAGGAAAATTTTCCAGATCCACACAAAAATGTCTCACTGACCACATAATATAACTTTTGCAATGGTTATTCCAGTCCCCTGACCTAAACAGAACCTGGGAGGTGAGGGACAAGTCTAAAACCAACAATTCAGAAGAATCTGAGTGATCTGGTACCGCTTATTAGTCTCAGATCCCTTGTTATGTGTTCTTCCAAGCAACAACGTTTTCACTGTGGCTAATAAACCTTCCTCTGCTAGTGTCTTCATATTGCCACAGTACTGCAATATGACACCAGATTAGTTGTATTACGGAATTGTTTATGCACAGTAACAGATTCACGCATTACTGCATAGCATGAATCATGACTGGTACATGATAGAGATGGAGCAGAAGTGGAGACTGAACACATGTCTAAAAGGTTTCTACACCAGATTGAGGAATAATTTTAATTTACTAAGATACATTCACGATTAGAACTTCCACTTAAATGTGCAGATTTCGTTTTCAAATTTCGATTGGATAACCGTTTTTTGGATACATTACATTAAATTGAAATATCGACAAACAACAAAGAAAGAACAAAGACATCATAATTAATCGTGCCAGGTCGCCTTTGCAAATGAGAACTTGTTAAATTTAAAAAAATAAAAGTGTAAATTCTGGAAAAAATTTAAATGACATTGATTTTACTGTAATTTGGCCATAAAATACTACCAACGTATTCTTGCCATTGCTCTCATTTGGTTGAATATGATTGGACAAGACTTCTGTATGTGTGCTGGGATGTATTTCAGAAGCTAATGAGTTTTCAGATCACCACATGATAAACAAACAAAGAACGCTGTCACTCCACGTCTGCTTTATCTCCACCTGATAGCAGTGTTGCACACACCCACACACACACACACACACACACAAACACTATCAGGCCACCACACAAACAGGCACAGTCATGCATGCTTGAATGCACACACACACACACACACTTCATCTTTACTCAGGCTTCGAGGCCCCTCCCCTCATAACTATGTTGGCCAGGGGACACTGGACAGTTACAGAGATATTTATCTTTAAAGGCATTCCTTATTGCCACTTAATCAATGCACAGATACTCCAGCAGACCCGGGTTCAAATAGTACTTGAAAAATGACTACAATATCTTTCCTCAGGACGCTATCGTTACTGCTTGTTTTAGCTGAGCTGGAACACGTTTGAGCAGAACTATTATTCATTGTACTATTTCAAATGTTTCCAATACTGGGAGCTCTACCTGACACAGGCTGACACATAATTGACGATCAATGTGGGGGTTGCCGTGTTTGGACTATTCTATTGGTCCAGTAAGCCAGGACAGCTCAATGAAGCAAAGATTAAGCAAATGTTTTATATAGTATATCAATATATCTAATATATAATACATATCAATATGTTTTCATATTTATTCACAATATATATATATATATATATATGTCTTTAGAATTTAAATACTAAACATGCTTAAAACCTTGAACTGAGCATGTGAGAGAATAGCTGAATTCACCACATAGCAGTCATACATGAAAAACAACTAGCACACACATATCTCACAAAGAAAAACTGGTTGTTTTATTATGTTCCTATCACTACACTGCCTCAGTGTCTTTGTGTTATTTTTATATTTTTTATTTGAAATTGTGCACACATTTTATTTAATTATATTTGATTAATGTCTACATAAAAGGATTTTAGCACCTTTTTTGTTTTTGGTCTTTTGTGGTGGAAAAGGTCAAACACAGCATGCAGCTCTTACTCAAATACCGAGAGGCAAAAATATAGTTGAACAAATAAATAATCATGAAGCTTTATTTCAATGTTTACAGTAACATACTTTCAGTTTTTCTACTTTATCCATTTGTCTCTCAACTGTGTGCCAGCTAAAAAAAACTTGTATGTTGCATTGCGTAATGCTCGCTTTGTTTTATGAGAGTTATGTCATAAAAATACACAGAGATTCCCAAATCATTGTTTCGTTCTTCGCTCTGCCACCTCTGGTTTCTTGGCCCCTTCGTGTCGTTGAAAGGGCCACTCCCGCTCTGGCCTGACAACCCAAAAGTGGAACCAGCTTTTCTTATAAAATAAGTCAGCAGAGCCGCCGCCCAAAACTTCTGAAACCCTAAACTTTTTTAAAGTATCTAAAATACATGTAGAACTTTAGAACCGTCATGGACATTTTTGTAACTGTCCTGAAACAACCTCAGAAAGTAGCCGTTACGTGTGTCTGGTTTTAAAATATATTGCCTCGGTGTCGCTAGCCGCTTTCAGGGCAATCTATGGCAATTAATGACCACAGCAGTTGAGGAGGTGAAAAAACACGTACATGTCCGATGAATGTGCGCGTGTGTGGAGATATAAGTGTTGTGGAAGGAAAAGGGAAGAGTAGGGTTTCTTTGACACTTACCTCTGACTGAAACAATGGACCCTCTAAGGTGTGTGTGATTTAATACTTACCTCTGGGAGTAAGAGTTGATTAATAACCACAGCTGATGATGCCAGTTGACAGATGACCATGGGTGTGGAATTTGGGTTTTGAGTTTAACATTTTATTCCAATAAGATACATTTTTAAAGGCTTTTATACATCAACTGTTGTCTCAAAGGACAAATTCATATTGGCCAGACTAAAATATAATACAATGAGCAAGCATTAAAATGTTGAAGTACAGTGCCAAGTAAAGAATTCCCCCAAAATCAAAAAGGAACAAAAAGTTGTCTAGTGAAGACACTTTTAATGACGCATGGATTTAGAGTTCTCATCAGGCCTGAAAATGTGGGCCTAGTGCATAAATAAATAGATATTAACGTACAGCATATGTGCTGCAAACATGCCCTTGTGACATTAAACGTTGCACAACTTTACTTTCACATAGAAATAAAAACGAAATACGCTGTGGAGGACATAAACTATAGACAACATTGACAGCAATTAGAAATGATCAGCCTGTTCTTCTTTTGTCTGTGTATTTGTCTCAAACATTTAAACATTTTCCCAGAGGAACATAAAATGGCTAATGCAGTGTGCTGTTAAAACATATGTATCTTAGAGTCTTCAGTGTCAAGCACTTAAAAAACATATTTTGTTTATTATAATAGTATAACAGATTATTTTGTTTATTATAATAGTTTTGCTTCTGAAATCCTCAAAGCGTTATTTGGAAGTTGTGCTGGTAGCGGGCTATATATATTTTCTGGAAACCCTCTTGACTGGCAACGTTTACCATCTTGGCACCTACAACTTTCCACAGAGAAGATAAATAACCCAGCCCTAAAATCATTATTAAGAATTATCCAAAGAATGGTCTAAACATAAAGTAGTGAAATCATTCAAACAAAAATCTATAAAGTACTCTTTAATAATTATTTTTAAAAAAATGTGTGATAACCACTGCATTATGGAAACATAAAAAAATTGTTGAATGTCTGTACTTTGTACAATATATGTGTAAATGCATATGTTTTTAAACAGAAATAGATAACCAGCATATGTTTACAAATATTTTGATTATCAATTAATGTGCTTGTGTGTGTTTTCGTCTATGTGCTTGTGTGTTTTTGTCTATGTGCTTGTGTGTGTTTTCGTCTATGTGCTTGTGTGTTTTTGTCTATGTGCTTGTGTGTGTGTTTTTGCGTGTGCGTGACACTACCATCAGAGAAGTTGAAGCTGACTAATGCCTACAGATGATGATTAGGTGAGAAGAAATGGCCATTTGATGGACATGTGTGTGTGTGTGTGTGTGTGAGACAGTACCCACCTCTCTGACGGCATTCATGGGAGTCAAAGGCGTTTAAAGACTTCAGCTGATGATGAGGTGAGGAATAATGAGCAGGTTATTGTGTGTGTGTGTGTGTTAGAGGTAGGTGTGTTATCTTAAAAGGAAAGGGTAACGTGTTTTTACCATGACCCTTAGATCTGTAATGTAATATAGCACCCTCCCTGTCGCCCACACTCTGAGTCCCTGTCGCCCACCCTCTGAGTCCCTGTCGCCCACCCTCTGAGTCCCTGTCGCCCACCCTCTGAGTCCCTGTCGCCCACCCTCTGAGTCCCTGTCGCCCACCCTCTGAGTCCCTGTCGCCCACCCTCTGAGTCCCTGTCGCCCACCCTCTGAGTCCCTGTCGCCCACCCTCTGAGTCCCTGTCGCCCACCCTCTGAGTCCCTGTCGCCCACCCTCTGAGTCCCTGTCGCCCACCCTCTGAGTCCCTGTCGCCCACCCTCTGAGTCCCTGTCGCCCACCCTCTGAGTCCCTGTCGCCCACCCCCTGAGTCCCTGTCGCTCGTCCTCTGAGTCCCTGTCGCCCACCCTCTGAGTCCCTGTTGCCCACCCTCTGAGTCCCTGTCGCCCACACTCTGAGTCCCTGTCGCCCACCCTCTGAGTCCCTGTCGCCCACCCTCTGAGTCCCTGTCGCCCACCCTCTGAGTCCCTGTCGCCCACCCTCTGAGTCCCTGTTGCCCACCCTCTGAGTCCCTGTCGCCCACCCTCTGAGTCCCTGTCGCCCACCCTCTGAGTCCCTGTCGCCCACCCTCTGAGTCCCTGTTGCCCACCCTCTGAGTCCCTGTCGCCCACCCTCTGAGTCCCTGTCGCCCACCCTCTGAGTCCCTGTCGCCCACCCTCTGAGTCCCTGTCGCCCACCCTCTGAGTCCCTGTTGCCCACCCTCTGAGTCCCTGTCGCCCACCTTCTGAGTCCCTGTCGCTCGTCCTCTGAGTCCCTGTCGCCCACCCTCTGAGTCCCTGTCGCCCACCCTCTGAGTCCCTGTCGCCCACCCTCTGAGCCTACCCGAGGTGTCAAAGACCATTAACGACCACAGCTGATGATAAAGTGAGAAGTAATTGGGAATTTCACGGATGTGTGTGTGTGTGTGTGTGTGCACGCATTCATGCTCACTTGTCTGTTTGTGTGTGTGTGTATCTGTGCTCGCCTGGCTGTCTATGCGTGTGGGTGTGTGTGTTTGAAAGAGAGTAAAGGTGGAGAAGAGAGTGCAAGGTTGAAAAGAAAGCAAATATTGATTGAATAATTATATGTTAAATATTTCCCTTCAGAAGAAGAATTGAAAGACAACTTTTCTTTTAAACAGATAAAGAATCTAGTCAGTAATTTAATGAATCCAAGAGTAGTTGGCTTCAGTTACGGTACTCTAGCCAAAATGCAACGAGCAACGGTAACCTCAACCATACACAACCACACACACACACACACACACACACACACACACACACACACACACACACACACACACACATTCTTTCTCTGACATTTTTTCTCTCTCATTACATACCCTGGCAAAACCATTTGACCAGCTTAGCTTTCTGCTAACTTACACCGTTTTAGTTTGATGGTCATACGCATAGAACACCCACAGAAAACGGTATGTTTGCAGGTTCCTACTCGACAAAGCAATACAAATAAGAAAGAAAAACTATGTAAACAATGACAACAATAATAAGAAGGTACTTTTTAAATTATTTACCACATGGTAAAACCATTCGTGACTCTGAGACCATCTTCCAGCAACGCCTGAAGACTCATCTGTTCAGAATGGCCTACCCCCTAACCACGCCCAGATCACATTCCGTTCAGAATAGCCTACCCCCTAACCACGCCCAGATCACATTCAGTTCAGAATGGCCTACCCACTAACCATGGCCAGATTACATTCTGTTCAGAATGGCCTACCCCCTAACCACGCCCAGATCACATTCTGTTCAGAATGGCCTACCCCCTAACCACGCCCAGATCACATTCTGTTCAGAATGGCCTACCCCCTAACCACGCCCAGATCACATTCTGTTCAGAATGGCCTACCCCCTAACCACGCCCAGATCACATTCTGTTCAGAATAGCCTACCCCCTAACCACGCCCAGATCACATTCTGTTCAGAATGGCCTACCCCCTAACCACGCCCAGATTACATTCTGTTCAGAATGTCCTACCCCCTAGCCCCGCCCAGATCACATTCTGTCAATTTTCTCTCTGTATTCTGTTTTTTTCTGTTTTCAGTTTTTTTTGTAAAGCGACATTTGGTCCTAGAATAGCGCAATATAACTAATATGTGTTATTATAATTTATATCTGCCTACTGTATTTGTTAGGAACCTTTTTGATGAATACTACAGATATTAATAACAATGGTAAATTGAAGAAGAATGAGTTTCCTGACCACATTTCCATACAATTAAGTTTGACGTATTTCTATATTTGCAATAGCGTGGCACCAACTGCTACAAAATGCCATAACAACTATTAAATGAAGATTTCGGATTGAAGAATCTCGATTGTAGAAAAGACTGTCTTACCAAGTAGGATTGTACTGACATTTGAAACACTTCTAAATACAATGAATTTTCTCTCACCAGTCCCATGCTCAGTGAGTAATTTAGCGAATTATGTCACAGGGAGACACTTAGCAGCTATGCTACATTACGCCTGGCTAACCAGGGGTCAGAGGTTGCTGCTGTCTGTGTGTTCTTAACCTTTCTACTTCCTGGAAACACTCTGAGCCTTTTTTCCATCGCCGCTTGAACTGGATCCCTCAGGCCTGTAGGGTTTTCTCACTCTCCCAGTCTTCCCTCTCTCCCTCTGTCCCTGTTTCAACCTTTTGCTTGTCCTATTTTCCCCTTTTTATACCCTATCTGTACTGCTCTCTCTCCTCCTCAAAAATGCTGTTTTTCTCCCTTCTGACTTCACTTCACTGATTGTACGAATAACCTTCTCACAGACAATGAAGAAAATGCCTCAACAATTTGTCACCTTTGAGTTAGCGCGTACCCCCCCTGTAGCAGCTCTTTACAGAAGGTGACTAAAAGTATTAGTGAGGTAGAGAAAAAAGTTTTGTAAGTAATCTAATCTGGTCTGACCCCATCTCAGAGGACAAATCCAACTTTCAGCTCTCTGTCAGAAAAAATGGGTTTCATAATTTCCCCTGAGCAGATCTCTAAATTAGCCGCCTTAGCGGGCGACACTTTCACACACTCTCTGTTTACTAAAACACATAAGTCCTGCTGGCCTGTTGATATCACTTTCCACCACACAGACACCAGCAGACTGACTGATAAAAAAGCATAAACACACTATCTGACAGGCGGGTAGTGATATGATATTAATGATAGCATGTAACACAGACACACACACACACACCTTCCTTAGATTCCTCTTTGGGGAAAACCCATTCAAAAAACGAATGAGTTCTGTCCGGTCTATAATACAATGAAGGAACGTTCATTAGAAGAAGGAATGTTTGTGATGCACCTACAGCATTACAATTCTCACGTTGCTTCGTTGTGTTATAACTCAGACCACACAGGCCACGGAGGTTCTTCTGATGTGGAGCGGTTCTGAACACTGTCCTCCTGCCAATGGATCGACCGCTCCTGATGTCTGTAAACCACACCTCAGAAGTACAGCGCTCTTATCTTCTGCCACGGGCATCCCTGTCATATCGCACTTGACGTGGGCCAGATCGTCCTCACCAAATGGGTTTTTCCCCATGGAGGAATCCGCGGAACGTGTGTGGTGTCGATTGAGGTGAAACAGACGTGGAGGTGTAAATCCCCCGAGGGGGAAGGAAAAACCGCAGTAGTTCCAAGTTCTCACAGTAGCCTGATCCAGAATGAAAAATGTGTGTTCGCGACACACGTTTTCTGATTTCACGTCTAAATGTAATGCTTTACATTACATAGTACTGCCATCTCCTGGCAACTAATGCCACAGGTGAACACCTCCATCCGTGAGTGTGTGTGTGCGTGTGTGTGCATGTGCGTGTGTTTGTGTGTTTGTGCTGTGCACATTTGTGCATGAGTGCGTGTGACTAATGTGAACTTTAGTCCACTGAGGCGTGATCCATTTGTGGAGCTTAGCGGAGGTTGCAATCTGATCATTCACCTCGACAACAGAGCTCTCCCCCCCTCTCTCCCCTTTTTTACTCCCTCTCTCCTTTTCCCTGTCTCTCTAATTCTCTGCCTTTCTATCTGGCGGTAGAATGCAAGAGGCTCAAGTGTCTTGGTCGTTGGCCACCTTTCTCGAAAAACCGCTTGATGT